>CM035839.1:355285806-355739906 GCA_020510985.1 Pholidichthys leucotaenia
TGACCTTTATAAAAAATTTAAGAATAAATTAATAAAACCTTTTTTGGAAATGGTTTTAGAAGCATTTCAAAATAATAATTTACCATCATACATAAATAATGCCTTAATTATACTGTTGCCAAAACCAGGTAAGCCCTCTAATAAATGTGAAAATATGAGACCAATAAGCCTATTAAACGCCGACCTTAAGATAATCTGTAAAATTTTAGCAAGACGAATACAAGAAATTTTACCAAATATTATTAATCGAGATCAGAATGGCTTTATAAAGGGTAGACAAGGCTTCCATAATGTAAGAAGACTATTTAATATTATTTATTTTAATAAAGAAGCACCGGATACAGCTCTCCTATCATTGGACGCCGAAAAGGCCTTTGATAGAGTTGAATGGCCCTTTCTTTTTGAAGTACTACAAAGGTTTGGACTTGGAAATAATTTCATAAAATGGGTTCAAATAATATACAATAATGCTACAGCAGAAATCCTAACAAATAACAATATTTCAAAACCAATAAAAATCAATAGAGGATGTCGACAAGGCTGTCCACTTTCACCTTTACTGTTTACTATGGCAATTGAACCTTTAGCGATAGCGATACGTTTACATTCACAAATATATGGAATTAAAGTTGGACCAACAGAACATAAAATCTCCCTGTACGCCGATGACATAATTTTGTTTATGTCGAATCTAAAAAAATCAATTCCAACCTTGTTGAATTTAATAAAGAATTTTGGGGAAATATCAGGATATAAAATAAATAAAACTAAATCTTCAATATTAATGCTAAATGAGACCCAGAGAAATTACCCAGCCCCTGAGGTAAATCAATTCAATGTTGTAAATCAGTTTAAATATTTAGGAATCCAAATTATGCCTAAGCTAGAATCAGTCGCCAGTGTCAACTATGAAGCCTTAATGTCAGATATCAGTGAGTTAACTCAGAGATGGATGTCACTACCAATGTCGATGATCGGGAGAATCAATATACTTAAAAGTAATATTTTACCTAAAATACTTTATTTATTTCAATACATTCCCTTATCACCACCTTTAGATCTATTCTCAAGAATAAAAAAAAAGTTAGTGGAATTTATATGGAACAACAGGAGGGCTAGATTACGTTTGTCTTTATTATATTTACCATTTGATCGTGGAGGTCTGAAATGTCCAAATTTTATGTTGTATTATTGGTCGGCACAACTGAGGTCTATGACATATTATTTTTCATCAAATGATCTCCCTCACTGGACTGAAATGGAATCATACAATTTACCTTTACCTCTTCCCATATTCATATACTCAGATTCGGCAAAAAAATTACAAAAACAAGTTAAAAATCCATTTGTAAAGCATATGATCAAAATATGGTGTGAAGCTAAAAACTATTTAAAAGAACCACAGTTATTGTCACAATTTAGGCCAATATGGGGTAATCAATATTTTAAACCAGGGAGAGCGGACGCTGTATTTAAAGTATGGAATTTAAAAGGGATACAAAAGATTCAGGATTTATATTTGCCAGGTGCAGACAACATAATGTCTTTTGAAGAGCTGAGGATCAAATTTAATCTCAATAGAACACATTTTTTTAAATATCTTCAACTTAGAAACTTTATTCGATCAAATCAAAATAAAGCTCTCACTCGACCTATTTATTCATCCTTGGAAAAAATGATGATGAAAGATAGTAAAAGAAAGGGTATTATTTCAGAGTTTTATAACTCATTGACACTATCTTCAAGTGAAAATTCACTGAAAAGATTAAACTACTGGAAAGAAGATCTGCAAATTGAAATTTCAGAGGAACAATGGGAATTGGCTTGTACAGAAGCTCAAACCAAATCAATAAATGCACGCCTTAAATTGATACATTTCAAATGGTTAATGCGGATGTATGTTACACCGGAGGAGTTAAATAGATATAACAAAAATATACCAGATACATGCACAAAATGCATGGAAAGTAAAGGAACCCTATTTCATTGTTTATGGGAATGTAGATTAATAAGAATGTTTTGGGAAGAGGTGAGGGTAACAATTGAAAAAATAATCTCAAAACAAATCATATTGAATCCTAAACTGTTTTTGTTGGGTCTGTACCCAGAAAAGCATAATTTTAATAAAAGTGAAAGAACATTCATAGACCTCAGTTTGCTTAATGCCAAAAAATGTATTGCACTATTATGGAAAAAGACTCATAGACCAGATGTGACTCAGTGGTTAAGACAGATGTTAACAAACCTTCCATTAGAAAGAATAACATATATACTAAAATCAAAGGAAATTGTGTTTGAGAATATATGGAGACCTTTTATTGATTATGTAAAAAATTTAAACATAACTCTTGAAGAAGAAGGTGAATGATGTGTGTGGACCTTGTAAATTCCAAACTGGTGAACATAATATGTATACTTATGTATTGGATTGTCTAGACTAAACAGAGGAGCATTGTTGAAGATTTGATTTTGTTGGTGGTTGTTGGTGTTTTTAGTGCATTTTTTTTTTGTAGTACTTTAGTGTTAGTGTTTGATTGTTTGTATCATGTTTGTTAAAAAAAAAAAAAGAAAAGGTTCAATAAAGATATTGTGGAAAAAAAAAAAAGAGTTTGAACTACTCTGAGCCTGTGTGTGTGCGTCTCCTGAGCCGAACGTTATGTCAGTTTATATTGACAATAATACCAACATCTAATAATAATTGTAATAATAATAAATAAATACTTCTGGTATGTTTAATATAATTATAGACAATATTATCATCATCATAATCACCATATATGCCACCATATACCTCCACATGGCTTACAATACCTAGGCGCAATAAGTAACCATATAATAATAATAACCATAATAATAGGTAGCCATATGGTAGTTACAACAACAACAACAATAATAATAATAATAATAATAATAATACCACCTCACCTATATAATACTTCAAATAATTCCATCCTAACAACAATCCTAATGCTATAATTCTGGTAATAATGATATTGTGGTGACCCAGCACACTGCAGACTGACACTATTTCACACTCAGCAAGGCTGGAGGAAACGGAGGACAATTAAATACGGACAGAGAGCCCCAGGGGGCAATCAGAACAATGGACTGTTATGTATACATCCCAGGATGAAGGAGAGGACATCCGGGTGCCAGTTGGTCACGCTAATGATATGTATTGACTGATATGTACAGTATATCACTATGCTAATGTGCCATACATTCTCTCTGTCTGTATAACGTGTATAAAAGAGCTTGCTATACATGCCTCAGCAATGCAGTAGCTCATTGAGCTACAAAGCGCGTCTCAATATGTTGGAGGAAATAAAACCTTGCACCCTTCCAGCTTGTCGCATCTCGCCTGTACTATTACCTCCACATTGGTGACCCTAGACGTGTCATTGTGCGTCCCTTGCCTGCTCCATTACCTCCACATTGGTGACCCTGGACCTGCATGGTGCGTCGCTCAACTATACCATTTTCTCCACACTGGTGACCTGACGAGAATGACCGTCTACTCCCTCTCACTGCGCTGTGGATCCCAGAGGACCAGAGAACGCCTGCATCCTCTTCATCCACACTGGAGCACACTCTCTGGAGCGGGCAGCGCTGAGACCGACACGCACCATGAACAGTGACACGAGCGAACCGAAGGAAGCAGCCTGAACGGGGAAGATCATCAGCGCTGTCTGCATTGATTTCCACCAAGCTTCCCGACTCTGACTCACCTCTCGACAGCAGACTTTCTGCGCACAGAAGCCTCACACGCACACCGCAGGATTACGAGGACAGCGCAATTTCCAGCTATGTGGTCACTGCGCCAGGCGCGCGCCACGCACCAGGTACAAACCTGCTCCAGACTTATACATTGACCTCCGCCGCTGCACATGCCCGAGAAACGCGGCCGATCGCCATCCTCGGAACCTTTAGGGGTGCTCACGCACCTGAAGCAGACATACAGCCCGCACACGGGACTTTGTATGGGTTGCTCAGCCACGGTGCACAACGGGAATTTAACCGATTGCTTTCCCCGATGACTTTAGGGCTGCTTCCGCACCTAAAGCCAAACCACCAAGTCCCTCACACAGCTTCAGTTTGTTATTTTTTCACAGTTGCTATGCATCCTTGGGGAATTTGGCCGTTCGCCTTCCCCACATCCTCTCAGGACTGAGCCGCAAGAGGAGTCAGAGACTTAATTTTTTCAGAGCCGCTGCAGATCACCGCCAGGTTTATAGGGAAAGTCCCTCACCATCGCGGATCCACACGCAATTTTTTGCGCAGCCCAGACACCTTTGACGTCCCAGGCCGGCACTCACTTACTCCCACCCCCCTCCCCCTCCTCCTCCATAGCGTTCTTCCCGCACCTCACTCCCTAAAGCCGGCCGATCCCCGGTTTGTTCCATTACGCATGATGCGCACCGGCCCCGTGCGCCCACGATCCACAGCCGTTCAATGTGCTGGAACTCGGAGCAGAGCACACTGTCTTTTCCACCCCTCTCCTGTCTCCCCCATGGACTGACATGCCCTTCGACACTCCTCTATAGCAGGACAGTTCTACTGGAGCTGGAGCCCAAACGATGGGGGGAAGGGGGGGTCACAGCCCCTTCTGAGTGTTCTGGGGGAGCCGTGTGGTGACCCAGCACACTGCAGACTGACACTATTTCACACTCAGCAAGGCTGGAGGAAATGGAGGACAATTTACATATGAACAGAGAGGCCCAGGGGGCAATCAGAACAATGGACTGTTATGCATACATCCCTGGATGAGGGAGAGGACATCCGGGCGCCAGTTGGTCACGCTAATGATATGTATTGACTGATATGTATATCACTATGCTAATGTGCCATGCATTCTCTCTGTCTGTATAATGTGTATAAAAGAGCTTGCTGTAGAGGATGCGTTCAATGATGAGGCTGAGTTTTATTTCTCAGGTTCAGCTTTATTGACAGAACACATACTCTAGCATTCTCAAAGCAGGAAGAAGAGAAAGAACTATATCACATCACCTCTTTATATGTTTCCAGCATCAGAACTCAAGTCACATGGTGCTTCAGTAAACATACAGTCACAATGTAACCTTTTGAACTTTCACCATTGTCTCTTATTCATTGATGAACCGGAAATCTCTCTGGGGCATCTTCTCCGAGACAAAGGCCAAATCTCACACCTCCTCATCATCTTCTGCAGATTCGAGCCTTTTGTTCTTCGAGACGTGAAGCCTCCAATAAACATGCAGTCATACCTTTGTGGAAAATGTGAGCCCAACATATGTGCCACATAACCCCCCCCCCAAACGTCTATTAAAGGACAAAACATGCATGGCATAAAAAAGAAAAAACACTCCACATATCACAAATCAATCCACCAGATGCCTGGGTCTTAACCTTCTGCCGAATCTGCTGTAACCCGGCTTTGCTACCCCTGCAGCGTCTTTCTGCCTCTGTGGATTAAAGCTGTTAGCATGTCTCTGTGAAGGTTCTGGAGAATGTCTTCTCGGCGGCCTGCCACGGCGGGGGGGCCTCGCCAGCTGCACTTGGTCATCAGCCAAAACAAAAGCGGGTTTGAGTCTGTTTATGCAAATCAACTCCTTTCTGCCCCCTAAATCTAGCAGAAAATGCTTCTCCCCGGTCTCCAGCACTCTGAACGGTCCGTCATAAAACGGTCGCAAACTTGGGCGCTGAGCATCATGTCTAACAAAAACAAACGCCGCATTTTTTAAAGCCTTCGGCACAAAAACGCGTGGGAAACTGTGATGAACCGGGCCAGGGAGTGTGTTTGCTCCTGTGTCGCTCTGCAACGGCTGAGCGGGGGGGCAATTTGGTGCGGGACTGTCGGGGAGAAATTCCCCCGGCAAACGGAGAGGTTGTGCAAAAACTAACTCAGCCGGGGAAGCCTGCAAATCTTCCTTAGGTGCAGAACGCAACCACAATAAAACCCATGGAAGTTTGTCCACCCAATTTGTATCCGTCAGCGACGCTCTGAGGGCTGCTTTTAACGACCTGTGAAAGCGTTCGCATAAACCATTAGCCTGGGGGTTATACGCGGTAGTGCGATGAATCTTCACCCCTAAGCTGCGGGCCATCGATGACCATAGTTCGGAAATAAATTGGGGACCCCTGTCGGACGTTATGTCCAACGGGACTCCGAAACGCGCAACCCACGCTGTTAAAAATGCTCGCACAACTTCTTCCGCTGTGGTTGATGTCAGAGGGATCGCCTCTGGCCAACGCGTGGTGCGATCCACCATCATCAAAAGATGTGTGTGCCCGTGTGATGGCGGAAGGGGGCCCACTAAGTCAACATGCACGTGATCAAAACGCTAAGCGGGGATGTGAAAAGGCTCCAACGGAGCTCTAGTGTGCTTGTGTATTTTGGCTCGCTGACACGCTATGCAGGCTGCCGCCCATTCCTTGGCCTGTTTGCGCAACCCGGGCCAAACGAATTTCTCCCCCACCATCTTAATCGATGCACGCACCCCCGGGTGCGCCAGAGAATGGACCGAGTCAAAAACGCGGTGACGCCACGCAGCTGGAACCACGGGGCGAGGCCGTCCCGTGGAGACATCGCAGATTAGGGGGGGATACCAATTTGCTGCACCCTGTGCTCCAGCCTTAACCCTGTTAGTCCAGACTGGAGTGCGCGCACGTCCGCATCACCAACCTGCTCCGCAGCCATGGCTGCATAATCTAAACCTACACGGACTGGGGCTGCGCGTGCTTCCGCGTCGCTGCCCGGGCCCACGGCCACGGCTACAGAGTTTGCCCCCACGGGGCCTGGCGTTGCTACCGCACACGAGAGACAGTCTGCCACTACATTGTGTTTACCCGCGACATGCTGGATATCGGTGGTGAACTCCGATATCGCGGCTAGTTGCCTTTGTTGCCGGCCTGACCAGGGTTCTGAAATCTTGGCCATCGCAAACGTTAGCGGTTTGTGATCCACAAACGCGGTGAAACGTCGCCCTTCCAGCCAGAACTGGAAATGGCAGATGGCCAAGTGTAGGGCCAAAAGCTCCCTGTCGAACGCGCTGTATTTACGCTTGCTATTGCGCAAGGTTTTGCTGAAAAACGCGAGGGGTTACCAGGTACTTGCCACAAACTGTTCAACGACCGCCCCCACTGCTAAATCGGAAGCGTCAGTGGTGAGCGCCATGCGGGCCGTTGGAACTGGGTGCGCTAACAAAACTGCTTTTGCCAGGGCTGATTTGACCTGGGCAAAAGCGCGCTCCTGCTCTGGAGACCATTCAATCTTATTTGCGGGCTTTTGTTTTTTTAACGCAGTGTATAATGGTTGCATGAGCCGCGCTGCGCTTGGGAGGAACCGGTTGTAAAAATTAACCATTCCCAAAAACTCCTGTAGCGCCTTGACCGTTTGACGTTGCGGAAAATCTGTTATTGCGCGCACCTTATCGGGCAGAGGAACTGCTCCTTCTGGCGAAACGCGATGCCCCAAAAACTCAATTTGCGCCACCCCAAAGTGGCACTTCGCTGGGTTAATTATTAACCCGTGCACTGTCAGCCTCCGAAAAACTGCTGTGAGGTGACTTTCGTGTTCGCCTTCAGACGTGCTGGCTACTAAAATGTCATCCAAGTAAACAAACACGAAAGGGAGGTCGCGTAAAACTGCATCCATCATGCGTTGGAAAGTCTGTGTGGCCCCTTTGAGACCAAATGGCATGCGCAAAAACTCAAAAAGGCCGAAAGGAGTTATAACAATGTCTGCAATGTCTGCAGCAAAGACATTGAGTTGCTAGCTGTTAGCATGCGGCCTACATATCTCCCGAGAGAACACTCACACGTGATCTGCATTGCTGTTTATGTAAATCCGACAGCGATCGCTGGGACAGCGCGTGACATCATCCATTCAGTAACCAGCAGGCTGCAGACAGAACACCCAGATGCTCTTCTCCTCATCTCAGGCGATTTCAACCATGTTTCACTATCTCCCATTCTACCCACGTTCACCCAGTATGTCACATGCCACACTAGAGACAATAAAACACTGGACTTATTCTACGCAAACACTAAGGAGGCGTACACCTCATCACAACTCCCCCCACTCGGGAGATCGGATCACAACTTGGTTCATCTCCGGCCGGTGTACAAACCCCTAGTGCACAGACAACCTCCGGCCATGCGCACAGTGGAGTTATGGTCTGAGGAGACAATGGACACTCTAAAGGGCTGTTTTGAAGCCACCGCCTGGAAGCAGCTCTGCGATCCACATGGAGAGGACATCGATGGCCTCACTCACACCTTCACGGACTACCTCAGCTTCTGTGTGGACAAATCCGTTCCCACCAAGACCATACGGTGTTGCTCAAACAACAAACCCTGGATCAACCCTGAGATAAAAACACTTCTGAGAGAGAAGAAGAGGATCTTCAGGTCGGGGAATAGGGAGATGCTGAAGTCCGTACAGAGGGAGCTGAGGAGAAAGATCAGAGAAGGCAAGGACAGCTTCAGGAAGAAGATGGAGGATAAGCTGCAACAGAGCGACATCAGCGGGGTCTGGAGAAACCTCGAAACCATCTCTGGGCTCCAGAATACCTCCCCCCAGGCCACGGGGGGCAGGGAGTGGGCGAACAACCTGAATCTGTTTTTCAATAGGTTTGACCAACCGCCCTCCCCCCTGACTGCACAACAACCACTGCTGCCTCTAAAGAAATCAAGTCCTGCTGCCCACTCCCCACTCCACCAACCCCCCCCCCCACTCCCAACACACAGCCCCCCATCCTGACCCTGACCAGGACCCAGGTGAGGACGGAGCTGAGGAAGATCAAGGCGAGGAAGGCGTCGGGACCGGACGGCATCAGCCCAAAGCTCCTCAAGTCCTTTGCAGACCAGCTGTGTGGGATTGTGACGTACATCTTCAACCTGAGCCTGAAGCTGGGGAGGGTACCACAGCTGTGGAAAACATCTTGTGTGGTACCTGTACCAAAACCTTCCCACCCCAAAGAGCTGAACAGCTACAGACCGGTGGCCTTGACGTCCCACTTGATGAAGACCCTGGAGAGACTGCTCCTTGCTCACCTCCGCCCCCTGGTGGAACCAGCGATGGATCCACTCCAGTTCGCCTACCAGCATGGCATTGGGGTGGAGGATGCGGTGATCTTCCTCCTTCACCGTTCTCTGTCCCACCTGGAGAAGCCCGGGAATATGGTGAGGATCATGTTCTTTGACTTCTCCAGTGCTTTCAACACCATCCAACCGATGATCCTGAAGGACAAGCTGCTGCGCGCAGGGGTGGACCAGCACCTGTCATCATGGATCCTGGACTACCTCACGAACCGGCCTCAGTTTGTGAGAACCCGGGACTGTGTGTCCGACACGATCATCGGTAGCACGGGGGCCCCCCAGGGAACGGTGCTGGCTCCCTTCCTGTTCACTCTTTATACTGCGGACTTCTCACACAACTCAACACACTGCCATCTACAGAAGTTCTCTGATGACTCTGCGATCGTTGGCCTCATCTCCAATGGAGATGAAGCTGAGTACAGAGGGCTTATCCAGGACTTCGTGGACTGGTGCCATCGGAACTGCCTCCAGATCAACGCGAGGAAAACTAAGGAGCTGGTGGTGGACTGCCGCAGGCATGGGCAACCCCTCACAGCACCAGTAAATATACAGGGAACAGACATCGAGATGGTGACATCCTATAAGTACCTGGGTGTTCATCTGAACAATAAACTAGACTGGTCACACAATACTGACACACTCTACAAGAAGGGACAGCGCAGGCTGTTCCTGCTGAGGAGACTCAGGTCTTTTGGTGTACAAGGGGCGCTGCTGAAAACATTCTATGACACGGTGGTGGCATCAGCCATCACTTTTGGAGTGGTCTGCTGGGGCAGTGGCATTACTGTAGCCGATAGGAAGAGACTGAACAAACTGATCAAGAAAGCTAGCTCTGTCCTGGGGCAGCGCCTTGATCCAGTGGAGGAGATAGGAGAGAGAAGGACGGTGGCTAAACTGTCATCTCTGCTGGAGACCGAGTTCCACCCTATGCAGGACATACTGAATGCACTGAGGAGCTCATTTAGCAGCAGACTACATCATCCCAGGTGCACAACCGAGAGGTTTCGCAGGTCCTTCCTACCAACGGCTGTCAGACTGTACAACCTAAGCAGGGCTGCTTGCAGAGATAGCAAAAAGACGTAACAAACTAATAGTTTTTTGAATGCAAAAGATGCAATAGACTTACACAATGGTCCCCTCTGGCATACAACTAGGAAAATACCGGTCGCTATGGAGGGTGAGAATATGTATGGGCACATAATCATACCATGTAGGATAACTAAGTAGACGGTTATGCTGTTTCGTCCCATCTAGCAACAATGCTCTGCACTGTGTGTTTATATATTTACATATTTATTCCATCTAGCTACAATGCTCCGCACTGGGTGTGTTTATATTTATATATCTATATATTTATTCCATCTAGCTACAATGCTCCGCACTGTGTGTTTATATATCTACATATTATTCCATCTAGCTACATTGCTCCGCACTGTGTGTTTATATATTTACATATTTATTCCACCTAGCTGCAATGCTCCGTACTGTGGGTGTTTATATATCTACATATTTATTCCATCTAGCTACAATGCTCCGCACTGTGTGTTTATATATTCATATATTTATTCCATCCAGCTACAATGCTCTGCACTGTGTGTCTGTGTGTGTGTATATATACTGTATATTTTATAGTAATATGTACATATGTATATTAGCTGCTCTTGCTTGCTTCCTTTTTTTTTCTTGCCTTCTGATTGTTGCTCTGAGTGTTGCTATCCCTGTGCTCTTGCAATCCTGGAATTTCCCCGTTGTGGGACTAATAAAGGCTTATCTTATCTTATCTTATCTTATCTTATCTTATCTAACCGCTGTTTTGGGTATATCCTGAGCGCACACTGGAACTTGGTGGTAACTGCGCACCAAATCTATTTTAGAAAAAATGCGCGCCCCCGCCAAATGAACTGAGAAATCCTGAATGTGCGGAATCGGGTAGCGGTCGTGTGCTGAAACGTTGTTCAACCTGCGGAAATCGCCGCAAGGTCGCCACGAGCCATCAGCTTTTGGGACCATGTGTAGCGGCGAAGCCCAGGGGCTTTTGGAGCGTCTGATAATGCCCAGTTTTTCCAGGTTGGCGAACTCCTCGCGCGCGATGGCCAGTTTAGCTGAGTCCAAGCGCCGAGCTTTTGCAAAAACGGGCAGCCCGGTGGTGGTGATAAAATGTTCCACCCCATGCTTAGCCACCGTCGCCGAAAACGTGGGGACTGTGAATGCTGGGAACTGAGTGAGTAATGCATGAAACTTACCACCCGCAGCTGTGACGCTGGCATGTGCAGTCAGCGGGGCCACCCAAGCTGTGCAGGGAATAGAATGGAAAGACGGAAAAACGTCTATTAGCAAGGCCAACCAATAAACCATGTGAGCACAAAAAATCAGCCCCTAACATGTTGAAACTGACTGCTGCTACAATAAAAGTCCACTCAAATGAACGGCCTTGTAAGGACAGAAGCATAGTCCTCTCACCGAAAGTTTTAATCGTTGAGCCGTTCGCTGCTGACACCGACACCCAGGGAGCTTTAGACGGCATCAGCCGTTCCGTGTAGGTGGGTGTGACGAAACTCAGCTGGGAGCCCGTGTCCACGAGGAATTGTTTCCCCGAGTGTGCATCCGTCAGGTAAAGCAGCTTGTTCTCCTCGCCGAGGGTTGCAGCCGCTACCGGCCCTCGGTCTTGGCGTTTCCCGGGCGCTTGAAGTGGCACGGTGGGACGCACCTGTGTGCTCTCTCTGCAAAACGGCGATGGTAGAAGCACAGGCTGTCATCCGCTCCGCGCCGCCTGGTCCCCGTCGCCGCCGTCGTCGGTGCGTCTGGCACCACGACCACTGGCTCCAAGCCGTCTCCAGACGTTGTTCCTGGGCTAGCTGCCGCGGCCAAAACTGCGCTCCGCTTGTGGGCGTCGACAAGCCGCTGTGCCTCCTTGCTCAGCCCATGGTAGTCCCGCCTGGCCAATTGGGGCGACTCTGCCAGGGCTACTCTCACTGCTGGCGGCAGGGTCCGGAGGAAAAGGTGGGCGAAAATAAATTCGCCATCCTCGGAGTCTTTCAACCTCAGCATCTTCACCATCAGGTCCGCAGGTCTGTCGTTCTCCGACTCTGTCAATGTTAGAAGTCCCTCTGCTCGCTGTTGGACCGAAGGGGTGAAATGGCTGATCAGCGCGTCCTGTCCGTAAAAAGGCCCAGCAGAGGTTGTTTTTTCTGCGTCAGCTCAAGAAGTTTGATCTGCCTCAGGAGCTGCTGGTTGTCTTCTACACCGCCATCATCCAATCTGTCCTCTGCTTTTCCATCACTGTCTGGTTTGGATCTGCCACTAAACAGGACAAGACCAGACTGCAGCGGATCGTTAAGTCTGCGGAGAGGATCATTGGTACCGACCTACCCTCCATTGAGAACTTATATCGGTCCATAACCAGGAAACGGGCGGGAAACATCTGTGCTGACCCATCACACCCCGGCCACAAACTGTTTGAACTTCTATCTTCTGGTCGTCGTTACAGATCACTGAAGGTCAAAACCACCCGTCACAGGAACAGTTTCTTTCCTCAAGCCATCACTCTGATGAACTCCTAACATTCACCTAGTCCTACCTGTTGCTGTACTCATGACTTTTCATCCATTATTACATTGCACATAACTCTCACACTGCTTTTTACTTCATTCACATTATATCACTGAATCTGAGTTCACATTGAAATACTGTGTGACTGTGTATTTTTTCATATATTTCTGCAAAGTGTGGTTAGTCTGAGTAAATAACTGCATATATTCCTGTATATATTTGCATCCTTTTATAGAAATGTGGACAGACTGTAATTTACTGTACATACTCTGTTGTCATTGAATCCTTATTTAAATCCTCCACCTGAACAACGAGAGCATGTTTTTAGCCAAAGTCAAATTCCTTGTATGTGTTGTGCATACTTGGTCAATAAAGCTGATTCTGATTCTGATTCTGATTCTTCAATGCGCTGTACTTGTCGCTGTCCGGTGGATGATTAACCAGATCTTCCACCCTCTGGACCGTGTGGCTGTCCAGCTTCGCTACCACATGGTAGAATCTTGTGTCGTCGTTGGCGATTCTCCGGAGGTTGAACTGCGCCTCGACCGCGCTAAACCATGAGCGCGGGCTGTGCTGCCAGAAATCGGGCAGCCGGAGTGTGGAGGCGGCCATCAGGCTGGCTTCCGCAGAGCCCTGCTCGGGAGAATTCTGTCTGCTCATTCTTTGTCGTAGGTCACCAGTGTAGAGGATGCGTTCAATGATGAGGCTGAGTTTTATTTCTCAGGTTCAGCTTTATTGACAGAACACATACTCTAGCATTCTCAAAGCAGGAAGAAGAGAAAGAACTATATCACATCACCTCTTTATATGTTTCCAGCATCAGAACTCAAGTCACATGGTGCTTCAGTAAACATACAGTCACAATGTAACCCTTTGAACTTTCACCATTGTCTCTTATTCATTGATGAACCGGAAATCTCTCTGGGGCATCTTCTCCGAGACAAAGGCCAAATCTCACACCTCCTCGTCATCTTCTGCAGATTCGAGCCTTTTGTTCTTCGAGACGTGAAGCCTCCAATAAACATGCAGTCATACCTTTGTGGAAAATGTGAGCCCAACATATGTGCCACACTTGCTATACATACCTCAGCAACGCAGTAGCTCACTGACCTACAAAGCGCGTCTCAATATGTCGGAGGAAATAAAACCTTGTACCCTTCCAGCTTGTCACGTCTTGCCTGCACTATTACCTCCACAATATCAATAATAATAATAGTACTCAACATATATATTCACAATAACAACCTTTCTTCATTGAAGACACATTGCAATATTACTGTCCTTTATTTTTATATTGCTCAAAAATCACTTCTTTATATGTTGATTTAAATATATGGATGTTTGAACATTGCCTGTGTTTCTCCCCCAACCATTCCACAATTTTACCACACACAGACACACAAAAACCCTTCCTAGTAGATCTTAGTAGGTGCATTTTAAATTTTGTATTCTCCCGTAAATTATATTTCCCTTCTATCTCACCAAAAAGATTCTGTATATTGTGTGGCAAAAAGTTTTTACTGACTTTAAACATTAACTGTGCTGTATAATAATCAACCAGACCCCGCAATTTTAATAACTTTGAATGTAAAAACAATAAATTAGTATGTTCAAGATACCCTACTTTGTGTATAACACGGACTGCCCTTTTTTGTAATATTAGCAATGAATTAAGTGTACTTTTATAATTGTTATCCCAGACCTCTATACAATAGGCCAAGTATGGAAGTACTAGTGAGCAATACAAGATATGAAGCGATTTGTAATCTAGGACTTGCTTAATTTTATTTATAATTGCAATATTTTTTGCGACTTTGTTTTGTATGTATCAATGTGTGGTTTCCAACTAATTTTATCATCTAGTATTACACCCCAAAATTTGATCTCCTTAATATTTTCAATAATTACATTATCTATATGAATATGTATATCTTCTTTATTTTTACAATTACCAAATATCATTACCTTAGTTTTATCTATATTTAGTAATAATTTATTACTATCCATTTTTTAAGCCTATTTAATTCATTATTTAGAATATGGATTAGTTGATTATAATTATTTCCAGAATAAAATATATTAGTATCATCAGCAAATAATATTATTTTTAATAATTTAGAAACTTGGAATATATCATTTATATATAATTTGGGGCCCAATACTGACCCCTGGGGGACCCCACAGGCAATTTCCATACATCCTGACAGATATTCTCCCATCTTCACAAGCTGTTGTCTCTCAGATAAATAACTTGTAACCCAATAAGCAACTTTCGCATCTCGGCTCACGCAAAGCATCATGGGAACATGGCTACCAAACATCTCTATCAATACATTTAATTTATGGAAAGTTCCTGATCTACAAGCATATTGTATGTGTAGGGGTCTTACCGGTTGTACCCTCAAACACAAGGATGAACTAGTTGTGCTTGCATTCGCGGCCACATTGCAGAAGTTGGCCAAAATGGCCTTCCTGTATGTACGCCGACATAGCAGATTTTTTTGTTGTCAAAGGACCAAGCACCCTTACTTGCGAGACTCCGAAATGACTACAAAGAAGGTAAGTGAGTGGTTTGACAGCTCAACTTTGGTTTTGTCATTCTGAGTAAATTTCGCTACAAAGCATAGCCTGCTTACTTAGATCTATAGGTCAATACTACTATAGTTTAAGTACCACACGTTTTCAATGATTTGCAATTTTATTTTATACCAGCCTACTTATCAATGGCCTTAATTACGTGTGTGTGTAGATCAAGCTTCATTACCAATATACAAAGAACTATATCCTAGATCCAGGCCTGCCTGTCCGTACCTACTACTTCAGGGTTTAGACTCGTGTCAGTTAGGCTAGAACTTGAACAATACACAACACTATTTAATTATGTTATAATATAGACTTACTGCTTTCATCCAACAATTACGTCCATCCGGATCCTTCAGCTCCGTGGGGAATGTATATAACGTGAACGGCGGTGGACATGTGCACACGCTGGTCCCAAAGTTACACGCATGCATGCTGCAAGTTTGGTTTTTCCACCACTCTAGATGATACATGCCATTCCACACTTCACTACGGCACAATGTGCACCTGGCAAAACACCGATTAAAAACTTGAAGCAGACTTTAAACGGCAGTTGTTCAGGTGTGACAGCACTGTCTCTATACAAAAGCAAGGCAGCTACTGGAATGTTTGGTAGTCGTGAACTTTGAACTCACATAGTCCACACATGCGCACTCGTAATGGGAAAGTCGCTTATTCAGTGCCATTCCCCTAATACCATACATTTGTAGCTTATCAAGAAGTATTGAATGATTTATTGTATCAAATGCTTTTCTAAAATCTATAAATACACCAATTGCATATTTTCCTTGATCTAATGCATTTATTATTTCTTCTGTTGCTTCCATTATTGCCAGTGGTGTTGTACTCTTTGCTCTAAATCCATATTGATTCTGATTAAGCACATCGTGTTTATTTAAAAAGCCCTCTAATCTGTTGTTGAAAAGTTTTTCCAGAATCTTTGAAAATTGTGGGCAGGGGAGGATGCCATTCAGACCTGGTAAACCCAAACGTATAGTGAGGGTGTGCAACAAAAAGGTGGTGGTGGTGGTGGGGGTCTCCTCACAACAGCACTCACATTGATGGTGTCAATATAAAAATTGCAACAAAAAATATTTCAACCAAGAAACTTTAGCACAGTGACTGACCATGTAACTTGTTTTCACAATTTGCTTCAAGAGAACATGCTCACTTTTAGACTTTAAACATTTCCCATCAGCCTTTGCGGATGCAGTCCCCCAGAATGCTACAATATTTCTCTGTTTTTCTTTATTTACAGCAGCCATTTTTCCTTTTTTAGATATTATATGCTTCACCTCTTCATAGGTTTCCATGAGAAGTTGCTGTTTTGCTGGTGAGAAATATGCGGCTCGTGTTTTGCCTCCTGTCTTATCTGCAGTAGGATCAGTGATTCTGTGATCATTTGTGTGGTCTATTTAAGTTTGCCATGACTGTGCATTTATCCCAACTATCTACACCTGACTTTACATAGCTTCCTCTTCTCATCCTGGCTTGACAATAGTGCAACTGAATAAGCCAGGATAAGCAGGTCCAACATTGTCAAGCCACAATTTTTCACTTATCCTGGCTTTCTTAATTCTACTTTTATGCAGTACCCCCCTGGATGTGCCCAGAACACGTCTGAAAACAAAGGGTGATTGAGCACTTGCAGGGGCTGCCCCAAAATTGTTCAACAGTTTACCATTTTATATCAGATCTGCCCCCCATTGTCCATTTTAAAACTCTTATATAGCCACATCTCTTCTCCTTGAACTTTTATTGAGTTGAGAATGTTATCTGTCATCATCTTTTAAACGTCTGGCTGAGGGCCCTGTCCGGGAGGTCTTCAACTCCCACCTCCTGGAAAAACTTCGACCACATTCCAAGGGAATCTGGAGACATGTAATCTGAACGGGCCATGTTCTCCACCTCCATTGTTGAAGTGGCTGCCCAGAGCTGTGGCCGCAAGGTCATCGGTGCATCTCGTGGTGGCAATCCCCGAACCAAGTGGTGGACGCCAGTGGTCGGGGAGGGGCATTAAGCTGAAGAAGGAGTCCTATCAAGCTTGGTTGGCTTGTGGGACTCCCGAAGCAGCTGAGGTGTACCGGCAGGCCAAGCGGAGTGCAGCTCGGGTGGTTGCTGAAGCAAAATCTTGGGTGTGGGAGGAGTTCGGTGAGGCCGTGGAACAAGACTTTCGGTCAACCTCGAAAAGATTCTGGCAAACTGTCCGGCAGCTCAAGAGGGGGAAGCAGCTTCCTGTCCACACTATGTATGGTGCGGATGGGGCACTGCTGACTTCGACTGGGGATATCGTCGGGCGGTGGAAGGAATACTTCGAGGATCTCCTCAATCTCACTGACACGCCTTCCACAGAGGAAGCAGGGCTTGTGGATGAGGGGGATGACTTGCCTATCACAGGGACTGAGTTTGCCAAAGTGAATAAAAAACCCTTTGGTGGCTGGGCCCCGGGGGGTGGATGAGATTTGCTCCGAGTACCTCAAAGCCCTGGATGTTGTAGGGCTGGCATGGTTGACACGTCTCTGTGACACTGTGTGGAGATTGGGGACAGTGCCTTCAACATGGCAAACCGGGGTGGTGGTTCCTGTCTTCAAGAAAGGGGACAGGAGAGTGTGCTCCAACTTTAGAGGGATCACACTCCTCAGCCTCCCTGGGAAGGTCTATGCCAAGGTACTGGCGAGGAGAGTCCGGCCATTGGTCGAACCTCGGACTCAGGAGGAGCAATGTGGTTTTCGTCCTGGCTGTGACACATCAGACCAGCTCTTTACCTTCTCAAGAATCCTCAAGGGTTCATGGGAGTTTGCCCAACCAGTTTACATGTGTTTTGTGGACTTGGAGATGGCATTCGACTGTGTCCCTCGTGGTTTTTTGTGGGGGGTGCTTTGGGAGTATGGGGTATCGGGCTTGTTGTTACGAGCTATCTGGTCTGTATACGACCGCTATGAGAGTTTGGCTCGTATTGCCAACACTCGGTCAAACTTATTCCCAGTGGGCGTTGGACTCCACCAGGGCTGCCCTTTGTCACTGATCCTGTTCATAATTTTTATGGACAGGATTTCTAGGCGCAGCCAGGGAACGGAGGGTGTCATGCTTGGTGACCACAGGATCTCATCTCTGTTGTTTGCAGATGATGTTGTCCTGTTGGCTTCATCCAGCAATGACCTATGGGTCTTACTGGGACGGTTTGCTACTGAGTGTGAAGTGGCTGGGATGAGAATCAGCACCTCCAAGTCCGAGTCCATGGTCTTCAGCCAGAAAAAGGTGGATTGTCCTCTCCGGGTTGGGGACAAACTCCTGCCCCAAGTGGAGAAGTTTAAGTATCTTGGGGTATTATTCATGAGTGAGGGGCGAATGGAGTGAGAGGTTGACTGACGGATCGGAGCAGCATCTGCAGTGATGCAGATGTTGTACCAGTCTGTTGTGGTGAAGAGGGAGCTGAGCTCTAAGGCAAAACTGTCAATTTACTGGTCAATCTACATTCCTACCTTCACCTATGGTCACGAGCTTTGGGTAATGACTGAAAGAATGAGATCGTGGATACAAGCGGCTGAAATGAGCTTTCTTTGTAGGATTGTTGGACTCACCCATAGAGATAGGGTGAGTGTTGCTATGTTGCTAATTGAATTTGAATTAAACATTCCCCAAGACAACATTACACAATGCAATACAACCAGAGTGGTGGCTCAGTTGGTACAGTATCCACCCCACACCCTGGAGGCTGGGGTTCAAATCCTGGCCGGATCATGCTGAAGACCATACAAAAAGCGGAACTTCCTGCCATCCAGCTTGGTGCTCAGCAACAATGGAATGGAGGAGGGAAATTTGTGGCTGTGCCTTGCATGGCAGCGACCCCTCTGATTCTATATATATGTGTGATTAGCACTGTAGATAAAAGAAACATAATTTCATTCTACTGTACATGATTGGCTGTATGGATTTGAATGACAATAAAAATGGCCTAGCCTTATCCTTATACAACTAGAGGGGACAAAGAGAGATCATATCTGTGCCAAGGTGCCATCCCTCCCTCCCTCAGTCCATCCTTACCTCCATTCATACTTGTATCCTTCCATACATTTTGAGACAGAGCCTTGGTGGAGGTACGTACTCACAGATCCCCTCCAAAATCTAATGGGTTCATTCGTAGCCCAAGGGCCACCTTTAATGAAAGTTTCATCCAAATCTGTTCAGTAGTTTTTGTGTAATACTGCCAACAGACAAATAAACAAGCAAGCCGCTCCAATTACATTTGGGGTGGTAGTGGCTTAGGAGATAGAGTGGGTTGTCCAATAACTGGAGGGTTGGTGGTTTGAATCCTGCTCTCCCCAGCCACCCTGCTGTTGTGTCCTTGGGCAAGACACTTTACCCACCTCTCCTCCAGTGTCACAGACACTGGTGTATGAATGTGAATAAATGTTTGGTTGTGGTTGGAGAGGCCATTGGCGCTGAGTGGTGGCCTAGGGGTAAAGCAGCCGCCCCACAGCCGGGAGGCTGGGATTCAAGTCCTGGCTGGATCATGCCAAAGACCATATAAAAGTGGAACTTCCTGCCATCCAACTTAGTGCTCAGCAAAAATGGAACGGAGGAGGGAACTGTGGGTGGCAGTGGCTCAGGAGGTAGAGTGGGTCGTCCAATAACCAGAGCATCAGCAGTTTGAATCCCACTCTCCCCAGCCATCCTGCTGTTGTGTCCCTGGGCAAGACACTTTATCCACCTTGCCGCTAGTGTCCATGAAACTGGGTATGAATGTGCATAAATGTTCAGTAGAAGGTTGGAGAGGCTGTTGGCGGGGATTGGCAGCCATGTTTCCGTCAGTCTGCCCCAGGGCAGCTGTGGCTACAGTAGTAGCTTACCGCTACCATTGTCTGTCTATAGAGTGAATGAAGAATGGATTTTTAACGTAAAGCACTTTGGGTTTCTTGAAAAGTGCTATATGAATGCAAACCATTATTATTATTATTATTATTATTATTATTATTATTATTGGCAGCCATGTTTCCGTCAGTCTGTCCCAGAGTAGCTGAGGCTACAGATGTACGTAGCTTACCACCACCAGTGTCTGTCTGTGGAGTTAATGAATAATGGACTCGCTGTGAAGTGCTCTGGGTGTGCTGACAGGTACTATATAAATGCAATCCATTATCATTACCTCCTTGATGGCTGTAATAAAGTGCCCAACTTGGCTATTTGTACAGAGTTAAAACATCTAAGGATCATTCAGTCATTAAATTCATTTAAAGAAAAATACAAAATCTGTTTTTACTTATTGTATTTTCTTTTTGCAGTAGATATAGAAGAAGAAGCCATCTCTATTATCATTCAGTCCATACAGCCAATCATGTACAATAGAACGAAATTACGTTTCTCCTATCTACAATGTTAATCACATGTAGAATCAGAGGGGTCACTGCCATGCAAGGGGCCGCCACAAACAACTTCTCCTTCCCCCATTCTATTATACTGAGCACCAAGCTAGAAGGCGGGAAGTACCATTTTTATATTGTCTTTGGTATGACCCGGCCAGGACATGAACCCCCAACGTCCCGGTTGTGGGGCAGATGCTCATTCAACTAGACCACCACTCCAGTATATAGTCTTATTGATAAATACTTGAAAAACTGTCATCCTTTAATAAGCATCTGATATACATTTAAAATGTTACATACTGTATGTCAAATCTAAATGGATTTTTATAACTTTTTAAAAACATAGTTCTGGTCAATAAAATTACCTAAAACATTAAAAAAAAAAAAGTGGTAGGGTCATAATATCCTACAGGTCCTTGGATAATTTTCTGAATCCTAGTGAAATCCAAATAATTCATACAAAAATCATAGTTTGCATCAATGACTATATGAGTACTTTGGGAGCAGTGTAACTGTAAAGACAGTGATGTCAACTTTCTATGTAGCAAAAGCAGTTCCACATATTTTATTTTTTATCATACTGTGCAAAGGGCATCTCATTCTTGTCCCCAAAATAGTGATATTCATAACTATTTTTTTTATTGGATTCTATTTTAATTCTCTCCAAAATATTAACTTGTGAATAAAGTCTTCTTCTTCTTCTGGCTGCTCCTTTTAGGGGTCGCCCCAGTGGATCATCTGCTTCCATCTCACCCTATCCCTTGCATCTTCCTCTGTAACACCAACCCTTTCCATGTCCTCCTTCACTATATCCATGAATCTTCTCTGTGGTCTTCCTCTTTTCCTCCTCATTGTCATCTCCATCTTCAACATCCTTTGTCCAGTATATCCCCTATTCCTCTGCACGTCCAAACTATCTCGGCCACTTACTTTTCTCCAAACTGCTCAGCCTGAACTGTCTATCTGATATACTCATTTCTAATCCTGTCCCTCCTAGTGAGTCTTAGCATCTTCAACTCTGCCACCTCCAGCTCTGCCTCCTGTCTTTTTGTCAGTGCCACAGTCTCCAAATTATACATCTTAGCAGGTCTCAGTACTGTCTTCCCTTTCACCTTAGCTGCTATTCTTCTGTCACAAATCACCCCAATACTCGTCTCCACCCACTCCATCGTGCCTGCACCTTTCTTCACCGCTGTTGTGCACCCTCCATTGCTTTGGATGGTTGAGCCTAGGTATTTGGTAAATGGTAAATGGCATTCACTTATATAACTCTTTTCCTCATCTCTAGATGACCAAAGTGCTCTACAGATCCTGCTATCCGCCGATTCACACACATTCACACACTGATGGCAGCAGAGCTGCCATGCACCGGCACTGGCCTGACCCACCAGGAGCAACTGGGGATTTAGTGTCTTGCTCAAGGACACTTTGACATGCAAACTAGACAGAGCGGGAATCCAACCACTGACTCTCCGATTAGTAGTCGGATACATTACACTAGCCACCCCCAACTATTTGTACTCATCTACCTTCTGTAGCTTGACTCCTTGCATCTTTACTGTCATAACTGCCTCCCTTTCATTCACACACGTATTCTGTCTTGCTTCAACTGACTTTCATTCCTCTTCTTTCCAGTGTATACCTCTACCTCTCCAGGTTCTCCTCCACCTGTCTCACTACAGATTATAATGTCATCTGCAAACATCATGGTCCATGGAGAATCATGCCCAACCTTGTTTGTCAGCTTGTCCATCACCATAGCAAACAAGAAAAATAAGCATAAAGAATACAAAATAGACTGACTATAAAGCAGTACTACTTGAAAGAAAAACATTATTTATTTATTCATTTATTTACTTACATTATTCACTTACTTGCTAAGCTAACTTTTTTCCTCCTAATATTATATTGCATGGAAGCACTGGTTAAACTTAGTTGCTCCCAAAATTTCCCCTCTCAAAACAGTTTCTGAAAATCTTGTGACATGTCTAGGTGAAAATGTTCCATGAAATGTAAATTCCCCTTGAAGAGCTGGTTTCTTTTTATGGGGGATTTATAATAATTTTTTTTCCACTGGACTTATATGAAGCATATTTTTCCACAAAAACTAACATGTGCTGTTTTCTTGTTTAGTATTGCAGTAATAATTTAATAACATCTAATATTTAACATTTGATCTTTTGAATAGCTTGATGCAACTTGACTGAACCATCAAAGGTCCTTATGAAACAGAAAAATGTCTATTATAATATTATAGTAATGGTATGTTACAGAAATTGCAATGTATGTACTTAATCCAATCATACAACAGTTTGTGGGGGACCCGGACAGTATGTTCTCTACTCAGACTGAATAGCACAGGAGGAGACGCTTAAAGGGGACCTGTGGTGGTCGTGAAAAAAAAGATATTATATTGAGCCCCTGTCTCACGTTCTAGTTCAAGTTTAAGTTCAAATTCAAGTTCAAAGCAATGCGATATAAATCCATTGCTGATGTGCTGGTTCAGCTATGTCAGCAAAATATGGGCGCAGCCATAATAGCGGCTACATGGCCTGCCAGGACGCTTCCTGTGACGTAGTGTCGTGGATACCGCGATCTGGATCAATATTGGCTGGGCCTGGAGTACCCAGATGAGCAGTGGCTTTCGGGATATTCAAATTCAAATTCAAACATTTATTTCAAACTCAGGGTTCATATTAAATGCAGAACTAAAATGAGTAGAAAATAAATAAATAAATGCTTAAATTCAGCGGGTCGTCTCGTCTGATCTGAGGTCGTAACGGCCGCCAGACGGCCGATGATTCGGCGCTGGGCTCTTCCCTCGCCGCTAAAAGTATATACAGATCAGCAGACACTCGGCGCTCTTGTAACAACAAAAACATACAATGCGATATGGATATCGCAACATGGCGGAATGTAAAGCCTTTGGATGTCTCAATAATAAGCGAAAAAACAAAGATAAACACTTCTTTTGTGTACCCAAACCCAGCTCACCTTGTCGGAAGATCGTAGTGGAAAAGTGGTTGCGCAATCTCGGAACAGGGCACAGACATTTCCTTTCAGACAAAATTGCATTGTGTGTGAGGACCACTTCTTCACTTTCACCCTCAGAAGACCTTTCTGGCTCAAACCTGTAGCCATGTTGGACGAATTCTTCCTCAGAGTCCGACAATTCAGCCATAATAGAATAAAAACACTCACAAAAGCACCCTAATCGCTCATACAGGCGGAGTATTGACTTTTCAGTAGCAACGTAGTGACGTCACATCCGCATGTGTCATGGCTGCGCGCATAGTTTTCATTGGCTGGCCATGCCTGTGGTCGTATTTGCATATTTCTCTGGTGGTATATGGCTGGCAATAATTATTTAACCAAATAACGGATACTTTGCCTAATGTTTTCAAGTTGAATGCGTTTAGACAACCACCACAGGTCCCCTTTAAAAGCCATGAAATAGATATGCAGGACAGACTGTGGTTTTCTCCATAAGACTGCATGATAATATGCATTCTCCTCCGGGCTGCATAATAATGCGCCGACAGGCTGGGTGACAAAGGGAATTGTTATTGTGAATGGATGTATTGTGATGTGAACCCCCCCAGGTCGCAAGGCGAGTTTGTATGGTATTAAAGAGAGATGCCAGCAACCTGGGTTAGTATTCTTGTTGACTGATGATAGAGAGAGTAATAAAGTCTGCTCTGCTCCAGCTCACTGCCTCGCCTACTCATTCCTCTCTCTACACTGGTGACCCTTGACGAATAATGAAACTTGACGCAAACACGCCGGAGACGATTCAGACTGGAGGCGCCAGCACCGTGTGCCCCATTTCGGTCAAACTCCCAGACTTCTGGCTACATGACCCGAAGTCTTGGTTCCTCCACACCGAGGTACAGGTCGCGCTCTGTGGAGTGACAGCGGATGACACCAAATACTACTACGTGGTTGCAGCGCTGGATGCACGCACGACACAGCAGGTGGCGAGCCTGCTCCAACAGCCCCCAGCCCACGACAAATATGATGCTGAGAGATATGAGATATGAGAGTGGAAAGGCTCCTGACGTGCTCTGAGTTGGGAGACGGGTTGGTGGTCGAATTAATGGAGAAAATGTTGGCGCTGATGGGCACAGATGACGGGCATTTCCTCTTTGCCCACCTTTTCCTCCGGAACCTCCCAACAGCGGCCAGAGCGGCCATTGCCAATTCGCCGCTGCTGGCCATGCGCAACTAATGGGTGCTAGCTTAAGAGGCAGATCAGATTATCCTGGCGACCAGAACCTTTGCTGTGAACACAGCAGCGTCGGAACCCAGCGAGACGGCCAGTGGGGGTGAGGATCCAGCGACGATGGCCGCAGTGGAGGCCAAGAAGCACCGGAGGGACACGCTCTGCTTCTACCACCGCCGTTATGGAGAAGATGCATGCCGATGCATGCCACTGTGCTAGTTCAAGCGCTCGAGAAATGCCAGGGCCGGCAGTCGGTAGCAGCTGCAACCGCCGGTGACACAAACAAGCTGCTCTATGTGACAGACTCACGCTCGGGGAGACGGTTCCTTGTGGACTCCGGTTCCAAAAAGAGCCTCATTCTGCCGTCCTATGCAGACCGACTGGCGGGAAGTAGCGGTCCTGAGCTGGCGGCTGCAAACGGCTTAGACATTAAGACTTTTGGTGAGAGGACACTGATTATATCCTTGCACGACTGTACATACCAATGGACATTCGTCATAGTGGCATGTAACTTCCCCATTTTGGGCACAGATTTTTTGTGTGCACACGGACTATTAGTCGATGTGGCTAACAGACGCCTGATTAACGCAATGTCTTTTGATTCTCTGCCCTGTACAGCTAGAGGAGCCAGATCCACAACACTAGCCAACGTCACAGCTCCAGGGGGTAAGTTCCACACACTACTCACCCATTTCCCAGCACTCACGGTTCTGACGTTTTCGGCGGTCGTCACTAAACACGGGGTGGAGCACTTCATTACCACCACGGGGCTGCCCGTTTTCGCACGACCTTGGTGCCTGGACGCAGCAAAACTGGCCAGTGCGTGCGAGGAGTTCGCCAACTTGGAAAGGTTGGGCATCATCTGGAGCTCAAACAGCCCATGGACATCCCCGCTACATATGGTGCCTAAAACCAAGGGATTGTGGAGACCATGCAGAGATTTCTGCAGATTAAACAACGCCACAGCGTACTATCGCTACCCAGTCCCCCATATTCAGGATTTTTCTGTCCATCTCACCGGGGCACGCATTTTTTCCAAGGTGGACCTGGTCTGTGGTTATCACCAGGTCCTGGTGTGCGCAGAAGACATACCCAAAACAACAGTAATAACCCCGTTTAGTCTTTTTGAGTTCTTACGCATGCCTTTCGGGTTAAAAGGCGCAGCACAGACATTCCAACGCATGATGGATGTGGTGCTGAGCGACCTGCCGTTTGTGTTTGTCTACCTGGACGACATCCTGGTGGCCAGCGCGTCTGAGGACAAACACGTAGCTCACCTCAGGACGGTTTTCCAGAGGTTGGAAGAGCACGGGTTAATAATCAACCCGGCGAAGTTCCAGTTCGGGGTTACGGTAATCGATTTTTTGGGCCACCGCATCTCACCGGAGGGCGCGATACCCTTACCGGACAAAATGTGCGCAGTGGCAGATTTTCCCCAGCCTCAGACGGTTAGGGTGTTGCAGGAGTTTTTGGGGATGGTTCATTTTTATAACCGCTTCCTCCCACACGCAGCCCAACTCATGCAGCCGTTGTACGCCGCACTTAAGAAACGGAAACTGGTGAACAGAGTCGGCTGGACTCCTGAGCGAGAGCAGGCGTTTTCCGAGGCCAAAACAGCTCTAGCGAACGCCGCACTACTGGCCCTGCGGCTCGTTTAGCGCTCACTACCGATGCATGGATGTGGCCATAGGGGCCGTCGTAGAGCAGTGCGTCGCTAGTTCTTGGCAGCCGTTCACCTTTTTTAGCAGGTGTTTGCGCGACAATGAGCGTAAATACAACGCGTTCGACAGCGAGTTACTGGCTCTCCACCTGGCCATACGCCACTTCCAGTTCTGGCTTGAAGGGCGCAGTTTCACTGTGTTTGTGGACCACAAGCCGCTAACGTACGCTATGGGCAAGGTTTTGGAACCATAGTCGGACCGGCAGCAGAGACAGCTGGCCGCGATCTCGGCGTTTACGACCGATGCTCAGCATGTGGCCAGTAAACTCAATGTAGTGGAAGACTGCCTCTCGTTCGCATTAGTGGCCCCAGTCTACGTAGGGATAGATTACATGGCCATGGCCGCCGAGCAGATCGGCGATGCAGACGTTTGCGCGCTCCAGTCTGGACCAACAGGGTTAAGGCTGGAGAGCAGAGTACTGCAAGATGGCCCCCCCCCAATCTGTGACATCTCCACAGGCCGCCTGTGCCCGGTGTTCCCACGCGCTTGGCGCCGCCGCGTTTTCAAGTCGGTTCACTCCCTGGAGTGCCCAGGAGTGCGCGCGTCAGTCAAAATGGTGGGAGCAAAGTTCATCTGGTCAAGCCTGTGCAAACAGGTGAAAGAGTGGTCTGCAGCCTGCGTAGCATGCCAATGAGCCAAGGTGCACAGGCACACAAAGGCCCCCCTTGAGCCATTTTATGTCCAGGCTAAGAGGTTCGACCACGTTCACGTGGACCTCGTGGGCCCTCTCCTGCCATCGCAGGGGTTCTCGTACCTCCTGACAGTGGTGGACCGCACCATGCGCTGGCCTGAGGCGGTGCTGCTAGCTTCCACAGCGTCCGCAGAAGTTGCACGTGCTTTTTTGATGACACCGATCCATCCCCGCCTTCACTACATAGCGCAGAGGCAGGGACGGTACCCGGGCCGGCTCACCACTGTTTTCCCCACGCTTTCGTGCCAAGGACCTTGAAGGATGCGTCATTCGTGTTTGTCAGGCACGATGCCCACTGGACCCCGTTGCGCCCGCCCTACAACTGCCCATTCAGAGTGTTGGTACCTGGGGATAAACATTTTGTGTTAGACTTGGGGGGACGCAGAGAAACAATCTGTATAGACAGGTTTAAGCCCGCCTTCATATTAGCAGATGAGCAGGTGGTGTTGGCCTGAGCTCCTCGGCGTGGATGACCCCCACTGAGAACTCCCCAGGTAAATGACTCGTCAGCTCAGTTACAATGGCATGGTGAAGATGTGTCCCCCCCCCGAAATGTCCTCCCATAGATGGACGCGCCTCCAGGAGCGCCCCACCGGCACAGCAGTGCCTCGGAGCTGGCGACCCCCTGTTACAGCCGCTACGGACGTCGGCTGAAGCCCACAGGACATGAAGGTTAAGGCCTAGTCTGAGTTTTCCAGGGGGGGGGGGGCAGTGTGGGGGACCCGGACAGTACGTTCTCTATTCAGACTGAATAGCACAGGAGGAGATGCTTAAAAGCTGTGAAATAGATATGCAGGACAGACTGTGGTTTTCTCCATAAGACTGCATGATAATGTGCATTCTCTTCCAGGCTGCATAATAATGTGCCGACGGGCTGGGTGACAAAGGGAGTTGTTATTGTGAATGGATGTACTGTGATGTGAACCCCCCAGGTCACGAGGCGAGTTTGTATGGCATAAAAGAGAGAAGCCAGCGACCTGGGTTAGTATTCTTGTTGACTGATGATAGAGAGAGTAATAAAGTCTGCTCTGCTCCAGCTCACTGCCTCGCCTACTCATTCCTCTCTCTACAAGTTATTTAAATTTCTTGTTTCTAATATTACAAATACACATTGGTGGTACCACAAATGTTTTTAAATTGTTGAATACAGACTTTTTTAATACTTTATATGACTTGCTGATGCTAGAAGAATTGAAAACTTGCTTGATCATTTTAGGTTCATCATCATTCCTTCAATTATTTTTCATCAAAATTACTTTTGTGTACCTGGTTAAATGTATTCATCCCTAACTGTTGGTTGAATTATTTCCATAGAGGCCTTGGTAAACTGGAAAATATTAGATTCAGATTAGTTATTGATAAAGGGCCCAATAATGGACCAGGGCCAGAGACACCAACAGACTTGACAAGATTATTAAGAGGGCTGGCTCTGTAATTGGTCTCAGACTGGAGACCTTTGAGACAGTGGTGGAGAGAAGAACACTAAATAAACTGTGATCCATCATGGACAATCCTGATGACCCCCTCCACCACACACTAGATAGACAGCAAAGCACTTTCTCCAGTAGACTACTACAGCTTTGTTGTCGTATGGCCAGGTACAGGAAATCTTTCCTGCCACATGCAATTTCACTGTACAATAACTCACTATGATGTTGTATTCTGGTCATAGCTATGCTGCCACACTGCACCTTACAGATTAACTGGTACCTCACATTTTCACTCTGCTCCTGATAGTCCTTCTTTGTGAAGTGGGATGATTCATGTGTTTATACAGGTCATCATATATTAAGCTATGATGTACTATATAGGTTTTATAGTCATGTTAGTTTTACTTTCCATGGGTAATCCCTTTGTCTGTCATGTGTGTGTTTCTGTTGTTTGGTTGTCTACTGTCATGCTGCTGTTACACTGTAATTTCCCAGTTTGGGATCAATAAAGTACATCTATCTATCTATGTATCTATCTATCTATCTAATGTTAACATAGCCCTGGCTGTTAGCTTGGCTATGCCGAGTCCTGAGCTTTCTCTAGATGAGCGCCTCACTCAAATATCCGAAGCTATCTCTAAAAAGGGGCAAAGCGCACAGAGGATGTTGAATGAAGTTGTTTCTACACTGGGGACAAAAGTGGACGGCCTAATAAGACGCTTCGATGAGTTAGCCAAGGTGATTGACTCGCTTGTTGCCCACCAAACCGAGGCTGAAGCTTGCATCTTGGCTTTAGAAGACGGCTTTGTCCCACTAAAAGAGAAGATCGTTGAAATGGAGAAAATCTGTGCAGCTCTATCTGATAAGATTATTGACCTGGAATCGTGCTCGAGGCGGGATAATATCCGACTTCTAGGCCTCAGGGAGACTGTGGAAGGTGACAATCCCTTGAGCTTTTTTGAGGAATTCATCTCTAAACTTCTAAAGCTGTCTGTCCCCTCCATCCCCTTGGTCCGCACACATGTTCCCGCTCCTCTGTGTGGTGACCGACCACATCCACTCATCTTTAAACTACATCGTTCGAGAGACATCACTCTGATCTTATCGGCAGCCAGATGCTTACAGGGTCTCAGCTTTGAGGATTGGCCTCTACGCTTCATCTCCGATCTGCTGCCTGTCATTCGTGCAGCAAGAAGAGCCTTCAACCTGGTCTGTGCTAAGCTGTTCAAGAAGGGTATCTGTTTTTAGATGTCCTTTCCAGCTGTGCTATCTTTTAAAGTGAATGGTGTTCATAAATTCTTCAGTGATCCTAAGGAAGCTTTGGCCTTCTTGCCAAACAATGACTGATTAATTAATTTTTCTTTCTTTTCTTTTCTTCCAGTCATTTCTCTGTGCCGGCAAGTACTGGTAGATTAGTGTGATATATTACACTGGTCAACACCAAATTTATTGTCTAAGTTTTTTTTAGCTGATTTAGGACAATTTTGATGTGCTGAATCCAAACATCACATTGGTTTTGCTCAATCAGGTCAACTTTTTGAATTATGGCCACATGTTGTTTTATACGTTTTTGTTTACATGTATGGGTATTTTTGCTTTACATGATGCAAAATTCTTTTTTATGTCTTGAAATTCTCTGAATTTTGAACAATGATGACATAACATTCAATTTACATGTACTTACCTTTATATAAAGATAAGTACATGCACAGTACTAAGTAAGTACAGGTTTTTACTTAGCATCTGATCGAGCGAAACGGATGTCATTTTCGGATTCAGCGGTGCAAAATTGTCTTAAATCAGCTGAAAAAACACAGACAACTTACAAAAAAAATATTTTTGTAACTCTGTGTTATTTGTTTCCTGTTTTGGATACATCCTTCTTTATAATATGATGAAGGTTTCTCCTTTTTTGTCAGATAGGAACTATTATACTTTTGATTTTTGTTATATTTACCTCTTTAATTTTGTGTTTTTTGGTCTTGTATTTGTATATGTTATGAATGTATTCTTTTTTATGGCTATGGTTTTTATGGATATGGCTAGAATACTTAATAGTTTAAGATCAAGAGGATTTGTTTTGATTCTTTACTTTTTCATTGTGTATTGCAATTTTTGTGATGTACGGGGTGGGGGGTATCACTCCTGTTGGATAGATTGTTCGCGAACGCAAACAAAGGAGAGGAAAGAGGGCCGGAATTTTATGCTAGGCTAAAGGCTAACCCCTCCAGACCAGCAGCACCATCGCTCCTACTTTCCAATGTCCGCTCCCTTGACAACAAGCTGGATGAGCTGCGTCTGCTGAGAGAAACCCGCAGAGAGTGGAGGGACTGCTGTGTGTTTGCGTTCATGGAGACATGGCTCCTTGACAACATCCCTGACGTGGCCATTCAGATGGAAGGGATGACATCGTTCCGGGCGGACAGGGAGGCAGCTAGCTCCGGTAAGAGCCGGAAAGGGGGGGGGGCTATGTATCTATATTAACAAGAACTGGTGTGTTAATGCCACGTTAGCAACTAAACACTGCTCTCCATCGGCGGAGTTCCTTATCGTAAACTGCCGGCCATTCTACCTGCCGAGGGAATTCACCAACGTATTTGTAGCTGTTGTTTACATAGCTCCTAGCGCTAATGCTAAAGCTAATGCTAACGAGGCACTCGGAGAGCTGCATGATGCTATCAGTGAATTTCAAACTTCACACCCGGACAGTTTTGTGGTGGTTGCAGGGGATTTTAATCACACCAGTCTAAAGACTGTGCTCCGCAAGTTCAAACAATGTGTGGACTTTAAGACCAGAGGAGAGAATATGTTGGCCTTGGTGTACACAAATTCCCCAAATGCATACAAGGCAACACCTTGCCCCCACCTCGGGCATTCTGACCACCTATCCGTGATGCTGGTGCCTGCCTACAAACCCTTACTGAAGTGCAGTAGGCCAGTAGAGAAACAATTCAGGACTTGGCACTTCAGGACTGTTTTCTGCATACAGACTGGGAGGTTTTCAAAATAGCATACTCTCAGGGAGATAGGATTGATGTGGAGGAGTACGCTGAAATGGTCACCAGCTACATCGCGAAGTGCACAGAGGATGTCACTATATTGAAGACCTTCACTGCACGGGGCAACTATAAACCCTGGATGACTGCAGAGGTGCGCTCACTGCTCACAGCCAGAGATGCAGCCTTTAGAGCGAAGGACAGGATTGCCCTCTGCTCAGCCAGGTCTGCGCTCGCGAAGGGAATTAAGACGGTGAAACGTGCCTACGTGGAGAAAATCCAGGGACATTTCTGTGACACAGGGAACACCAAACAGATGTGGCAGGGAGTACGGGCGTTGACGGATTCTAAGTCTAGGCAGGGGGTCGATGATGATGACGCTTTGCTTCCAGACAGGCTCAATAACTTCTTTGCACGTTTTGAAGCATCAAACCCGACAATCAGAGGGAGGGCTGGCCCATCTTCACCATCTGTGGGGCCAGCTGTCACCATCAACGCAGCGGACACACGGACGACCCTAATCAGGGTCAACCCACGTAAAGCTGCAGGTCTGGACAACATCCCGGGACGTGTGCTCCAAGTCTGTATGAGTGAGTTGGCAGATGTCCTGACTGACATATATAACATTTCCCTGAGTCAGGCCATCGTCCCTACATGCTTTAAGACCTCTATCATAGTACTGGTGGCAAAGAAAGCAGTTGTGTCCTGTCTGAATGACTACCGTCCTGTTGCACTGACACCAATTGTGATGAAGTGCTTTGAACGGCTTGTTAAACCACACATCACAGCCTGCCTCCCTGCATCACATGACCCGCTCCAGTTTGCATATCGTTCAAACCGCTCCACAGAGGACACTATAGTCACCACCCTGCACTCTGTCATTACCCACCTGGATCAGAAAGACACCTATGCCAGACTCCTGTACATTGATTTCAGTTCAGCATTTAACACCATTATTCCCCAGAGACTGATGGAGATTTTACTCCTTCTCGGTCTGAACACCGCCACATCTCTCTGGATCCTGGATTTCTTGACCAAGAGACCTCAGTATGTCCGGGTTGGAAATAACATCTCCAACTCCATCACGCTGAGCACTGGATCCCCTCAAGGCTGTGTACTCAGTCCACTGTTGTTTACACTTTTAACACTGTGTGTCCAGACACGAGGGGAACCATACTATTAAGTTTGCGGATGACACCACAGTGGTGGGACTTATTCAGAGGGATGAGGAATCAATGTACAGGGAAGAAGTTAGAGACCTGGAGGGCTGGTGCAGGGAGAACAATCTGGTGCTCAATGTGGACAAAACGAAAGAGATGTTTATCGACTTCCGGTGGTCACGGCCTGAACACGTCCCTCTCTGCATCAGCGGCCATTCGGTGGAGAGAGTGGAGAACATCAAGTTCCTCGGAGTGCAGATCTTGCAGGACCTGACCTGGAGCAAGAATTCCTGGGGATCAGGAAGCGGGCCCAGCAGAGACTGCACTTCTTGAGGAAACTCAAACAGGCCTCTCTCCCCATCTGCATCCTCAGGACCTTCTACAGAGGTGTGGTGGAGAGTGTTCTGACGTACTGCATTGCAACATGGTACTCCAGTTGCAGTATGTCAGACAGAAAAGCTCTGCAGAGGATAGTTAAGGGAGCTGAGAAGGTAATTGGAGTTTCCCTCCCCTCTGTTCAAGAACTTTTTCAGAGCCGTTGTAGGAGCAGGGCACTGAACATTGTTAAGGACCACGCTCACCCTCTGCACAAACACTTTGAACTGCTGCCATTTGGCAAACGATTCCGGAGCATCAGAGGCAGAACCACCAGACTGATCAACAGCTTCCTTCCACAAGCTGTTAGGATGCTAAACAGTTGATCCGGAATCCTTTACACATATTATTGCACTTTATGGACATTATGTATATTATATGTATATTATAGTTTTAGTCAGTTTTAAGTATTTATTTCTCTTAGCTACTTAGATTCACTTAGCCATTTTAATTGTTTTATATATACGGTGGAGCAAAAAAGTATTTAGTCTGCCACCAATTGTGCAAGTTCTCCCACTTAAAAGATGAGAGAGGTCTCCAATTTTCATCATAGGTATACCTCAACTATGAGAGACAAAATGAGAAAAAAAAATCCAGAAAATCACATTGAAAGATTTTTAATGAATTAATTGGTAAATTCCTCGGTAAAGTAAGTATTTGGTCACCTACAAACAAGCAAGATTTCTGGCTCTCACAGACCTGTAACTTCTTCTTTAAGAGGCTCCTCTGTCCTCCACTCGTTACCTGTATTAATGGCACCTGTTTGAACTAGTTATCAGTATGAAAGACACCTGTCCACAACCTCAAACAGTCAGACTCCAAACTCCACTATGGCCAGGACCAAAGAGCTGTCAAAGGACACAAGAAACAAAATTGTAGACCTGCACCAGGCTGGGAAGACTGAATCTGCAATAGGTAAGCAGCTTGGTGTGAAGAAATCAACTGTGGAAGCAATTATTAGAAAATGGAAAAAATACAAGACCACTGATAATATCCCTTGATCTGGGGCTCCACACAAGTTCTCACCTCCATGGAAGATCTCACCCTGTGGGGTCAAAATGATCATGAGAACGGTGAGCAAAAATCCCAGAACCACACGGGGGGACCTAGTGAATGAGCTGCAGAGAGCTGGGACCAAAGTAACAAAGGCAACCATCAGTAACACACTACGCCGCCAGGGACTCAAATCCTGCAGTGCCAGACGTGTCCCCCTGCTGAAGCCAGTACATGTCCAGGCCCGTCTGAAGTTTGCTAGAGAACATTTGGATGATCCAGAAGAGGATTGGGAGAATGTCATATGGTCAGATGAAACCAAAATAGAACTTTTTGGTTAAAAACTCAACTTGTCGTGTTTGGAGGAGAAAGAACACCATACCTACTGTGAAGCATGGGGGTGGAAACATCATGCTTTGGGGCTGTTTTTCTGCAAAGGGACCAGGACGACTGATCCGTGTAAAGGAAAGATGAATGGGGCCATGTATCGTGAGATTTTGAGTGAAAACCTCCTTCCATCAGCAAGGGCATTGAAGATGAAATGTGGCTGGATCTTTCAGCATGACAATGATCCCAAACACACTGCCCGGGCAACGAAGGAGTGGCTTCGCAAGAAGCATTTCAAGGTCCTGGAGTGGCCTAGCCAGTCTCCAGATCTCAACCCCACAGAAAATCTTTGGAGGGAGTTGAAAGTTCGTGTTGCCCAGCGACAGCCCCAAAACATCACTGCTCTAGAGGAGATGTGCATGGAGGAATGGGCCAAAATACCAGCAACAGTGTGTGAAAACCTTGTGAAGACTTACAGAAAACGTTTGCCCTCTGTCATTGCCAACAAAGGGTATATAACAAACTATTGAGATGAACTTTTGTTATTGACCAAATACTTATTTTACTGAGGAATTTACCAATTAATTTATTAAAGATCCTTCAATGTGATTTTCTGGATTTTTTTTTCTCATTTTGTCTCTCATAGTTGAGGTATACCTATGATGAAAATTGGAGACCTCTCTCATCTTTTAAGTGGGAGAACTTGCACAATTGGTGGCTGACTAAATACTTTTTTGCCCCACTGTACATTGGCAGTTAGTATCATTTTAACTGCAACTGTAATAAGTTAACATTACTGTAATATCCAAATGTGTCTCAGGGATATGTGAATGGCTGCTGGGGTGGGGTGGGGTGGGGGTGTGTGAGTGTGTTTTTAAATTATGTTCTTTTTACAATACGGATGCCTAGAGAAACGCAATTTCATCTTGCTTGCACTACAGATGTATGCATAGCATCATGACAATAAAGGTTGATTGACATGATTGATTGATTGATTTAGTTTTTATTTTTTACCTGCGAGGTCTGTTTTTCTTTTTTCTTTCTATTTTGTTTTGAGTGACAGCTGGGGTTCCACTGCTTTTATGGTGTTACCTGCTGCCTACTCTTTTTTACATAGGAGCTAAAGCCATATTCCCAGACTTCCTTAGTTTTTGTTGGCATTTGTATAGTTGTAAGTTTTTTGACTGGCATCAAAATCAGGCCCTATTGTCTCTTATATTATGTTTTTTTGTTTCTTTTTATGTTTGTTTGGTCTTTAATTATTTCAGTGCTCTCATGCAATGTTTTTCTTTTTTTATGAAATAAATGGTAGTAGACTCCCAGCTCAAGTTTTTTAGCCTCAATGTAGGGGGCGTATATAAACCAGGAAAGCGGGTGGCCGTTCTTGAGCTTCTTCACAGGCAAGATGTCCGTATAGCTATGTTGCAGGAGACACATTTGGTTAGGCAAGATGTCTCCTGACTTTGGAATAAATTTTTCCGAATACTTGTTCATTCCTCAGCCAAAAATAAAATGAAAGGGGTGACTGTTATCTGCCAACGAAGCTTGTGCCTTAATCTTTTAGATACATGAACATATAAGGAGGGCAGAAATGTCACTATTCCTCGTGTGCCATTATGCGGTGCACGAGGGAAGGAATGAAAAACCCAATAGCGAGAGCAGAACGTGCCATTTATTAACATAAACTTTCACAAAGATAACAAGTCTAGTCGATCACAAAAATACAGGGAATAGAAATGATGGAAAGAGGCCCCCAAACGTGCAGGAATGCCACCCGGATGCTCTACAGCCCAGGGGGGAATTGGCTAGTGCCACAGGGCAGCTGTCAGCACAAGGAGAAAGGCAAACATTATACTTATGGGACTGGAGTGATCCGGGCTGTCCATTCAGTCTGGGGGATGAGGAAGAAAAGCAGAGTCAGCCGTAACACCAAGGGATTAACCGAACTTAAAGTGACTGGCTGAATAACATGTCGGTAGTGAGAACCCAAACGTGGAGAACTAGCTGCCGTGTATGGTGAATTCTCCAACAATCTCTTTCCACAGACGCAGCGAATAAATAATCCTGATGCTAACGAGGAAAGAAACTGCCGGTGTGAGGAAGTGTGGGCCGAACGTAATTGAACCTGGTGTGTGAGAGAGTGTGTATGAATGTGTGAATGGGAATGAATGGCGTGTGTGCATGTGTGTGTGTGTGTGAACAACCATAATGATGCACAGCTGATGGCACTTGACAGGAGGAGGGGGCATGCCCGAGCTGTCAGTGAGCGAAGGACCCAAACAGCTCCCTGACGCGACTGACAGGAAAAAGGGCAAGAAATAAAAATAAATCAGAACTGGGTTTGGAACAACCAAACCCAGATTCATGATAGGGCCCCCCCCCCCCTTCCAGGAGTGAATACCAAACACCCCAGTACCATCAGCCACAAAACAAAAAGAAAAGAAAAGAAAAAGTACACCTCAAGGGATCCCCCCCCCCCCCTCCCCGGCAACAAACAATTACCCAGGGTGGAAGGTGGGGGAAAACTGGTTAGAAGGGAAGCAACTGGTGAAAAAACACAACAAATAATAAGCAAATAACAAGCAAGCCCCTCCTAACGACCCACCACCTAGGACACTAACCCCCCTCCCCAGCAGTCCAAAGTTCAGGGGGTTGGCCAGAATCCCAGGCCCCCAGTATGGCAAGGCGTAACTGGTCAGGTGGCCTGCCCAAGTCCCAAGTCCAGTAGGCGGCCCGCAGCATAGCGTCCGGCGGCCTGCCCGGGCCGATGGGCCACCCAACCTGAAGGCCAAGTCTTTCAGGTGGCTGACCAGCGTGGTGAAGCCACCAGAACCAGAGGAGAAGGTGGAGAGGCAGCCTTCACACTCGGGAGCCTCGGTGGCCAAACCAAGGGACAGAAGCCCCCCTGCCATACAAAGCTTGGAGCAGGGGAACCATAACACCCACGATGGTCCCGGTCTGGGATGTGGCTGCACCCGCAATGGTTCTGGTCTGGGATGTGGCTGCGCCGACGGTGGACCCCGGCTGGAGCTCTGCCACGCCGATGGTGGACTCCGGCTGGGACTCTGCCGCACTGATGGTGGACCCCAGCTGGCGCTCTGCCACACCGATGGTGGACCCTGGCTGGGGCTCTGCTGCACCCACAGTGGGCTCTGGCTGGGGCACCGTTGCACCTGCGGTGGTCCCCACTGGGGACCTCATTGTTCCCGTGGTGGCCTCCCCAGCAAGGGAGGTGAGGCTCCTCATGCCCCTTGGCGCTGGATCTCAATCCTTGGTGGCCTACAGCGGGATCAGCTGCTATCCGGCGACCCTGGCGGGGGGCTCCGAGCCCGGAAGGAGAGAAAGAGAGACCGGGTCAAGGTCACCGGCAGCGGCAGAGCCCTGTGAGGCGGCCCCAAGGGCTACTTCGAGCTGCCCCGGGCCCTCCTCATCATGAGTCGGGCAGTCGGGACTCTGCTGCGGCGGCCCCCGCAACAGACATGATGGTGGTTGCAGTCATGGTATTCCGGTGCGCCATCCTCCATGCCTCCGGCTCCTCTGGTGTGGTGGCCACGGATGACCTCTCCACTGGCCCATGGACTGGACCTTCCTGGGCCTGGGCCTCCGGCTCCTCTCCCTTCGAGTGACCTGGATCCGGAACCGGTGGGCTCGTAGGGGCACACAGAAAGTAGTAGGTGAGGTCAGGTGCGAGAATATTTGCCGCTGGGGCGGAGCACTAAGGGGACTGCAAACCCTGAGTCTCCTCGCCAGAAGGCAGGCAAAATTGTTCATCAACCATGTCAGAAGTTTGAAATATAACCTCACAAATACAGAGTACAAAAAGGTATTAGACTGAATCAAAGATCAGACTTAAGACACGCAGAGCCTTTTAGAAATTAGAAGTTTTACTTGCACAAGGAGCAATGCAAGGAGCAATCACACACACAGGCAGTGTGAAGATGAAAATGCTGGGGGGCAATCCCGTAGCGCCTTCTTTATATACAATGATAGTACATGTTGCATGTGACAAACTCAGCAAAAGCAGAACAAACAGAATTACCACATAAGCAAAAGTACGCTCTGTATGTCTTCAAGTGTGTGTAGGAGATAAATTGCATGAACACTCTGTTCATGCAATGTCCCCTGCACACACAGGGTGTACAGGGGACAAGTCTTGATACAGCATATATGTCAACACTCTTTTATCACACATCAGATGAATAACAGAAGGGTGATGCAGCTTAGTCACTAACAGTGATTATAAGAAGCACAAGTTGTATTTATGACTAATAAAAAAAGCATCATACATATAAGAATATCAATCTTCATTTCATGAATCATTAATAAAATGATAACTGTTTATATGCATACAGTATATACAATTTTTCCCAACATTTTCCTCCTGTTTATTATTTTATTAATCTTTTTAATCATATGCAATTATCAGTATAATGTAACTTCAAAAGATTTCCTGTATTGACATCATTAAGCATTCATGTGGCGTATAGCTAGAGCACTGCCATACATTGGGAAAAGAGTACCCATTGGTTTTCCAAGAATCCATACCCAACATCATTTGGCTAAAAAACAGTAGGATTATTGCTACAGTTAAAAGTACAATTTTTCCTCTTTAAGGTGAATTTTCCAGCAGCAATATAGGGAAAGTGAAATACATTTCTACAGACAGAATCATAATATGACACTTCACAGGTCACTTCCTTAGTATCATTGCATCTTTGTGAAATACCCAGGTTGAAACTGTTTTTTCTACAATTTTTGTGAAAGCAGATTGGTGAAGTAAACAGTGTAGGATTTACTTTCATTAAATGCTTCTTAACTGCAAGCAAAGAAGTTCCAATCCCAATAATATTAAATATTCTAATCTTAGACCCAGTGTAATCAGTAATAGTGACATTCAATCTATTAAGATACCTTTCTGACAAATTCCCCACCAACCAATGTCCAACATTATTGCTTGTATTAAACAGACTGAGACGAGAGTTCATCGCTATTGTCGCTCCGGGCGTTTTCTCTTCACTCAGTGGAACAGGGATCATGGGTATTGTAGTCAATCATGGGTATTGCAGTCTTGTGTAAATGGGGTAGCAATGAACACACATAGCAAGAAGTATCGATTCCCAGTCCTCTCACCGAAACCACCATTGTCTGGTACCATAGGTTATGCGTATTGTTCATTGTCTGTGCTTCGTGGGTTCCTTGTCCTTGAATCAGAAAGAGATTACCACCCCACTGCCAGGAGAAGTGCTGAACACAGAGTCATCAATAGTTTTGGTGCCATGCTTCCACCTGAGAGAGCACCCCTCCGGGCCTCTTTCTTCACCAGGGTTGAGACGGCCTTGTCCTTAAAAGGACATGCCCCCTTTGTACTGGACTTACTCAGGGAAACAAGTTAGTTAGTTCACTTACAGGCACCCGTAGTCTTTTAGCGTGTGAAAGGTGAATCCGAGATGGTCATTCAGCAATACGTACTGCAGTGGGAGTGGGACATAGTCTCCAGGTTGATCCGTTTCTTTCTGTGGAGCAGAGCTTCTGACAGAATCAAAACATTCCCTGAGATGTTCACCAAGATCTGTGTATTTGTTAGGTGTGGTTAGTGGTGAGAGGTCAGGTAATACATAAGGATGGCGAAAAAACACATTCAAAAGGTGATAATCCTGACTTCCGGTCTGGACGCCATGGCGACTGCAGCTTAACACTGAAGTTCTCAGACCCAATCCAGGATAACACCTTGAATATCAAACTTAACGGATTTTTGGAGGAGTGAAAATCAAAAGACAAAATCATCATGTCTAAAGGAAAACAGAAGAAACTGAAATTCTCCAGGCCAGGACACGTATCGGCCGGAGAATCCGAACTGGAAGATCTCCGTTCAGAAGACGAGGAACTGGTGATAGCTAACAAAAGGGTTAGCCTGAAATCACTATTTGAGGAGCTACGACGATTTCGCCGAGATGTTACGGCCGAATTTCGGGAATTCAGAGAAGAATTGAAAAGGACAAACAGCAGAGTGGACCAGGCCGAGAACCGAATCTTGGAAACAGAGGATCGAATAAAAGTGCTCGAAGATTCTGTGCTAGACCTACGCAAAAGACAAGCAGCTATAGAGGCTAAGCTAACCGACCAAGAAGGAAAACAAAGAAGAGACAACATAAGAATTCATGGTCTGATAGAAGGAACCGAAAATGGTTTTAACTCAATGGCAGAATGCGTGGAATCCTTACTAAGAGAGAAATTGGATATTCCACAAACCACCGACTTGAAGATAGAAAAGGCACATCGTTCATTAGCCGCTAGGCCGGCGGCGGAAGCGCCCCCACGTTCGGTGTTGGTAAGATTTTCCAATTTCAAAATAAAACAAGAGGTTGTAAGACTGGCCTGGCAGAAAAAAGGATTTATGCACCAGGAGAGAAAAGTCTACGTGGAACACGATTACGCCCCGGAGGTCCTTAAAAAGCGCAGGGAATACAATGACGCGAAAAAGGTGTTAAGAGAGAAGAAATTGCGCTTTCAGACACCATTTCCTGCGAAGTTAAGGGTCTTCTACGGCGATGAAACGTGTCTCTATAATTCGGCGGAAGAAGCAACAGCTGACATGGCGAAAAGAGGCCTCCCGGTAACGGTATTTAAACCCGCCGCAGACCCGAGTGAGAAGATCAAAGCGCAAACATGGACAACACAAAGACCTTCAAAATCCACGGACCAGCAGCGGGAAACCCAGCACCAGAGCGTCGCGGATAAACTATCCGTTTTCAGGTTGGAATAGCGATCCTTTTTTTTTTTTTTTTTTTCTTTTCTCTTGAATCAATCCGCACATCCAACCCCCCTCATACAAGGTAACAAACATTAAAGGAGATGCATATTCAGCATGTGGTAAAACATTTCATGGAACAATCATATTATTTGAAACAAATAAGTCTTTGTAATAAAAAAAAAAAAAAAAAAAACTTGTTAAAATAGAAATGTGACAATAATCCACATGTTCTCCTCATACTAACAAATACTGTTTTTGCGTGAATGTTTGATGTGATGGGGGTGGGAGGGTGCACACAATTTCACAGGGATTAGGCATAAAAGGAAAAAAAAAAAAAATCATTACAAGTTTGGATTGGGTTCTGAAACTCACGTTAAAAGCATGGGACTACTTTCAGTGGTAAGAGAGGGCCCTCAACACGTAACAGAGTTTGAGGAATTTCCCTCAGAGCCTTCACTCCATCAAGGCTCTTACAGGGTCTTTAAAAAGACCTCAGCTCAGGAAGTTCTTATGACAGCTTTTTGTTTTAAAGTTTTTTACACTATGTTCTTAATGTTTTTCTTGTTTTTAATGTTCTTTCAGTTTCTGAATAGCACAAAAGAGGGCCACCACACAGTTATACTAAACAAAACAACACAATGGAGAAACAGGGTGTAACCAAAATAATTTCATATAATGTAAAAGGAATCCTGAATCCAGTTAAAAGATCCAAGATTCTAGGCAAAATGAAAAAAGACAAAGCAGGAATAATACTTTTACAAGAAACCCACCTAACAGACGTGGAACACAATAAACTCAGTAGACAAGGGTTTAAAATGATCTCTTCATCTTCATATAAATCAGGGAGGAGGAGGGGAGTAGCGACATTGATATCAACCAAAATTACATTTGAAAAAAAATCAGAACACAAAGATAAAGAAGGGAGATACAGTTTGGTAACTGGGCGGCTAGAGGGAGAAGATATCACCCTGCTGAATGTGTATGCTCCCCCAGGGGCTAACTGGAAATTTTATAAAAATGTATTCGACCTAATGATAACTAAAGCTCAAGGTTTAGTGATATGTGGTGGGGACTTCAATCTTAGACTGAATCCATACTGGGATGCTTCTGGTAATTCCCCACATCAAAATAACACCCAAAACAGGAAAACTCGGATGCTACTAAAAGAATTGGGAATCTGTGACGTGTGGAGGGAACTCAACCCCAGTGTAAAAGACTATACATTTTACTCAACTCCACATTCATCTTACTCAAGGATTGACTATTTTTTTATGTTTAATAGAGACATTGGAAGAGTAAAAACATGTAAAATAGGACTGATGGATCTCTCCGACCACAGTCCGATCTACATGGACTTAAATATCCAAAAATACACAAATAATACATTTTCTTGGAGGTTAAATTCAAATGTCCTGAAAGGACCATTGAAAGATGAATTGGAATCAGATATTCTCAGATATTTGGAAGATAACGATAATGGAGAAGTATCCCCTTTAATACTGTGGGATGCATGTAAAGCTGTAATAAGAGGAAAGATTATTGCAAAACTGGCAACCCAAAAGAAACTAAGACAAGAAAAACTATCCACATTAGAGTCAGAACTTAGGAACCTAGAAAAAGAACACAAAGGCAACACTCATTCTAATGACTCGCCCAAGATTAAGGAAATTAAAAACCAAATAAATGAGATCTACACAATAGAAATCCAGAAGAAACTTACATTTCTGAAACAAAAATACTATGAAGCAGGCAGTAAATCGGCTAAATTGCTAGCCTATAAATTGAGGAAACATCAAACAGAAAGAGCAATCTACAAAATCAGAGACCCAGTATCAAAGGAAATAAAATTCAGAATTCAGGATATTCTTAAAAACTTCGAGAATTACTATAAGAACTTATACTCCCACAAAAAACATAAAAACGCATCCGAGGCATTCCTAAACACATTAAACCTTCCCCAACTTACGGAGTCACAAAATAAAACACTACTGTCAGAAATACATCCTAAAGAATTGGAAAAAGCAATTATGAAACTTAAAGCTAACAAATCCCCAGGAGCTGATGGCTATACAGCAGAGTGGTACAAAACCTTTAAACAGCAACTATCTCCTCTCCTCCTGAAAACATTTAATTATGTCCTCCACACAGGGGAAATCCCCCCCTCCTGGAGAGAAGGGGTCATTGCAGTTATACCTAAACCTGAAAAGGATAAACTAGAGTGCTCCAACTACAGACCAATCAGTGTACTAAATCAGGACTATAAGCTTTTTACCATTATCCTTGCCAAAAGGTTAGAAAATATACTGACAGACCTAATTCATTTAGACCAAACAGGTTTTATAAGACAAAGACAGACACAAGACAACATTCGACGCACTTTACACATAATTCATCATATAAAAAAATATAACTTAAATGCAGTCATATTGGGATTAGATGCTGAAAAAGCATTCGATTCGGTTGACTGGTCTTTTCTATATAGAATCTTATCCAGTTTCAATTTTCATAACAACTTCATTAGAACTATACAGGCATTATATAAAAAACCAACAGCTAAAATAAGGATTAACGGTAATTTATCATCATCTTTTGAACTGGAAAGAAGATGTCGTCAGGGCTGCCCCCTGTCTCCACTGCTCTTTGCAATCTTCATAGAACCTCTGAGCCAATGGATAAGACAAAACCAAAAAATTCAAGGTATTACACTTGGTCAGAAGGAACATAAAATAGCACTCTTTGCTGATGACATTTTAATATACCTAGGGCAGCCGGACACTTCTTTACCAGAACTAACCTCAGTTTTTTCAGAGTATGGAGATTTATCGGGGTACAAATTAAATATTGTAACGTCGGGGCCATTTTAAGGGGGCCAGGGATTTCCCAGCATGCTTTGCCAGTTTGAAACGTTACTGTGTGTGTTAAATGTGTTATTTCTGGGTTATACTGCTGTGTCATTATAACTGCATTATAATGACCCAGCAGTGTTTAGCAGGATTAGGGCAAGATGTATCATGTGTGTGTAACCGTAATGTAAACAGAGGTCTGTGGGAATGACCTCCACTGCTCTGCGTACTAAGTGGAGGTTGGGGGTTGGTGGTGTGTAAATAAAGCCTGTTCATCACAACCATCTTGCTCCTCTTTCTTTGTGTGAACCCTGCTACGTCACACTGGTGTCAGAAGTGGGATGGAGCAAATGGAAGCGATCAGAATGGAGATCCAGCAGCTGGAGCAGGCCATTGCTCAGCTGATGATGGATGATGAGACCGAGGCATCACCACCGGGAGCCCGGAGCCGGGACGAACGGAGCGGCGGACCTGACGGGGCCAGCGCACCCCGCCTCCTGTCTTTTTCAAGACAGAGCGGGCAGAACAGAGCAAACGTTCCACCCTTCTTAGGACAGCACGGGCTGGCGACCCCACGGCGATCAAGGGTGGCGATCGATCAGGAAACGACCACCCCACCTGTTCGGCAGCGGGCCAAGATTCCCCGTTTCAACGGCGAAGCCACATTAGATGACTACCTGACACAGGTCGAGCTGACTGCGGCGCTGAACGGCTGGTCACCAGAGGAAACCGCCGTACAGGTCGCGCTGGCCTTGGAAGGGAAAGCCCTCTGCACGCTCTCTGATCTCCGGCCCGTGGAGCACCACAGCTGGCCAGCACTACAAGGGGCGCTCCAGAGACGATTCGGGAGAATAGCGGACGCTGAGCACGCCCAAGAACAGCTGACCCGCCGCCGCCGGAACCACCAGGAAAAATTAGGAGCCTATGCTGCAGATATATGGCTGTTAACCCGGCGCAGCTACCCAGAGTTCGCGCCGGAGGCAGTAGAGAAGCTCGCCCTCCGGAGCTTCATCCAAGGTCTCCGCCCGGCCCAGCTCCAGAGCCACGTACGGCTCCACGCCGCGAGCGACTGGAAGACTGCAGTGGCAGAAGCAGAGCGGGCAGAGCCGCTAATAAGTCGCACCGCTGAAGCAGCAACGCACAGCCGGAGAACCTACCAGGCTACGATGGAGAGCGAGGGGGAGGAGGAGGAATTACGGCAGACCACAGCGGCGCGTCCACGGAGAAGATGGCCTCGGCGGCGCGAGGAAGGGTGCTTCCGCTGCGGAGAGATGGGACACATCGCGCGATACTGCCCCGCACCCACCCCACGACAAACCGGCCCCTCGCCAGCGTTAAACTAGAGCGAGGTGGCGTGAACGGGGACAGGCCACCTCCAGCAGATGTTTCCCCCGAGGAGCCGGCACCGCGCGTGGGCCGAGTTGGACACTCTCCAGGGATCTATCTACAGTGCAGCTTGGGGAAGACATCGATCCGGGCCCTGATTGACACCGGCTCTACAATCTCCTTGGTTCGACCGGGCGTACTGCCGGGCACGAGCAAGACGGCTCCGCGGGGGTGGGAACCCACCGAGCGCTGCGTCACCACAGCTACCGGTGAGCGCGCCCGACTGAAGGGGCGGAGAGTGCTGGTGGTGGGGGTGGCCGGTCAGAACATAAGACACCCGTTCTGGCTGGCTGACATCCAAGACCCCTGTATTATTGGACTAGACCTGCTCACAGCCTGGCGTGCCAAGATCGACACCACCGGACCTTCCCTCCAGCTGGGAAACCGGACCATCACGCTCCACAGCAGAACCCAGAGAAGGGACACGGGGGCACGCACGATCGAGGGATCGCCAAGACAGACCGGACCAGGCAGGTCACCGCGAGGACTGGACACGATGACGTCACCAGCGCGGACAGAGGGAGCACGAGCACACACAGGGACAGCAAGGGGAGGGGTCAACGTGTCAGCGGAGACACAGCAGGCAGTGGAGGAATTATTTCAGCGGAGCTGCAGCGGGCTGGACCCGGAACAGAGACGCCAGCTGCGGGAGCTATTGGACTATTACGTGGGTGTTTTTGCTGCGAAGGATGAGGAATGCGGCCGGACCGGGTTGGTGCAGCACGAGATCGACACCGGTGAGGCCAGGCCGATTCGACTCCACCCACGCCGGCTGCCCTTTTCAAGGCGGGCAGCGGCGGAACAAAAAGTGCGAGAAATGCTGGAGGCAGATGTTATTGAGCCCTCTAACAGCCCCTGGGCAGCGCCTGTGGTGCTGGTCAAGAAGAAGGACGGGTCGTGGCGGTTCTGTGTGGATTACCGACGCCTGAACGATGCCACCAGGAAAGATTCCTACCCCCTGCCCCGCATCGATGACGCACTGGACCACATCGCCGGCTCCAGCTGGTTCAGCTCGCTGGATCTACGCAGCGGCTATTGGCAGGTAGAGCTGTCACCCGAGGCCCGCCAAAAAACAGCCTTCTCCATCGGGCAGGGACTGTACCAGTTTAAAGTGATGCCGTTTGGACTCTGCAACGCTCCGGCCACCTTTGAACGCTTGATGGAGCGAGTGCTGGCTCACGTGCCGCGGAGTCGCTGCGTTGTTTACCTGGATGACCTGCTGGTGCATGCAGCTGATTTTGACAGCGCCCTGTCAAATCTCCGAGAGGTGCTGGGAGCCATCCAGCAGGCGGGGCTACGGTTACACCCTAGGAAATGCCACCTGTTCCGGCGAGAGACCACCTTTTTGGGCCACGTCGTCAGCGCAGCGGGGGTCGCCACTGACCCGGAAAAAGTGGCAACAGTGAGAGACTGGCCGGTGCCGCGGAACGTTGGAGAACTGAGGAGTTTTCTTGGATTGGCCTCCTATTATAGGAAGTTTGTGAAAGACTTCGCCACCATTGCCAGCCCACTGCATCAGCTGACGCAGAAAGGACGCCTGTTCCAGTGGAGTGACAGCTGCGCTGCTGCTTTCTGCCAGCTTCGCGCAGCGCTCATCAGAGCCCCCGTCCTGCGGTATCCTGACCCGAGCCGCCCTTTCATTGTGGACACGGACGCCAGCAACCAGGGCATCGGGGCGGTGCTATCCCAGGAGGGAGAACACGGAGAGCAGGCAGTCGCTTTCTTCAGCCGCACTCTCAGCAGAGCCGAGAGAAATTACTGTGTGACCCGCAGAGAGCTGCTGGCTGTCATTCAAGGACTGCGTCACTTCCGCCCGTATGTGTACGGGGGGAGGTTCCAGCTCAGGACGGACCACGCTTCCCTGACCTGGTTGTTAAATTTCAAAGAACCGGATGGACAGTTGGCGAGGTGGCTGGAGGCACTGCAGGATTATAATTTCCAGATTGTGCATCGGGCAGGCCGCCTCCATGCCAATGCTGACGCGCTGTCTCGGCGCCCCTGCGCGACAGAGGAGTGTCGTCACTGTCAACGGGCTGAAGATCGGGACCAAATCGCCCCACGGGCTGCCGCTCTCCGAGCCGCTGCGAGCAGGAATCACGCAGTGACGCACAGCCCCTCCTCAGATGATCAGGCAGTTCTCCCCAGCGATGACGTCACAGAGGTTCTTGGCACGCAGCAGCTGCAGAGCGAGCAGGACAGAGACCCGGTCATTTCGCGGGTTCGGCAGTGGCTGGACGCAGGACAGCGGCCCGCCTGGGAGGTTGTGTCACCGCTGGACCCAGAGACTAAGGCCCTGCACTCCCAGTGGGCCAACCTCCGCTGTCACGAGGGCGTGGTGTATAGACAGTGGCAGACTCCAGCTGGGCAGCGGCACATTTGGCAGCTGCTGGTTCCTCGTCGACTCCGGCCCAAAGTACTCCAGCTGGTTCATGGGGCGGTAGGAGCGGGCCACTTCGGGGTGACAAAGACGCTGCAGCGCCTTCGGGCCCGGTTCTACTGGCCTGGCTGTCATCAGGACGTGGAGCTCCACGTTCATCGCTGCGACACATGCACAGCTCAGAAGGGACCAACTCAGCGATCCCATGCTCCCCTGCAGCAGTACCGGGTGGGAGCACCGATGGAGCGAGTGGGAGTGGACATCCTGGGCCCTTTCCCGACCACGGACCGGGGGAACCGCTACGTGCTGGTCGCGATGGATTATTTCACTAAGTGGCCAGAGGCGTACGCGGTCCCGGATCAGAGCGCCACTACGACGGCATCAAAGCTGGTGGATGAAATGTTCTGTCGTTTTGGCGCACCGGAGGAGCTGCACAGCGATCAGGGTCGGAACTTCGAGGCGGAGGTCTTCGGAGAGGTCTGCAAACGGCTGGGCATCCGGAAGACCCGGACCACCCCACTGCATCCACAGAGCGACGGCCTGGTCGAACGATTCAACCGGACCCTCACCACCCAGCTCGCTATCCTAGTGGACCAGCGACAGCGAGACTGGGACCTGCACCTGCCTTTTGTTTTGTGGGCGTACCGGACGGCAGCTCAGGAATCTACCCGGTGCACCCCTGCGGCGCTCATGTTTGGACGCGAGCTGCGCACACCGGTGGATTTGGTATTCGGTTGCCCCCCCGAGCCGGAGGTGGAAGGAAAACCCGGATTGGATTATTTTTTTTGTTTGAAAGAACGTCTCCACACGGTGCACGAGCTGGCTCGAGAGGCCCTGGCAGCGGCAGGGGGTCGGCAGAAGCGGGCATACGACTCCCGCTGCCAGGGGAGGGACTTTGCACCGGGGGATCGAGTCTGGGTTTTCTGCCCTGAGAGGAAGAGAGGACGATCACCGAAGCTGGCGAGCCAGTGGTCGGGGCCACGCGTGGTCCTGGAGAGACTGTCAGATGTGGTGTACAGGGTGAGGCTTAGAAAAAGGGACCGGGTTGTGGTCCTTCATCGTGACCGTCTCGCCCCGTATCGGCCATCTGCACCGCTGGTGGACGGACCGGAGCTTCCATCCCGGCTCGATACCCCGACCGAGACCCGGATGGACACTAGGGGGCCTGTACGTGTTGGCCACCGGCGCCGAAGACCGCCCCGACACCTGGATGAGTTTGTATTGGACTTTTAAATTGGACTTTAATTTTTCTGGGGACAGAAACCAGTCCGGGGGGGGGGGGCAGTGTAACGTCGGGGCCATTTTAAGGGGGCCAGGGATTTCCCAGCATGCTTTGCCAGTTTGAAACGTTACTGTGTGTGTTAAATGTGTTATTTCTGGGTTATACTGCTGTGTCATTATAACTGCATTATAATGACCCAGCAGTGTTTAGCAGGATTAGGGCAAGATGTATCATGTGTGTGTAACCGTAATGTAAACAGAGGTCTGTGGGAATGACCTCCACTGCTCTGCGTACTAAGTGGAGGTTGGGGGTTGGTGGTGTGTAAATAAAGCCTGTTCATCACAACCATCTTGCTCCTCTTTCTTTGTGTGAACCCTGCTACGTCACAATATGCATAAAACCCAAGTTTTAACATTCAACTATGACCCAAATCATTATTCACTAAGCAAACTCAAAACTAACTGGGAGTCGGAATCTATGAAATATCTGGGGGTCAATATCCCGAAACAACTCAACAAAATTATATCACTAAACTAAGATCCACTGGTGACAAAAATAAAATCTGACCTAGCAAGATGGAATATGATACCATTCTTGGGTACTGCACAAAGAATTGAAGCAGTCAAAATGAATATACTTCCACGTCTTCTATACCTTTTCCAAACAATACCGGTAGAACCTCCCAAAAAAACATGGCAGGAGCTGGACAGAAGGATCTCAAGATTCATATGGCAGGGCAAGAGACCTAGAATCAGATATAGAACCCTACAGCTAAACAAAGACAAAGGTGGGCTCGCGCTGCCAAATATCAGGGACTACTTTAAAGCCGCACAAATTAAAACTTTAGTAGAGATATGTAACCCAGTCTACACTGCACAATGGAAGGAGATCGAATGCCAAATAACAAGTGACATCCCCCTACAGGCGATAATAGGGAACAATGTCTTACCTAAGCTTTTGAATAACACTAACCCGTGGATAGAGACCCCTCTAAAAATTTGGTTTAAGATAGTCAGAGAGAATCAAACTAAAGAGCCCTATCGACTTCTGCAATGGATCGCCTATGATCAGGACTTTACTCCTAATAAAACAGACACCAGATTTAAAAAGTGGAAGGAGAAAGGGCTGATAAAATATTACGATTTTTTTAAAGGGCAAATCTTAAGAAGTTTTGAAGATTTGAAAAAACAAGGCCTAATAAATCAAGACCTTTACAGGTTCTTCCAGCTTAGACACCACATAAACAATATACTTAAAAAGGAGGTTTTGGAAAGGGCCCAGTCAGGTGTTCTGAAGGTCTTCTTAATGGCATATAAAGGGATCCCAGGGATCAGATACATTTCTAAAATATACCAAGGTCTTCAAGACTTAAAAGGAGACAACACATCTTATATAAAAGAGAGATGGGAAAAAGAGGGGAATTTCACTTTACAACTGGAAATATGGGAAAAGCTAAATAAACAGCAATGGAAAAGTACCTCATCCCTGCAGTGGAGAGAATTTGGATGGAAAAACTTGGCAAGATTTTTCAGAACACCTGCACAAAACAAATTTACCCATAAGGGATTGAACTGTTGGCGCTTGTGTGGTGAAAAGACTGCAAATCATTTTCATGTGTTTTGGTCATGCCCAGTTATCCACCAATATTGGACCAAGGTACAGACAATATTGGGGAAAATATTCAAAATTACAGTTCCCTTTTCTTTTGTAACTTTGTATTTGGGTTTACTACCGGACTCACTGGAAAGACGAGGAGAAAAATACTTATTCAATGTTTTAATATTGGCAAGCAAAAAAGCTCTAACTAAAAAATGGATGTTGAAGGACTGTCCTACACCTGAAGATTGGACTAACGTGATCCAAGACATTTACTCGATGGAAAAGTTGACATTCGCACTGAGACAGGACATGGATGTGTTCATGAACTTTTGGCAACCCTGGATCGCATATGTGTCTTCCATTAGATCTAATCTTTGACAAATACCATTTCAATAATGGTTCCGCTCTTTGTTCCAACGCTACTCAGATGCTCTTTTATCTTTATTTACTTACTTTTTCTTTTTGTTTGTTTTTTACAGGTTTGTTTGTTTGTTTTTTTTATTTTTTTTTATTTTTTTTCTCTTTAATTTCACTTTTTCTTTCACTTTAAAAAAAAAAAAAAAGGGGTGTTGTAAGAATTAATCTTCCAATGTTGTCAAATATCAGAAAATAAGGGAACATGTGATGAAAATGTAAACACTGCATTGCTGTAACGACCTGTATACCCTTTACAAAAACTTAAATAAAAAAAAAAAAAAAAAAAAAAAGGTGATAATCCTGTCTTTGGGTCTAGTATAGAGTTAATGGTTAGTCTGACTAATTTCAGAGCTTCTGGCCAAGTAACACCCTTTCCATGTGTGGTTTTTGCCAGCATTTGTTTGATTGTACCGATACTATGAAATTTGATCTTACTTCTTACAGCTTGGATTAAGCTTTCCATTGCTCCTTGAGCATTATTTTATAAACAAACTAGAAAAGCACTCGGAGAGCGCAGACCTCCGCCAAGCGGCACAGTTCCCCCCATACAATGTTTGTGTGTACGTTTTCAGATTCCCTGAGCATGAAAAGATATGACTAGCAATTAGATTCACAATGATTATTTGTTTATTTGACATGGACAGTGCAATAAACAGACAATTAATGAATGACAATCAATGTGATAGTGATAGGATTAGTGGTTCAGTAGTGTAAAACGGGGCTATAAGGGACGGCGGGTTGATAAGGGACACTTTTCTGGGAAATGTTTTAAATGTAATTGTGCTTTTTTTATTTTGAGCAGGATGCTGAGTTGTGTTTTTATTGTCAAATATCCATGAATCCTTGAATTTGAATTTGAATTTATTTATTTATTTCGGATAATACAGTACAGGTTAAAAGAAACTGTATAATATAACAACAAGGTCAAATTAGACAAAGACTCCTTCTACTAAACAATTCCACGTGAGTTATCCGAAATGGGTGATGGCTGAAGCCGCAGCTTATATTGCCCACCCATATTCCATCCAAGAATTCAGAGAAAAAAGAGTAAACAAGACAAGAGTGATTACAATTTAGAACAAAGCTAAGACAAAGTGTGACTGAGAGAAAAAAAAAAAAAGAAAGAAAACTAAGCTAAGCTAAGTTAAGCGGTTACTATTCAAGACAAATCTAAGACAGAATGTCACAGAGAGAAAAAAAAAAAAAAACTAAGCTACAACACAACACAGGCTGGATATGTCAATCCTTATGTGAGTTTACATGTCGTCTTGTAAATATGTTTGGAGTATTTCTTCCTTTAGTTTTTGTTTAAATTGTCCAAGCGTTGTACATGATTTTAATTCAGGTCCATAACCGTTCCATAATCTGACTCCTTGCACTGAAATACAGTGTTGCTTGGTGGTTGTTCTCACTGTAGGCTTTTGAAATATACATGTTCCTCTGAAGTGATATCGTTTCTCCCTTATTTGGAACAACTTTTGGATATTTGCAGGCAGTGATAAATTCTTCACTTTGAACATTATTATTGCGGTTTTAAAGTCAACCAGATCTTTCAACTTGAGAGTTTTTTGTTTAAGAAAAAGTGGGTTTGTTGGTTCCCTGTAAGCTGCTTTGTTTATTATTCTAATAGCTCTCTTTTGAAGCATAAAGAGTGGATATATGTTTGTTTTATATGTATTTCCCCATACTTCATTACAATATGTCATGTATGGGAGTATTAATGAATGATACAAGGTGTATAGTGTGGGTTGATTCAGCAAATATTTCACTCTGTGTAATATTGCAATTGATTTGGAAACTTTACCTTTAATATAATTAATATGTGACTTCCAACACAGTTTGTTATCAATTATTACTCCAAGGAATTTGGTTTCAGATACCCTTTCAATCTCTACACCATTTACACTGAGTTTGGGTACTGGATTGTTGTGATGGTTGTTAAAGACTATAAATTTTGTCTTACTTAAATTGAGCGTTAATTTGTTTGAATCAAACCACAGTTTAAGCTTTCCTAATTCCTTCCCGAGTGTATCCAGAAGTTGTTCCAAATTGTTTCCACTGCATAGCAGATTAGTGTCATCGGCAAACAATATTAAGTCCATTTTTTCTGAGACTTTACATATATCGTTTATATACATATTGAATAATAATGGTCCCAAAACTGAACCCTGTGGGACTCCACAGGTGACCTTCAGCAACTCTGAGTTTTTGTTGCTAACACATACATACTGATATCTATTCTTTAAGTAACTACTTAACCAGGACAGTGCTACACCTCTAATACCGGAATTTTGTGGTTTCTTTAATAATAAATTATGATCTACTGTATCAAATGCTTTTTTAAGATCTAGGAATACTCCAACTGAATACTCTTTATTTTCAATGGCTGTTGATATTTTTTCTGTAAATTCCATTAGGGCATATGCAGTTGTCCTCTTGTGTCTGAACCCATATTGCTGCTCACATAATAAATCATTCTTCAGTATGAAGTTGTCAATTCTCTCATAGAATATTTTTTCAAGTATCTTGGAAAATTGCGGTAATAGTGAAATTGGTCTATAGTTTGAGAGTTCCCCTCTGTCGCCCGTCTTGTATATCGGAATTACTTTAGCTATTTTCATTGCATTGGGAAATATAGCTGATTGGAGAGACAGGTTGCAGATATACGTCAGTGGTTTTACTATGCATTCGATAACAGTTTTGACTAGTAGCATGTCGATACCATCACAGTCAGTAGATGTTTTACTTTTGAACGATTTAACAATTTCAATGACCTCTCTTTCGTCTGTGTTCTTTATGAAGATGGAGTCTTTTATCCTTCATCAAATGTAGGCGGAAGCAAAATTAAAAAAGCAGAATTACATTTAGAAAAGTGTCCCATATTACCCCGCCGTGCCCCGTTTTACGGTTGTAAAAGCATTGCCTCCTTGGCGGAGGTAATAAAGTGAAGTGTTGGTGTGTCCATCTCCTCCACTGACGGATGCAGATTGGTTAGACAGGTTGCCGTGGGTTTTATATTATATTGGGGTTGCGCTCCGCGGCAAAACAGAATTTAGAATTTTCCCCGGCAGAGAGGTCGTTTTTACGCAGCGCCTATAGCTGGGCGGGGAATTTGTGGCAAATAATCGGGCGGTGGACAGGTGGCCGTGTCAGGTTTTGCAGCGTGGCGCAAAAACACGCACGCTGGCGGGCCCAGGCCAGCAGTGTTTTCCGCGTGCTTTTGTGCCTAAAACGTTGAAGAACGCGGAGTTTGTGTTGGTCAGACACGACGACCAGCGCAATGTGCACAGCGCCTATGGCTGGCGGGCCCAGGCCACCAGTGTTTTCCGCATGCTTTTGTGGCTAAAACGTTGAAGAAGGCGGAGTTTGTGTTGGTCAGACACGACGCCCAGCGCCGTCCATTGCGCCTGCGCACATGTTGGAAATGGCCATATGTCACAGTGTGGAAAAATGCTTTAAAAAATTCCTGTATGCAGACGGTGATGCGGATCATCCCCAAAATTTAATCAGTTCTTCCTTGTACCATTTCCAACAACGCCTGAAAGTTTCATGGAAATGCGTCCAAGATTTTTTGAGTTATCTTGCTAACCAACAGACAGACAGACAGACAGACAGACAAACAAACAGACAAACCCCAGCAAAAACATAACCTCCTCCTGGCCTTTTCGGCCTGGCGGAGGTAATGATGCACTTTTGGCATGTTTTTGTTACTTCTTTCAAAATATTAGGACAGTTTTTCCCAACATCCTCATCATTGATTTCCTCCTGGTGGCACATGGTTGGCCATGTGCCACCAGGACAGCTCATCTGTATAATGTGGGTGGCAGAGCAAATTTTCATCAGACAAGCCAAATGTATATCTAATTATTTACACATGAAACAGGAGGAAGGTCCATATTATTTTGACAGTCTTTTAAAACATCAACATTATTAATAAGACTGACGGTTCCTAAAAGACCAATAGCAGCACAGTGAGTAGCGTTATGCAGGTGGCATGTGCTATAAGCATATTTACTATCTGTACAGAATACAGATAAGTTAACCCCAGACAACACCGTTACAGCGTAAGCACACTTCTATTTTTACAGAGCAAGCCTATCGCTCACTTCTTCCTTTGCTAAGTAGAGAGAGGGAGAGAGTTGCTGTTCGCCCCCTCCTCCACAACATGGGAAATGTGTAGGATAATAGAGGGCATGATCTTATTATTTGTATTATCCCATAAATAATAAAAAGGTGGTCTGTATTGCCCAGCCTGTATTTGAGTTATAACTGCAGCCATATGTTTATCCTGGGCACTACAGAAAATGAAATGAAAAGCACTTATGTAAATAAAATTGCATTTATTGATAATTTTTATGCATTATCTATTTTTCTGGGGATTGCTAATTATTTGCTAATTAATTTGCTAATTAATTTCTTTGATACCCTCTGTTTTGATACATGGAGGCTTAATATCTCAATAATTATAGCTTCTTTTTGTGACATCTCTTGAAATAGTTTACAAATTTCATTTAAGAAAAACAAAATAACTATCTGTGCATTTTTGATATGCTTCAGCATTGATAAATAAGATCAGTTTGTCCAATTGAACACAGATGGGTTGAATTTGAAATATTGTGTCACATTCTTTCAGTCAAAGGAAAGGCGGCCGTTTTGCCTAATTTAGAATTCGATTTAATGTTTTACAAGGAATGTCCCTATTTCATACATTCCTTGGTAAATTATGGAGTGCAATGTAGTTCACCCTGTCCCAGCTTGGCCACCGCTGAATCAGGAGAAGCACATCCCTCATTGCTGTCACATTTCTGAAATATATTGTTACCGCACCATTATGTGGTGAGTAATATCAGTATAAAATCATATAAACATTACATTTGTAAAGTCAAAGTCATTTGAATCAGTACACCTTATGTTATCTACAATGTCATACAAAGTCATACTTGGCTTCAAAAAGTGATTCTTTCTCCAAGACCTTTGTCTGATAATCCACAGCCTCTGGCAGATCATATGCACAGACACATTAATTATCAATCTGTTTTGATCCTCTGTGCTCTAAATCATGTGATATAGGGTAAACATAAAATCTTCAGTGATTAGGCATTATTAAATGACATCATAATATGATCATAGTATGGCCTGTAGTCACATTGTCACACGTCAGTCCTTTTTTCCTATAAAGTGCACTGTCATATTTCAATCAAGGACAAAGGTCAGTAATGCGTCAAAAATTTTGTTTGTTTGTTTGTTTGTTTGTTTGTTTTTTAATATGTAAACAGATTATCACGTACGCAACATTAATCAAGACCCCACAGAGTTAAATTGAAAAAATAAAAACTTTGTAAAAGTACCCATATTTAGACCACTTTCTTCACAGATCAACCACACGCACACACACACACACACACACACACACACACACACACACACAGAATAGATAATAGATAAAACAACGTTCTCATTGTCCATTTTAACGTTATCCAGTTTTGCTGCCATTTAATTATGATTTTACTTGCTTCCTCCTTTTCCCAACCTCTTGGGCTTCTTGTGAAAGAGTGGAATATGGGCCCGCCTTAGGTCCCGGTTTGGGGTATGGGGTGGATTTTCCAATAGTGGAGTTTTCATTTGTTTCTGCTTTTCTCTGGCTTCATCAGCTCTCCGTTGGGAAGCCTCTGCCGCTTGTGACCACAAGATGGCACATTGGAGCTCCGCACTGGGTTTGCCTGTTTTAACAGGTTTATTAGACGTCTTTTCAATGGTTGTTAACAATGCCTGGCATTCATCCACGTTCAACGTGGGCTTGAATGAGAAATCCTTTTTTCCATTTATTTAAGTATTTTTCTGGATCCTTTATTTTTCCCTTTTCATTTTGTCTGTTATTGTACTTTTTACAGCTGCGCGCGCTATGTCCTGTTTTTTCTTCTGTTTATTCGTCTGCCTATCTGGTCTTCTAACACAATTCCCCATTTTTAGATGGTCAGGGACGTTAACAGTACGCCCACCGTAACCGTATTACTACCCAATTTTTGGGGTGTGTTCCGTAGTCAGGAATGTTGAACAGTACGCCGACTGTTTAACACTATTACTGCCCAATTTGGGGTGAATTCCTTCACCCTACTTATTTTAAAACCTGACCACCAAACAGTTGTGAATCGCCGTCACACTGTCTCCTGCACCCCTCTTTATTTGAAAACCTGACCGGTCAGTAACCGTGAATCGCCGTCACGTTACTTCCTAAGACCACTGCATTCCTGCAGCGGTTTTTAACCACAAGGAAAAGTACAGAACGCCGCTTGTACTACCATTACTTGCTCGTCAGCTGACCCGTGGTTCTTTAAAAATGGGAAATTGTGAATTGTGAGGCTCGGTTATTCTTCATATACGTCTACTACAGTCAATCTGAAAAGGGAAAAATTTGTAACTTACTTTTTAGGCTCTATCAGTAAGGACAGCCGTCACCAGATTAGAGCCGGGAGAAGGAGAGTCTCTGGCAGCGTTCCCTCAAGACGGGTTTCCAATTTTCAACCTGCAGGACACACATCCCTTCCCGCTCCACCTGGATCTCAGCTGTCCCGGGTTTCAGGCACCAGCTATGTCAGAAGTTTGAAATATAACCTCACAAATACAGAGTACAAAAAGGTATTAGACTGAATCAAAGATCAGACTTAAGACACGCAGAGCCTTTTAGAAATTAGAAGTTTTACTTGCACAAGGAGCAATGCAAGGAGCAATCACACACACAGGCAGTGTGAAGATGAAAATGCTGGGGGGCAATCCCGTAGCGCCTTCTTTATATACAATGATAGTACATGGTGCATGTGACAAACTCAGCAAAAGCAGAACAAACAGAATTACCACATAAGCAAAAGTACGCTCTGTATGTCTTCAAGTGTGTGTAGGAGATAAATTGCATGAACACTCTGTTCATGCAATGTCCCCTGCACACACAGGGTGTACAGGGGACAAGTCTTGATACAGCATATATGTCAACACTCTTTTATCACACATCAGATGAATAACAGAAGGGTGATGCAGCTTAGTCACTAACAGTGATTATAAGAAGAGGCACAAGTTGTATTTATGACTAATAAAAAAAGCATCATACATATAAGAATATCAATCTTCATTTCATGAATCATTAATAAAATGATAACTGTTTATATGCATACAGTATATACAATTTTTCCCAACAAACCATGAATGTTAAATGAGAAAATACTTGCCTGTTCTCTTGGCACTGGACGTCCCCAGCGGCCTCTGAAGAGTCTTCTCTCCCCTCCTGGTGTTCCTCATCGAGCTGCAGCTCCCCCTCCCTCGGGGAAAGTTCCTTTAATCTCCCGGCCATCTCCGGGAGGAGCTACGGCTTCACCTCCAGGATGAGGTCTGTCTCAGCCAGAAGAGCCCGCCTACATTCCTCTAGTTCCTCCCACGATGGAGCAGAGCATGGCTCGGAGCGGGGAGGCAGAGCTGTAGTCGATGGGGCTGGATGCTTCTTATGACGGGGATTCCTCCTCCTCCTCCTCTTCACGGGCGACTCGGGAACCAGATAATCTGGGATGCAGAGCACTGCGCTGGGCAGCGTGTCACCCATGCAGAGAAGCCCCGCATTTTCTGGAGAAACAAGCGGAGTGGCTGCGAAGAGCTCGAGCACTGGGAGATCCTCAGCCGATTCCTCACATGGCATGGCAATGATGTCCCGGAGGATCTCCATGGCCTCAGGATGGTCCCGGAGGCTATGCCGCTCCATAACCCTCCTCATGGTATCTCGAGCCTGCCGAACAGTCGGGAAGGAACCTGGCCTCTGTGTCCACGAGAAGATCTCCTCCAAGAAGCACAGCGAGCGCAGTTCCCGCTCCGACTCCCTCTCCGTCCAAACCACCATGTTGACACTCAGGGAGGAAGGAAAAAAAGCGTGGAAGGAAAAAGAGAAAACACACTTCTACTCCACAAGGTTTTTTCTGTATAGTCGGAGCATTATGTCACTATTCCCCGTGCTCCGCTAATGTCCGCCTTGGCGTCCTGCGCCTTCAGGACTTTCTCTCTGATGCCCCACGAGAGGGCGCCCATGATACATGATGGAGGAAGGATTGGATGTTCCGTTACCTCCGTAGCATCTGAGGCAAACTGTCTGGATAGGGCATCCGGTTTGGTATTCTTGGACTTGGGGCGATACGTGATGGTGAAGTCAAAACATTCAAAGAACAGGGACCAGCGGGCTTGGCACGCGTTCAGACGCTTGGCTGTCCTGAGGTACTCCAGGTTCTTGTGGTCCGTCCAGACCACGAACGGCTGAGAGGCCCCCTCCAACCAATGGTGATACTCCTCCAGCGCAAGCTTGACCGCCAGGAGCTCTCTGTCACCAATGTCGGAATTACACTCAGCTGGGAACAGTCGATGAGAGAAGAATGCACAGGGCCGAATTCTATCATCCACCGGGGAACGTTGGGACAGCATGGCTCCAACCCCCGAGTCCGAGGTGTCCACCTCCACCAGGCACTGGAGTGCAGGGTCCGCCTGAGTCAGGATGGGAGAGGCAGAGAATTGCCCCTTGAGATCAGCAAAGGCCGCAGCCGCCTCCTCCATCCACCGGAAAGGGATCTTAGAAGGAGTGAGACGGTCAGGGGGAGAGCAATGATGCTATAATTCTTGATGAAGTGGCGGTAGAAATTGGCTAACCCCAAAAACTGTTGAAGTTGTTTCCTGGAAGAGGGAGTGGGCCAGTCTACCACCGCTTTTACCTTACTGGGATCTGGGATGATCTCATTATGGGAGATGATGAAGCCCAGGAAGGATGTCTTGGAGGCATGGAACTCGCACTTCTTGGCCTTGACAAATAGTTTGTTTTCCAGGAGCCGCTGCAAAACTCGCCTCACATGCACCCAATGCTCGTCCAAAGACTGCGAAAAAATCAAAATATCATCAAGATAGACAAAAACAAAAACACCCAAAAAATCCCTCAGCACATTGTTGATCAAGCGCTGGAATACGGCGGGGGCATTGGTCAGTCCGAACGGCATAACCAGGTACTCAAAGTGTCCGCTGGGCGTCCGGAACCCCGTCTTCCACTCATCACCTTCCCGGATCCGTACCAGATGGTAAGCGTTACGGAGATCCAGCTTGGTGAACCAGGAAGCACCCTGGAGGGAATCAAACGCCATATTAAAGCGTACCTGTGGTGGTCGTGAAAAAAAAGATATTATATTGAGCCCCTGTCTCACGTTCTAGTTCAAGTTTAAGTTGAAATTCATGTTCACAGCAATTTGATATAAATCCACTGCTGATGTGCTGGTTCAGCTATGTCAGCAAAACATGAGTGCAGCCATACTAGCGGCTACATGGCCTTCCAGGACGCTTCCTGTGACGTAATTTCGTTGACACCGCGATCTGGATCAGTATTGGCTGAGCCTGCAGTGCCCGGATGTGCAGTGGCTTTCGGGATATTCAAATTCAACTTCAAACGTTTATTTCAAACTCAGGGTTCATATTAAATGCAGAACTAAAATGATTAGAAAATAAATAAATAAATGCTTAAATTCAGCGGCTTGTCTCATCTGATCTGAGCTCGTAATGGCTGATGATTCTAAAACTATGCGATCTGGATCAGTATTGGCTGAGCCTGGAGTACCCGGATGTGCAGCGGCTTTCGGGATATTCAAATTCAAATTCAAACGTTTATTTCAAACTCAGGGTTCATATTAAATGCAGAACTAAAATGATTAGAAAATAAATAAATAAATGCTTAAATTCAGCGGCTTGTCTCATCTGATCTGAGCTCGTAATGGCTGATGATTCTAAAACTATGCGATCTGGATCAGTATTGGCTGAGCCTGGAGTACCCGGATGTGCAGTGGCTTTCGGGATATTCAAATTCAAATTCAAACGTTTATTTCAAACTCAGGGTTCATATTAAATGCAGAACTAAAACGATTAGAAAATAAATAAATAAATGCTTAAATTCAGCGGCTTGTCTCATCTGATCTGAGCTCGTAATGGCTGATGATTCTAAAACTATGTGATCTGGATCAATATTGGCTGAGCCTGGAGTACCCGGATGTGCAGCGGCTTTCAGGATATTCAAATTCAAATTCAAACGTTTATTTCAAACTCAGGGTTCATATTAAATGCAGAACTAAAATGAGTAGAAAATAAATAAATAAATGCTTAAATTCAGCGGCTTGTCTCGTCTGATCTGAGCTCGTAATGGCCGATGATTCTAAAACTATGCGATCTGGATCAGTATTGGCTGAGCCTGGAGTACCCGGATGTGCAGCGGCTTTCGGGATATTCAAATTCAAATTCAAATGTTTATTTCAAACTCAGGGTTCATATTAAATGCAGAACTAAAACAAGTAGAAAATAAATAAATAAATGCTTAAATTCAGCGGCTTGTCTCGTCTGATCTGAGCTCGTAACAGCTGCGAGACGGGCTGGGCTCCTCCCTCGCCGCGGGAGCAGCAGAGAGAGAGAGCAGCAGAGCAGAGCAGCAGACACTCGGCGCTCTTGTAAAAACAAAAACATACAATGCGATATGGATATCGCAACATGGCGGAATGTAAAGCCTTTGGATTTCTCAATAATAAGGGAAAAAACAAAGATAAACACTTCATTTGTGTACCCAAACCCAGCTCACCTTGTCAGAAGATCGGAGCGGAAAAGTGATCTCGGAACAGGGCACAGACGAATCCTTTCAGACGAAATTGCGTTGTGTGTGAGGACCACTTCGTCACTTTAACCCTCAGAAGACCTTTCTGGCTCAAACCTGTAGCCATGTTGGACGAATTCTTCCCCAGAGTCCGACAATTCAGCCATAATAGAATAAAAACACTCACAAAAGCACCCTAGTCTGTCATACAGGCGGAGCATTGACTGCTGAGTATCAACGAAGTGACGTCACATCCGCATGTGTCATGGCTGCGCTCAGAGTTTTCATTGGCTGGCCATGCCTGCGGTCGTATTTGCATATTTCTCTGGTGGTATATGGCTGGCAATAATTATTTAACCAAATAACGAATAATTTGCCTAATGTTTTCAAGTTGAATGCGTTTAGACGACCACCACAGGTACCCTTTAATAAGAGGAAGGGTGTATTTGTCCTTGATAGTGATGTTATTTAATTCTCTAAAGTCAATGCACGGCCTCAGCAAACCGTCCTTCTTGTCAACAAAATAATCTCCCGCCCCCACTGCTGAGGATGACGGCCGGATTATGCCGGAGTTTAATGATTCTTTAATATAAGCCTCCAAAGCTTCCCGCTCCGGAGGTGACAGGCTGTAAAGACGACTCAACGGCAGCGGGGCTCCAGCACGGAGGTTGATGGCGCTGTCATATGGGCGGCGAGGGGGGAGGGAAAGGGCCTGGGTCTTGCTGAAGGTGGCCCCAAGGTCATGATTCTCCGGAGGAATCTTGGACAAATCGGGGGGAGGGGTGACGGGAGCACCCAGGGGCATGGACGGCGAGCAAGCAGCAGATTGTAGACAGGCACTGAGGCAGAATGAGCTCCAAGACACCACATTGCCGGAACGCCAGTCAATAGAGGGATTATGGAGGCATAACCAGGGATAACCGAGAATAACCGGGGAGGAGGAAACCGGCAACACAAAAAACCTCAATTCCTCCCGACGATTACCAGATATAATGACTGACACAGGGGTGGTCTGCTGGGATACTGTGGCAAGGGGGGCTTTGGACAAGGCGATGAGTTTGAGCGGGGTTTTTAGTGATTGACAGGGGAGACCCAGTCGGATTGCCAGTTCCCCCGAGATGAAGTTCTGCTCCGCCCCCAAATCAGTCAATGCGTGTGTTACTATTTCAATCTGGTTGTGAATGAAACGGATAGGGAGGAGAAACCTAGAGAGGGGATTGGATTGAGGTGAGTCCGTGAGTCCCCCTACTGCGATGCATGGACTCCCCCTTTTTGCCATATAGGGCATGACACTACCTCGTGCTCCTCATTCCCACAGTAAAGACACAACCCCAGCTCGCGGCGGCACTGTTTCTCCGCTAGAGGAAACCTGGACTGTCCCACTACCATTGGTTCCGGGGCTTCCGGGGAATCAGAGGGAGGTAGGGCCAATAGGGAAGGCTGGGGGGAGTGGTGATATTGGGCACCCGAGCGACCGGAAGACCTATGCTCCGCTGCCCGTTCCCTTAATCTGTTATCGAGGCTTATGGCCAGGGAAATCAACTCAGTTAGCCTACATGGCTTTTCTAAGCGGGCTAACTCATCCCGCAGGCTAGGGCTAAGGCTTCTAATAAGGATGCTGCAGAGCGAGGCATCCTCCCACCCCACCTCTGTGGCCACCACCCGGAGGTCGACAGCGTAGTCTGCCACGGACTTAGTTCCCTGTCTTAGATTCAGCAGCTGGGAGGTAAGCACACTATCACAGTTGGAGTGGTCAAACACCTCATTGACTTCACAGACAAACTGATTAGAAGTCAAGTTAGCATAGTTCACCCTAGCCATAACTGCGTAAGCCCATGCTAGCGCTCGCCCCTCTAATAGATTGATTATATAGCCGATCTGGCTGTGATCTGTGGGGAAGTCCCCGGGCACCTGCTGAAAAACTATCTCACATTGCATAATAAATCCCAGAGCCTCCCCTAATTTACCACTAAAACGGGTGGGAGTGGGGATGGGGGTTAGCCGGGAAGAAGGACCCTGCTTGGGTTGGCCGGATTGGGAGCTAGCGGGAGCAGAGGAGCTACTTGGGGCCAAGGGAGCCGGAGGAAATGCCTGCGGACCTGCTAGGCAATCCAACCGGTCCGTTAAACGGGTCAATTGAGTGAGAATAATTTGCTGTTGGTAAGCTAATTGATCCACCCGAGTCTCGAGGTTGTTAACTTTGCACGTCAGCGTGCTGTCAGCTGGGTCGTTTTGGCGGAGTCATACTGACATGGTTAATTGACCCATTGAGCAGACTCGGACTCAGGAATAGATACAATTGTATTTATTAAACAACAATGAATGTGTGTGGGGCGGCACGGTGGCGGAATGGTTAGCACTGCGGCAGCACAGCAACTCACCCTTGGCCGGGGGATCCTGGGTTCGATCCCAGCCCCTGACCAACAGTGATCTGTGTGGAGTTTGCATGTTCTCCCCGTGTCTGCGTGGGTTTACTCCGGGATTTCTCCGGTTTCCTCCCACATGCCAAAAACATGCAAGTTAGGTTAATTGGCATCAAAACTGGGGATTCTAAATTGTCCTTAGGTATGACTGTGAGAGTGAATGGTTGTCTGTCTCTCTGTGTTGGCCCTGCGATGGACTGGCGATCTGTCCAGGGTGTACCCTGCCCAAAGATACTGGGACAGGCTCCAGCCCCCCCGCGACCCGAAACAGATTAAGCGGAAGAAGATGAATGAATGAATGAATGTGTGTGAGTGTGTGGGTGTGTGGTCTTGTAGCAGCTGGGGGAGAGCAGAACGCCGTACAACCTGGCAACCCTAGGGACAGACAGAGGCAGGGACAGTTAGTGGCAACACAGGTGGAGATGTACAGTTTTAGTCCAGAGCTTACTGTTTGTAGAGATGTTGAGTGGCTCAGGTTCAGCTCGGCGGCTATGGCCAGGAGGACAGTGTCCGCTGATCCAGCTGCTGCTGAAGGAGGTAGATGCGTACGATGTGGAGCAGTGTAGCACGGTCCACCGCCAGGAAGGAGGGAGGTCCACCGCCACGGAACTCCGCCTGTGCACAGGGGACTGAGAGAGGATTTAGGGAGAATGTATGAGGGCTTACTTGAGCTGAGGAGGTATTCCTCCAGACGCCGGCTGGCAGGAGGCTGAATGCTAGGACGAGGGTGGACTGAGGCTGGAAACAAGGATGTAGGTAGACTGAGGCTAGGAAACTCTAGCTACGTAAGTATTCCTGCTTAGCCTGATTTGTTATAACATTAACCAATCAGACAAATACTCTTGGCTACCTCGGGGGATTGCTGGAGGATGGAGTGACTGTCTTGCCAAGCGCAGCACCCTGTCTGCCGGTGAAGTGAGCAGAGAGCAGCTACATTCAAATCAGCCCCCCCCCCCCCCCGCAACTGCTCAGTTGCCGGTGGACGAGGCGAGACTGCAGTCTTCTCGAGTGTGGCGCCCTGTCCACTGGTGACTGGCAAGCTGGCTTACCAAAAGTGGCTCACTGGATGGCTCACATTCCAGCCTCCAAGCAGGGCCGGGCAGTGACTTTCTGCTACACCAAGAATGATCCCTCCTCAAGTTGGATCACCTTCTTGGAGCCCTGGCTCAAAGTCCTCTTCTTCCAGCTATTGGTGGGCGGGAGTATGGTGGAGCTAATTAGAATATTCATAGCTCTGCAAATACTTAAGTGGAAGATGTAAAAAGCTTTTTCCAATCAATTCTAAGGCAATGGAATTTATTTTTGTGTATAAACCCCCCCCCCCCCACAACATACTATTTTGGGCAATACACATTTGTTTTTGATGGTGTTTTTGGTGGTTTTAGAGCTGCAGGAGTGTATCTTTTAAGAGGGTCACCATCATGCCCAAAGACATCCAGCTAGCCCGTCGCATTCGCGGAGAGAGAGCTTAGACTTTCTGCTGCACATCCACCAACCACAATGCTCTGCACTGTCTCTCTCTCTCTCTCTCTCTCTCTCTCTCTATATATATATATATATATATATATATATATATATACAGTATATATAGTAATATGTACATATGTATACTAGCTGTTCTCATTTTTTCTTGCCTTCTGATTGTTGCTCTGAGTGTTGCTATCCCTGTGCTGTTGCAATCCTGGAATTTCCCCGTTGTGGGACTAATAAAGGCTTATCTTATCTTATCTTAATTAATCAAAGCCATTAATGGCGCAATATGGGACTTTTAAGTTTTATCTGAACTTCTGAATTTTGATTTAATTTATAAATTACACTAGTTGGAAAACTGCTTTTTGTCCAGTTTTCTTGCAGCTAAATAGTAAGATTATATTTTTTTAACCAAATGGTTCCCAGCTGAGTGAACAGCAACCCCAGTTACTAACAATAAAACAGAAAGTCCCAGATGTGAACAGAGAAAATTCTTTGAGAGGAAAGACATACTGTAAACAAAAATAGCTTTATATATCAAGGTATAGTGTTTCAATCAAGGTTCACCCACTCAAATCATTTGTTGTGCTTTCACAGTTCTGTTACCTCATCATGTGACCAAAACTTATGACTTCCTGTTTTGTATTCCATGCAGCTGTGCTGTTACTTTGTCATAAAGTAGGCAACCTCAGATTAAGACCCTTCAGTCAGTCAGTCCTGCTCTCAACCGCTGCAAGAGTTGTTAAGGATGGCACCAAGCTTCAGTTTGTGCTTTCAGATTATAGTCCTATTTTTGGGTTACACGGTGTGTAATGCTGAATTCTCCTGTAGAAATGAAGAGGGTGAGCCTGTTGACTGGTGAGTTCATAATAAACTATGCTAAAACTTTCTTCTTACATTAGGGATAGACTGAGATGTTAATGTCCTTTGAATGTGTAATTTCATAGATAAGTTGAGAAATTGTTTACCATCACTACTTTTATTGGAAATTGATGGATTAAATCTATTAAAATAGCTTCCTGTACTTGTCTGCTTCCACCTTATCAGGTTCATCATCTACAAACTGCCCAGACATAGAAATGTTGAGGTTGGCAGTGGTGTGGAGTACATGTATCTGGACTCATCTGTGAAAACTTGGCAGATGAGTAAATTCTTCATTAATTCCAGCCAAGGAGCCTTGGGGAATACAGTCAACCAGCTCTACAAGGGAAAAGCCTATGAGGTGAGATTATGTCTTAAGTAGGTTTCATTCACTACTTCTGTTCTAGAGAGAGAATTTATAAGAACTGAGGTGTCATTTTAGGCGTTTTAGGCACTGGTATATTGACATTTGAAATGCAACAAGACATTAAACATGCTTTCCCAGAGAGCTAACCTAAGAGACCTTCAAAGAGTTATAAGCATTCTGCGATATTTATCTTTATGGATCTATAATCAACCAAGGCCATGTTAAAGCAAAATGAATAATAAAAAATACTGGCAGTTTGCCTGCTGGCGTTAAGAGCGCTGTCTGGCTGAGTTTTTGTGTGAAGTCACCTGAAATCAAAATTGTCCCAAATTTTTCATAGATGCAATATGCAATCAATATGAAAAGCCAACATCATTTCATTCACAAGTTATCACATTTATATTTAGGGTTTTTTGACAGTTGACCTCTGACCAAAATTTGAACTCATGCCAAATATTTCAAAGCTAGAACTATGGTATCAGTGTGAAACTTGTATGTCATTTCCTGAGTTATCATGTTCACACTGTTTTTGGAAAAATTGACCTGTGACCTTCACCATGAGTTCAAGGTCTCCCAAATTCAAACTTGTCTGAGATTTGTCATAGCTACAACTAGAAAATGCCCAACATAAATCTTGAGAACGTGCCAGTGTGACTTCTCATTGGTCTTGGCTTTAACCTGTGAGAACCTAATGAAAAACCATGAAAATCATTCAAATATGAATGAAAATCAAAAACCTTGATATTTTGACCCCACACCCATAGTCAGAGGTCAGGATCTCAGGTGAACCTGTGTACCAAGTTTGGTGACCCTAGCTTTACTCATTTTGTAGGTTGTAATAGTGCAAAGGGAACGTTAACCTTGACCTTTGACCTCATGACCCCAAACCCATAATCAGAGGTCAGGGTCTGACCTGCCCAAGATTTTTCATAGATACAACTATGGTATCGATTTGAAAAGCCTATGTCATTTCTTTCTCTCGTTATCGTGTTCACAAGGTAGGTGGTGACACTGCCACCACCCATCCTCCCAGAGGGGTGACGACAATACCTTTTCAGCCTCTAAAAGGCTAAAGGCTAAAAAGCACAATTTAATGTGAAATATTTCATAACATTCTGCAGCTACATTATGACCATAGCCAGCAGCCAATTGGTATGCACACCAGGTTAAAATCCCTCGGAGGTGGAGAGTAAATTTAGATAATGTTTTCTACACTTAAATATCTTTCTTGTTTCAGTCTAACAGTTCAGTCTATGCATTCTATAATGATGGCCCACCTGACCTGGATTACATCCACGGGTATGGACACACCAAAGGTACAGTACATACAGTACGGTACACGCTTTTCTAAACTCATGATAAAGACTGTGAAATATATGATGGTACAAAAAACGTATATACCTCAAGACTGTATTGTTCTTTTCAGAAAATACTGCAATATTGTCACAAACAGATATGGGTAGAGTAGCCAGAAATTGTACTCAAGTAATAACAGCATAACAGCATGGGCAGCATGTGGAAATGTATGTAAATTTAAAATAATAATAATAATGATCTTGACAAGTTGTTTTGAACCATAAAGTGAAATACTATATTTTTACTAATTAAACTGCACTACTTGCACAGTGGTAGAGGGCAGCACAGTGGTACAGTGGTTAGCACTGTTGCCCAGCAGCTAGAAAGTTCCAGGTTCAAATCCCCAGCCTAGCAGGGGTGGGAACCTTTCTGTGTGGAGTTTGCATGTTCTCCCTGTGCTGTGTGAGTTTACTCCGGGAGCTCCGGATTCCTCCCACAATTCAAAGACATGCATGTTAGGTTAATTGGTCATTCTAAATTGTCCCTAGGCATCTGTCTCTTATAGGCCCTTAGGACGGAGGATTAGTACAAGTGAAGCACTTTGAGACTAGAAAAAGCACTCTGTTAGTACAGGTCTTTATCCCTTATTAAAATATTACCTAGTCAAGTAAAAGTAAGAGTTGCCACCAAAAAAGTTACTCCAGTAGAAGTAAGAAATTATCTCCTGAAAAAGTTACTTGAGTTATAACAACTTTACTCTCTCTACTTTGGGAGGCCTTTCTCTTGAATTTGTAGCTCTTTTCTTGTAAATGTGTGACCTTTGAAACATACATTTACTACATTTTCCTTGTGAGTTTTATACTTTCTCGAAGAAATGTGCAACTTTTTTTCTAATAAACTTTCAACTTGTTTTTCTCATAAATTTGAATTTTTATCTTGCAAATTTTTCTTGTATATTTGCAACATTGAATTTGTGAGATTTTTCTCATATATTTGAGATATTTTCATATGTAACTTTTTAAAAAAAAATTTATAATTTTTTGTGATCTGATCAGGATGTGCCTCCTGCATGAACGCCTCCCACTTGAGGTGTTTTGGGCACGTCCAACTGGGAGGAGACCCTGGGGCAGACCCAGGACACGCTGGAGAGACTACATCTCCCAGTTGGCCTGGGGACATTTTGGTATCCTCTTTGAAGAGCTGGAGCAGATGGCCAGGGAGAGGGAAGTTTTGGCTTCTCTGCTTGAGCTGCTGCCTCCGCGACCTGGACCTCCGGAAAAGCGGTAGAAAATGGATGAACAGATGGATAATTTTTTTTTTTTCTCATAAATTTGCAACTTGTTACTGAAAATAATTGTGACACGTTAGAATAGAACAATTATTTTAACTTTGATTTCAATGTAACAAAATAATGAATTTACTAAAAATGAAGATGCAGTCACTTCTTGCAAGAACATTTTTACCTCTGCCAAGGAATGGAGAAAGGTAATGTTTTTGCCAGCATTTGTTTGACTGTTTGACTGTTAACAGGATTACGCAAAAACTACTGGACGGATTTGGATAAAATTTTCAATGGAAGTAGCCCTTGAGCTACAGATGATCTCATTAGATTTTGGAGGTGATCCATGAGCACATACCTCCACCAAGTCCCTCAACATTTTTGTCAATGTCAAAGTCTGTGACAACAATTTCATATTAAGTTCCCAGTCCCCATGCCTACACTTTTTTCACTTTTTTACCTTTAATCTCAAATTCAGTGAAATTGCAGAGATCAGTAAACAAAAATCAAATAGTCAACACAATGAAATTCTGCAAATTTAACATTTAAAAACTCAAACAGTTCAAAAACAAAAACTTATTAAAACATTTTGAGTGAAAAGAAAGACGTAAGTAGACATAACAGTAAAGGAATGGGGCTGTCATTTTCTAGTTATTACCCATTGCTGGAAACAGTATAGTAAATTTAGAGCCAGTTTTTGTAAAACAAATATATATATATATATATACAGTATATACAGTATATATATATATATATATACAGCGGGGAAAATAAGTATTGAACACGTCAACATTTTTCTCATTAAACATATTTCTGATGGAACCATTGACCTGAGATTTTCACCAGACATCAGTAACAACCCAAGTAATCCATACATACAAAGAAATCAAGGCAACCATGTTCACAAAACAACTTATATTTAATAAAGTGGAATGGCACAGGGAGTAAGTATTGAACACACTTGGTGAAATTCATTTAGTATTTAGTAGAAATGCCTTTGTTGGTAATAACAGCTTCCAGATGCCTCCTGTATGGAGAAATTAGGTGCGGGCATTACTCAGGAGTCATTTTAGCCCATTCTCCCACACAAACTGTCTTCAAATGTTGACGGTACCGTGGGTGTCTTCTATGAACTCTGATCTTCAGTTTGTTCCATAGATTTTCAATTGGATTCAGGTCAGGTGACTAACTGGGCCATTCTAGCAACTTCATTTTCCTTCTCTGGAGCTAGTTGGGAGTTTCCTTGGCTGTGTGTTTGGGATCATTGTCTTGCTGGAATGTCCACCCTTGTTTCATCTTCAGTATCTTGGCAGATGGCAACAGGTTCTTATCAAGGCTGTCTCTGTACATTTGTCCATTCATCTTTCCTTCAATTATATGAAGTCTGTCTGGAACATGTGCTGAAAAACACCCCCACACCATGATGGGGTGTGTAGTGCCATTTCTCCTCCAAAGATGCTGTGTGTTGTGGCATCCAAAAAGTTCAATTTTGGTTTCATCTGCCCAAACTATATTCTCCCAGTATTTTACATTTTACTGGCTTGCTCAAATGTTGTGCAGCAAACTTTAAATGAGCTTCAACATGCTTTCTCTTCAGCAATGGAGTCTTGTGAGGTGAGCGGGCATAGAGCCCATGTCGGTTGAGTGCATTACTTATTGTTTTCTTTGAAACAGCAAACCTGCTAACTTCACGTCTTTCTGGAGCTCTCCACAAGTGGTCAAGCATGTTTAAACGAGCCACGCATGATCTGGATGAATACACGGACACTGTGAACTCGTATATCCACTTTTGTGAAGAGGACATTCTTCCATCACGCACCAGGGTGAGATTCTCTAATGACAAGCCCTGGTTCACAGCTAAGCTCAGACAGATCAGGAAGGAGAAGGAAGCAGCGCTGAAAAGTGGAGACAGGGACTGCTACAGGGAGGTTAAATATCGGTTTAATAGAGAGCTGAAGAGAGCTAAATCTGTGTATTCTGAGAGACTCCAGCAGCAGTTCACTGCTAATGATTCGGCTTCTGTGTGGAGAGGACTGAGGCAGATCACCAACTATCGGCCTCAGGCTCCTAAAGGTCAGGATGACAAAGCCCTTTGTCAAAGACTGTCCCAACACTATGCCCGTTTTGACACCTCGTCATCTGTGTCCAACTCCCCCCCTCTCTCCAGCTCCACAGCCTCCACAATCCCTACTTCATCAAAGGCTCCACCCCCCCCCGCCCTTATCATCAGTGAGCAGGACGTGCTCAAACAGTTCTCCAGACTGAACCCGCGCAAGGCCCCCGGTCCGGACGGCGTGTCTCCCTCCACCCTGAGACACTGTGCGAAACAGCTGGCTCCTGTCTTCACAGACATTTTTAATTCCTCCCTTAAGCTATGCCACGTGCCGACCTGCCTCAAATCCTCCACCATCATCCCTGTCCCCAAGAAGCCACGGATCACTGGACTTAATGACTACAGACCTGTAGTGCTCACCTCTGTAGTCATGAAGTCCTTTGAGCGCCTGGTCCTGCCCCACCTCAAGTCCATCACCACCCCTCTCCTGGACCCGCTGCAGTTTGCCTACCGAGCCAACAGGTCTGTAGACGACGCAGTCAACCTGGCCCTCCACTCCATCCTGCAGCACCTGGACTCCCCGGGAACCTACGCCAGGATCCTGTTTGTGGACTTCAGCTCCGCATTCAACACCATCCGCCCCGCTCTGCTCCGGGACAAGCTGTCCCTGCTCAACGTGCCTGACTCCCTCTGCAGGTGGATCACCGACTTCCTGACGGACCGGAGGCAGCATGTGCGGCTGGGAAAGACTGTCTCAGACTCTACTAGCATCAGCACCGGATCACCCCAGGGCTGTGTACTTTCCCCCCTACTCTTCTCCCTTTATACCAACTCCTGCACCTCCAGCCACCAGTCTGTCAAGTTGATCAAGTTTGCGGACGACACCACCCTCATCGGGCTCATCTCCAACGGCGACGAGTCCGCCTACAGGAGAGAGGTGGCCCAGCTGGCGTCCTGGTGCAACAACAACAACCTGCAGCTGAACGCTCTGAAGACAGTGGAGATGATTGTGGACTTCAGGAAAGTCACAACCCCTCTGCCCCCCCTCACCCTCACAGGCTCTCCCATCACCACTGCTGATTCCTTCCGCTTCCTAGGCACCACCATCACCAGGGACCTCAAGTGGGAGCCGACCATCAGCTCACTCATCAAAAAAGCCCAGCAGAGGATGTTCTTCCTGCGGCAGCTGAGGAAGCTCAAGCTACCCACCAAGATGTTAGTGCAGTTCTACACAGCCATCATCGAGTCCATCCTCACCACCTCCATAACCGTGTGGTACGCAGGAGCCGCTGCCAGGGACAGACTAAGGCTGCAGCGCGTCGTGCGCACTGCTGAGAAGGTGATCGGCTGCAAGCTCCCATCTCTCCAGGATCTGTACATCTCCAGGACCCGGAGGCGTGCTGGCCGGATCATAGCCGATCCCTCACACCCTGGTCACGTACTGTTTGCCCCCCTCCCCTCAGGTAGAAGACTTCGGTCCATCCAGACTAAAACCTCCCGTCACATGAACAGCTTTTTCCCCTCTGCCATCAGACTGCTGAACACTAAGTGACTTATTGACTCTCGTGCACTATGTACAGCAGCTCAACCAGTCTCATGTCAATCATCACTGTTTTCTTCCTGCATTACCGACTGCACTATATGGTTCTCCACAGTATCTGCTGCTCGCTAATATATTTTAACTGCTGACCAGTATCACTCACTCTTATTCTACACTTTTTTGCATGTATAGTTTATTTCTTTTATTTTATCATGTTTAATGTTGCAGCATTGCACGGAGACAAATTCCTAGTTTGTGTACTACATGAACAATGGCAATAAATCTGATTCTGATTCTGATTCTGGTCTTTGGCTCTTTCATAACTCTTCTGATAATTCTTTTGACTCCTCTGTCAGAAATCTTGCAAGGAGCTCCTGGTCATGGCTGGTTTATGGTAAAATGATGTTCTTTCCACTTTCGAACGATAACTCCAACAGTGCTCACTGGAACATTCAGCAGTTTAGAAATGCACCTGTAACCAATACCATCATTGTGTTTAGCAACAATAAGGTTGTGAAGGTCTAGAGAGAGCTCTTTGCTTCTACCCATCATAAGTTATTTGTGGTGTGACAAGCTGATATTCACAGACCTTTTTAAAGGCTATCAGTCAGGACTTAACCAGCTGAAATTAATTTTCACTGATGAGGGATGGGATGGCTTCCTAAATTCTGATGTATTTCAGCTGGTTTCTTAGCTTTCTATTCCTTTTTATCATGAATTGCCCTTTTCACGGGTGAAAGGAGGACACCAAACACTCTCTGTGAGTATGCACTTTTATGAACATAAAAACAGACAAGAACGTTAACATACAAAAACTAAATAATGAAGTGCAATCCATAACAAATAAATACAAATGTGATAAACGCTGGAGGAGAGCAGGGCTCAATGTCCAGGGGGATGGAAGCCAAGGATGGAATCCAGCCAGAGCTCTCCCGAAGGCAGCGGGGCTCATGGCTGGAAATAGGGAGAAAACGTACCTGGACAGAGCTCTCCTCCACAATGGGACCAAAAACACTCAGGCAACAACTCCCAATGACGGGTACACATGGTAGAAGGACACAACAAACCACAGAGGTTTGCCATGCCCTTATATGCAGTGCATAATCAGTGACAGGTGTGGATGCATGAGTGGAGAAAATAACAGAATGAATAACAGGTGTGCAGCTCTGACAAATTTGACAGCCAGAAGCTGCACAGTGCTGTCAAAATAAACAGTGACAGTGATCCCTCCTCAAGGGGTGAATCCCACACACCCCAGGGCAACATCAAAAGAAAAATGACCCCCCCCCCCCACACACACACAGAACACCCTCCCAACAAGAAAAACAACCCACCCCGGGGGAAGGGGGGGAATCCAGGCACGGAGGGACCGAGACAAAACAAACAACAACCAAAAAAACCCAAAAAGAAAACACTCATGATCCACAACCTGAACACTACGGTGGCCCAGACTCCAGGGACCTCGGATGGAGACTAAGGCAGGTCAGGCAGCCTACCAGAGTCCCAAAACCACCAGAGCGTATGGCAGAACATGTCCGGTGGCCACCCAGAGTACCAGAACCACCTGACCGGACAGCGAAACCCTTCAAGTGGCCTCCCAGAGTGCATGAGCCACCGGTCCGCCGAGCACAACACCCCCCCCCACCACCACCACCGAGGCAGCGGCAGCTGGAACCCATGCTCCCAGCGACTCGCCTGGTCACTAGCATGGGGAAGGTGGGACCGGTGCTGCGGCGGATTGGCCCCCAACTATAACTGCTGACCAATAGTGGGTCCCGGCGATGGTGGTGGTGGACCAGCGAGGAAGCCGGACAAGGGAAGAGGCTGTGCCGTGGGGACCTCCGGCGAGGACGAGAAGTCCATGACGACCTCGGGCTGCAGCACGGCACCCATGGCGGCCCCGGGCTGGGGCGATGCACCCCCGGCGGCCCCAGGCTGTGGTGATGCACCCCCAGCGGCCCCGGGCTGGGGAAACACACTCATGCCAGCCCCGGACTGGGGCGTAGCACCCACAGTGACCCTGGACCGGTGCATGGTACCCATGACGGCCAGGCTGGCCTGCGAGAGCACCAGGCCAAGGAGGCGGTCAAACAGCGGGGCCCCAGGCTGAGGTACTGCACCCACGGTGGCCCCGGACTGAGGCATGGCTGTACCTGCAGAAGCCTTGGGCAGAGGGGGAGCAGCACCCACAGAGGCCTCGAACGGAGGGGGAGCAGCACCCACGGAGACCTCATATGAAGGAGGAGCAGCACCCACGGAGGCCTCGAATGGAGGGGGAGCAGCACCCATGGAGACCTCGAGAGAAGACTCGAACACAGACAACCACCGGGTTAGAGTCACCAGCAGCAGTGGAGCCCAGCGAAGAGAGCCAGGCAAGGCCTCTCTAAGACAGAGAAAGTGAAAACAAGAAAGAGCTTTTGCCTGAGCTGGAGCTTCACCGCCATCCAGGACTCCAGCAATCCTGGCTAGGATATCTTGGCTCTTCTGTCCTGGGCGTCCACACCCAGCATGGCCACCTCAGACAGGGGGGGCGTCTCGGTCCTCTCCGTCTGGACGTCCACTCCGGACATGACCACCTCAGACGGGGAGGAAAGAAGAAACACCAGAACAAAGTTGCCAGCAGTGGTGGAGCTTGGCGAGGAGAATCCAGAAGCAGAGGACATCTGCAGCCGGTTCTCCTCCTCATGAGCCAGACAAGAGTTCTCTACATCTGTGGATGTTTGAACAGAACAGAGTACTTGCCTGGACTCGAGCTCCACCACCGCCCAGGACTCCGGCGATTCTGCTGCAATGACCCCAGCAGCAGGTGTGATGGTTGATGCAGCCAGATGACCTCCAGGCTTGGCGCCCCCCGCTGGTGGACCTCCCAATGGGATGGCTGCTGCTGGAGGTGACCTCACTGACGGTGCTGGCTCCCGTGCCGCTGAATCCAGGGGGCACACAACTATCAGCTCAGGATTCAGAGCACGGGTGGCGCTCTCCTCCTGTCCCGGACGTGGTCGCAGAGCAGGGACAGGAACTCCTAGGACCACTGGTTCCTCCATCGTCTGGCAGCTCCTACCCCAGAGCGACAGATCCTCAGAAGCCACACAAAAACACATGGGAGAGGGAGGCAAGGGTGAGTAAACAGCAGCAGGTGGTGAGGACTCAGCTAAACTTGGCTGCTGTAGCTGAGCCTGATCACCGGGAAAAAGGCAAGGTATATCATTATGAGAGAAAAAAAATGACAACTCACCTGCCTTATTTCCCAATGCCTGATGGTTCCTGCTGCTGCGGCGAGACCTGACGAGGCTCCTCTGTCAATCTCTGACAAAGTCTGGGAAGGGGGCGGAAGCTCGGGTCTCTGGCAACAGAAGCTGGACGCCTGAGCTCAGGGCTGGCGAGGAGCTAGTGGTGCTGAAGTCCGGGAATGCCCTCTCGTTGGCCTGGACCTCAATTCACGGACTGAGCTCCTGCTGCGATACTCCCACTGCAGACCCTCCATCAAAAGCACCCTCTCCCTTTCTTCTGCATGCAGCACGAGCCGCGGGTGATGCTGCACAGCCACCTCTGCCAGGTTTAAGTTCCAACAGAGCGTCTGTTGGGGTGGGAGATACGCGAGCGGCGGTGATATATCCATCCACTTCCTGGAGCGCAGTGCAGAGCTCCCAACCTAAGCCTCATGAAAACTGTCTTTCATCTGCTGACATTTCAGCAGGTGTAGGATGACAAGAAAGGAAAAAACGTAATCACAGGAAAAGAAAAATTGCTAAACCCACACAGGCTGGTGTCCAGGTGGTTGTGTCCTTCTGTCATGAATTGCCCGTTTCACGGGCAAAAGTAGGACACTGAACACTCTCTGTGAGTACACACATTTATTAACATAAAAACAGACAAGAACGTTAACATACAAAAACTAAATAATGAAGTGCAATCCGTAACAAATAAGTACAAACGTGGTAAACGCTGGAGGAGAGCGGGGCTCAACGTCCAGGGGGACGTAAGCCAGGGGACGCCTGGTCAAGGGTGGAATCCAGCCAGAGCTCTCCCGAAGGCAGCAGGGCTCACGGCTGGAAATGGGGGAAAACGTACCTGAACGGAGTGTTCCAACTCTTCTCGACAGCGGGACCCAAAACACTCAGGCAACAACTCCCAATGACGGGTACACATGGTAGAAGGACACGACAAACCACAGATGTTTACTGTGCCCTTACATGCAGTGCATAATCAGTGGCAGGTGTGGCTACATGAGTGGAGAGGAGAAAATAACAGAATGAATAACAGGTGTGCAGCTCCGACCAGTTTGACAGCCAGAAGCTGCACAGTGCTGTCAAAATAAAACAACAACAACACAACTCCAACATGTGAACATAACTACAAAAGCACAAAGGCAATAACAGGACAAAACTAGAAAAGCACTCATAGAGCACATACCTCCGCCAAGGCTCCTTCTGTTTCGCATGGATCACCTCCAAAATGTAATGGGCTTGTGTGTAGGCCTATCGCCACTTGTGGTGAAAATTGCATTGAAGTCTGTCCATTAGTTTTGGAGTTTTGTGGCTGACAGACTGTGAGAAGAGCCTTGGCTGAGGTATGCATTCCCAGAGCATCCCCAAAATGTAATGGGTTCCTCTCTAGGCCAAGAACCACCTCTGGTGAAAATTTCATCCAAATCCATCCAGTAGTTTTTGTGTAATCCTGCTGCACAAATACAAACAAAGCCCTTGGTGGAGGTATGCACTCTCAGATCATCACCAAAATCTAATCATCTGTTCCCTGTGCCATTACACACCTTTCCTGAAAATTTCGTCAAAATCCGTTCATAACTTTTTGAGTTATGTTGGTAACAGACAGACAGACAAACAGACAAATGCCAGTAAAAGCATTACCTACTTGGCAGAGGTAATAAACTCAAGTGTTGCTGTTGTGTCCATCTCCTCCATCTCCAAACTCCCAGGCTGCGGGCGTTGCAATTCATCGCACAACCGCGTACAACCCACAGGCCAATGGGTTATGCGAGCGTTTTCATAGATCACTGAAAGCAGCACTCAGGGGTTCACTGACGGATGCAAATTGGGTAGACAGGTTGCCGTGGGTTTTATTGGGGTCGCGCTCTGCGGCAAAAGAGGATTTGGAAGCTTCCCCGGCAGAGAGCTTGTTTTTGCGCAGCCCCTATGGCTGCCCGGGGAATTTCTGCCAAATAATCCCGCGCGGGTCAGCTGCCCGTCTCAGCTTTTGCAGCGTAGCGCAAACACAGGCACGCTGCCGGGCCCGGCCCACCACTGTTTTCCGCGTGCTTTTGTGCCTAAAACTTTGAAGAACACGGAGTTCGTGTTCATCAGACACGACAACCAGCGCCCTCCATTGCGCCTGCACACATGTTGAAAATGGCCCTATGTCACAATGTTAAAAGAATCCTTTAAAAAATTCCTGGATCCAGACGGTGATCCGGATCATCCCCAAAATTTAATCAGTTCTTCCTTGTACCATTTCCAACAACGCCTGAAAGTTTCATCAAAATCCGTCCAAAACTTTTTGAGTTAGTGGGCTACATGGCTACTAACTACGTGGGCTGCACGGTGGCGCAGTGGTTAGCACTGCGGCAGCACAGTTTACCCTTGGCCGGGGGATTGTGGGGATCGTGGGATCGTGGGTTCGATCCCAGCCCCCGACCAACAGTGATCTGTGTGGAGTTTGCATGTTCTCCCCGTGTTGCGTGGGTTTACTCCGGGATTTCTCCGGTTTCCTCCCACATGCCAAAAACATGCATGTTAGGTTAATTGGCTGTTCTAAATTGTCCCTAGATATCTGTTTCCTATAGGCCCTTAGAATAGAGGGTTAGTATTAATGAAAGCGCTTTGAGTGGTCTTTGTGACTAGAAAAGCGCTATATAAGTGCAGGTTAGTTAGTTAGTTAGTTAGTTAGTTATCTTGCTAACCAACAGACAGACAGACAAACAGACAAACAGACAGACAAACGCTGGCAAAAACATTACCTCCTGTGGCCTGCGGCCTGGCGGAGGTAAAAATGTCTACCTGTGGGACTTTTTCCTGGCAATGGCATTATGTACCCTACCTCTGTACAAATAAATATGTATATATATGTGAGTGTGTGTGTGTACGCGTACGCGCGCGTGCGCACACACACACACACACACACACACACATATAGTATATTAATGGTGGGCCAATAATAGAGCAGTGGGTGAGTCTTTAGGATGGTAGTGGGTTGGCTTTTTCTAAACTTGACATATACGATTGAGTCAAAACGTTTCTGCTATTTCTTGGGAGAGAAAAATGAGATTAAGGCTGTGTGTTTTTTAAGAGAATTGACTGTTTTGAAAATTTTTGGATAATTACATGACCAGTAGACTCATTTCAGACAGTTTAAACCTACAGACACACCATTTTTAATCAATGATCCCTTTAAATAAATGAAGAAAGATTTTTTAAGCACCTGATGTCGACAGTGGGCATTATACAGTGTTTATCATTGTAAATAGACCACATGCAGATAACATGCAGTGTAATGTATTTATTGAGCCATTTGTATTAAATAAAAACATATGGATCCCATAATCATAAACAGGACTAACTATTTGTTTTGAATTTAAAAAAATGCAGCACTGGAAAAGAAGTGCCTTCATCAGCAAGTGAATATTAAAGAACTTTTTATGTTTTCAACGTTGAACCAGTGTGATGGCTGTGACATTTTATTTTAAGACTGCTCATTAAGCTGTGTGACTCTATGCTTTTTCAGAAAAGAAAGAAATCAATATGGCTTTGGTGTTTGGGGAGGAAACGGGCAAAGAGCATGTCTCTGATCTACGTGCTGTTGACTGTGAATTATCAAGAATGTTGACAAAAACTAGTGCATGCTTGCATGTGTGTGTGTGTGTGTGTGTGTGTGTGTGTGTGTGGTATCACACATGCTTTTGTTTGTAAAGAATTCTTTTTGTGTATCCATCAGGGGTGTTGCTCTTTGACCGCTCTCAAGGTTTCTGGCTGTTGCACAGTGTTCCCCATTTCCCCTCGTTTCCAGAGAGAGGCTACCTTTACCCCTCCTCTGGCAAAGTCAATGGGCAGACTGCTCTGTGTGTGACCTACCAGTATGACCAGTTCCTACATATAGGTGAGTAACCTTTTGCAGGAGCCTTTAGTTGTGTACATGAACCAGGTCTTTTGCAAGGCCATCGATAGCGTGTGCACAGTACAAACATACACATACAGTACATGGATCTACTATGTCTACTGCTACACTGCTGGTTCGTGTGTGTGTGGTGTTTGGGCGATGGATCACAAGGACCCAGTTATGCATGCATTTGCTTGTAGTGCTGCCTGTGAGACTTGCTAGCTAGCTTGAAAAAAGCCTATAAAAATTTCTATAATCTTAGGTTAATTAGAGCTTTTCACGTAACTTTGCACATATTGTATCTGTATGAGTATGGCTCTTTTTCCATGTTATTGTTATTCGAATAGTATGTCTCTTCGTTCTTTTCTTCTTCTCACCCCCAACCAGTTGTGGCAGACGACTGCCCCTCCCTGAGCCTGGTTCTGCCAGAGGTTTCTTCCTACAGGGGAGTTTTTCCTTCCCATTGTTATCTAGTGCTGACTCATAGTGTAGAGGATGCCTTTCACAAACGAGACTGAGTTTATTTCTCAGGGTTGGTTTATTGAGAGGTCACATCCTCCAACAAGAACAGAATCTCAGAAAAGAGGTAGAACAATCATCCTTCACAGTTCTTATACCCTCCAAAGACACAAAACCCCCAACATCAAATAACACCCCCCCAACCCACAGTCCTTGAGCAAACATACAGCCCCTGAGGCTCCTTGGCGTCTCCATTGTCTCTCTCATCCTTCTAGCCTCCGGGGCTCCTGCTGGGACATTCTCTCCCACTTCTTGTCTCCTAAGCAACCAACTTCACACCTCCCGTAGGTCTCTGCAGGGTCAGGTCCTCTTTGGCCATTGAGACGTGAAGCTTCCAGAATATGCACCGTCATGCCTACTAGGTATATGTGGGTGAATATGAATGCCATATATGCGCTCTAAATATGCGCCATATAACCCCCCCCAAACGTCTAAATAAGGACAAAGTACACCCCAAAATGCAGAGAAACATATCATATCACACAGAACAGCAAAATGGCACAACATATCACACTTCCAACTGCTTGGGCTTCAACCTCCTGCCATAACTGCTGTAAGCAGGCTTCGATCTGCCTGTAGCTGTTTCTTGCATCTGTGGATCAGAGTCATTAGCACATCCTTGTGAAAGCTTAGAAGAGTGTCTCCCCGGTGGCCTGCCGCGGCGGGGGGCCCTGGCTAATTGCACTTGTTCATCAGCCAACACAAAAGCGGGTTTGAGTCTGTTAATGCAGACTAATTCCCTCCTGTCACCCAAATCGAGCAAAAAATGTTTTTCCCCAGTTTCTAACACTCTGAACGGTCCCTCATAAGGCGGCCTTAAACCTGGCCTCTGAGCGTCGTGTCTGACAAAGACAAATTCTGCGTTCTTTAAGGCTTTAGGCACAAAAACGCGTGGGAAACTGTGATGAACTGGGCCGGGGAGGGTGTTTGATCCCGTGTCGCTCTGCAGCAGCTGAGCGGGTGGGCGATTTGGTGCGGTGTTCTCTGGAAGGAATTCGCCCGGTAACCGGAGGGGTTGGGCAAAAACTAGCTCAGCCGGAGAGGCTTGTAAATCTTCCTTAGGTGCTGAACGCAACCCTAATAAAACCCATGGAAGTTTATCAACCCAATTTGTGTCCGTGAGAGCCGCTCTGAGGGCTGCTTTCAATGACCGGTGAAAGCGTTCGCACAAACCGTTGGCCTGAGGGTTATAAGCGGTAGTGCGGTGAATTTTCACCCCCAGACTGAGGGCGATGGATGACCAGAGCTCGGAAACGAATTGGGGACCCCTGTCAGACGTTATGTCTGACGGGACTCCAAAACGCGCGACCCAAGCCGTTAAAAACGCGCGTGCCACGTCTGCTGCTGTAGTTGACGCCAGGGGGACCGCTTCTGGCCAGCGCGTTGTGCGGTCCACCATGGTTAGAAGGTGTGTGAAACCCTGCGACAGCGGGAGGGGTCCCACCAAGTCAATATGCACGTGGTCGAAGCGTTTGGCCGGGATGTGAAAAGGTTCTAAGGGGGCCCGCGTGTGCTTGTGTATCTTTGCTCTTTGACATGCTGCGCAGGCTGCGGCCCACTCTTTGACCTGTTTACGCAGCCCTGGCCAAACAAATTTTTCTCCCACCATTTTGATGCGTGAACTCCCGGATGTGCCAGCGAATGGATTAAATCAAAAACGCGGCGGCGCCACGCAGCTGGGACCACGGGGCGGGGGCGCCCCGTGGAGATATCACAGATTAGAGGAGGCATACCTGTCTGATGCACCCTGTGCTCCAGCCTTAGCCCTGTTGGCCCAGACTGGAGTGCGCGCACATCCGCATCGTTAACCTGCTCGGCGGCCATGGCTGCATAATCTAAGCCTACGCAGACCGGGGCTGCGAGCGCTTCCGCGCCGCAAGCCTGGCCCGCGTCCATGGCCACTGCGTCTGCCCCCTGGGGGCCTGGCGTTGCAACTGCGTGCGAGAGGCAATCTGCCACCACATTGTGTTTGCCCGCCACATGTTGAATGTCGGTGGTAAACTCTGAAATCGCGGCCAGCTGTCTCTGCTGTCGGCCCGACCATGGCTCTGAAATCTTGGCCATTGCAAATGTTAATGGTTTGTGGTCTACAAACGCGGTGAAACGGCGCCCTTCCAGCCAGAACTGGAAGTGGCGGATGGCCAGATGCAGGGCTAAAAGCTCCCTATCGAACGCGCTGTATTTCCGCTCGTTATCGCACAATGTTTTGCTGAAAAACGCAAGTGGTTGCCAGCTCCCTGCTACCAGCTGCTCGACAACCGCCCCCACTGCTACGTCGGAAGCGTCCGTGGTTAGTGCCATGCGAGCTGCTGGCACGGGGTGTGCCAACAACACAGCGTTCGCCAGGGCCGACTTGACCTGGGAGAAAGCGCGCTCCCGTTCCGGGGACCACTCGACCTTATTTGCAGGTTTTTGTTTCTTTAGTGCTGCGTACAGTGGGTGCATGAGCTGTGCCGCGCTGGGAAGGAAACGGTTATAAAAATTGACCATCCCCCAAAATTCTTGCAATGCTTTAACTGTTTGCGGCTGGGGAAACTCCGTTATCGCGCGTACTTTATCGGGCAGCGGGACCGCTCCTTCTGGAGAAACGCGGTGGCCCAAAAAATCGATTTGCGCTACCCCGAATTGACATTTTGCTGGGTTAATTATCAGCCCATGCTCTGTCAGCCTCTGAAAAACCGCTGTGAGGTGGCGTTCGTGTTCGACCTCGGATGCACTGGCTACCAAAATATCATCCAAATAGTGAACACGAAAGGGAGGCCACGCAACACCGCATCCATCATGCGCTGGAATGTCTGTGCGGTGCCTTTGAGGCCAAAAGGCATGCGCAAAAACTCGAAAAGCCCAAAGGGGGTTATTACTGCCGTTTTGGGTATGTCTTGAGCACGGACTGGGACTTGGTGATAACCGCGCACCAAATCTATTTTGGAAAAGATGCTCGCCCCCGCCAAATGCGCCGAAAAATCCTGGATGTGCGGAATCGGGTAGCGGTCATGTGCTGAAGCATTATTTAACCTGCGGAAATCACCGCAAGGCCGCCACGAGCCGTCAGCCTTGGGGACCATATGCAGAGGTGACGACCAAGGGCTGTTAGAGCGTCTAACAATGCCCAGTTTTTCCAAGTTGGCGAATTCCTCGCGCGCGATTGCCAGTTTAGCTGGGTCCAAGCGCCGAGCTTTTGCAAAAACAGGGGGGCCGGAGGTAGTTATGAAATGCTCGACCCCGTGTTTAGCTACTGATGCTGAAAATGTTGGGACCGTGAGTGCTGGGAACTGATTGAGTAGTGCATGAAACTTACCACCCGCAGCTGTGACATTAGGATGTGCAGAAGGCGGGGCCACCCGAGCTGTACAGGAGATAGAGTGGAAAGACAGTGAATTTACCATACGTCTATTAGTAAGATCAACTAATAAACTGTTTGAGCATAAAAAATCAGCAGCTAACATGTTGTTGCTAACTGCAGCTACGATGAAAGTCCACTCGAAAGTGCGCCTGTGGAAGGATAGAAGGAGCGTCTTCTCCCCATAGGTTTTGATCGTCGAGCCATTTGCCGCTAGCACCAGGGGTCCGCTGGAAGGCGCCAGCAGGTCTGCGTAGGAAGGTTTGACAAAACTCAGCTGGGAGCCTGTGTCCACCAGGAAATCCTTCCCTGAATTTGCGTCCGTCACGAAAAGCAGCTTGTTCTTTGCGCCGAGAGCAGCAGCTGCTACCGACTCTCGGTCTTGGCGTTTCCCTGGCGCTTGTATCGGCACGGTGGGATGCATCTGCACGCCCTCTCGGCGAAACGTCGATGGTAAAAGCAGAGGGTGCCGTCCGCTCCGCTTCTCCTGGTCTCTGCCGCTGCTGACGTCAGTGGGTCCGGTGCTGCGGCCTCTGGTCTCCCCTCGTCTCGCGGGGTGCGTTCAGCTCCGTTGCCGCCGTCGTGGCTGCGTGTCGTCTATGGGCGTCGACGAGCCGCTGCGCCTCCTGGCCCAGCCCGTGGTAGTCGCGGTCGTTGAGCAGCTGTGAGCTGGCCAGGGTGACTCTCACTGCTGGCGGTAGTGTTCTGAGAAAGAGGTGGGCGAAGATAAAACTGTCATCATCTTCGCCTCTCAGGTTCATCATCCTCGCCATCAGATCTGCCGGCCTGTCTGCTTCCCCTTCTGTCAGCGCCAGAAGTCTCTCTGCTCGCTCTCCCTGCGAGGGAGTGAAAGCTCGAATGAGGGCGGCTTTCAGTGCGCCATACTTGTCGTCCTGGGGCGGGTGGTTGGTCAGGCTCTCCACCCGCTGCACTGTGAGGCTGTCCAGCTTCGCGACGACATGGTAGAACCTCGTTGCGTCCGCTGAGATTCCCTGAAGGTGGAACTGCGCCTCCACAGTGGTAAACCAGGAGCGCGGGTTATGTTGCCAGAAATCGGGCAGCTGTAGTGTGGTAGCTGCGTTAACCCGGTTGGCTCCTGAAGAGTCCGGTGCGGGAAGATCGTCGCCACCGGCCATAGTTTGTCGTAGGTCACCAGTGTAGAGGATGCCTTTCACAAACGAGACTGAGTTTATTTCTCAGGGTTGGTTTATTGAGAGGTCACAACCTCCAACAAGAACAGAATCTCAGAAAAGAGGTAGAACAATCATCCTTCACAGCTCTTATACCCTCCAAAGACACAAAACCCCCAACATCAAATAACACACCCTCAACCCACAGTCCTTGAGCAAACATACAGCCCCCGAGGCTCCTTGGCGTCTCCATTGTCTCTCTCATCCTTCTAGCCTCCGGGGCTCCTGCTGGGACATTCTCTCCCACTTCTCGTCTCCTAAGCAACCAACTTCACACCTCCCGTAGGTCTCTGCAGGGTCAGGTCCTCTTTGGCCATTGAGACGTGAAGCTTCCAGAATATGCACCGTCATGCCTACTAGGTATATGTGGGTGAATATGAATGCCATATATGCGCTCTAAATATGCGCCATAATAGGGGATTACTTGATTGTTGGGAGTTTACTCTGAATTACTTGTGATTTGTGCCTTATGTATCTAGAGCCTTGAGACAAATTTTTGTTGTGATTAGGCATTATGCAAATAAAGTTGAATCCATCCATCCGATAGTCCATCGATGTTGATGATAACTTGATAATGTTAGCTTTTGCAGGAGCATTGGTGGGCCGCAAGGCCAGCATGTGAGTGGCAGAATCGCCCACAAAGAGTGCACGCCAATCCAGTTGCTGCTCTGGTGTGTCTTCTCTAATGAACTCGCACATATTCACGGTGTCTCTTTTCCTCGATGGCTGAGATGCTCTTACTCTCCACTTCTTCCTGTCATTTGCTGTTGTTTCCCAGGTGTCAGGGTTTATACCCACATTTTTCATGTCTTTTGATGACATCCTTATATCTTAGCTTCTGACCTCCACACTTCCTGCTGCCACTACGCAGTTCTCCATAGAACATGGCATTTGGCAACCTGTAGTCTGGCATACGATAGACATGACCTGCCCGGCATAGTCGCGGTGATGTAATGAGGGCTTCAACACTTACTGCTTTCGCTTTAGCCAGAACCCCCACATCAGGAATTCTATACTGCCAGGTAATATTAAGTATTTGCCGTAGTTGACGAAGCTGTACTCTGGTCAGCTTCTTCATGTGCCTTTTGTACAGGATCATGCTCTCTTTTGAGTAAAGCAGTGCAGGCAGGACAGCTGTGTTGTACACTTTTGCCTTGGTGGCTCTCTTGATGTCACTGTTATGTATGGAAAAGGAGTCGGAGTCTCTCTTGTCATGCAGCCAAGCAACCCTTTATTATAGAGAACAGAACTATATATACAGACCGACCGTGCCCACCTGATGTCACATTAGGGGCGGGAACGGCAGCACACACACACACCACACAACATTCCCCTCCCCCTTACAAAAGTGTAAAACCACACACACAATTGAGACCCTCACCAATTTAGGACCCGAATCATGCACAAAGAAAACGGAATAATGAACTGTAATAAAACATTCTATCACATTCACACAAAACAACTAAAATCGGACTGTGTCTCTCAAAATAAGTAAAATAATCCCATATCATACATACTCACATGCACACCAGTACTATATATACATATTTACATTGCAGTGTTTATGTGACACCAATGTCCATTGGCAGCCAGAGGTAAAACCGGCCCGGGGGCCAAGGGCAGCCCCAAAGCATGCATGCCCCTGGCCGCCGAAGAAAAGACCGGCTCGGAGGCCCTGGGCAGCCCCATGGGCAGCCCCTGGCCGCCATCTGCCTCCGGGATCAAAAACGATCTCTCCTGCAAAAATATCTCCTCTCACCACCGACTGCCTCACTCCTCGGGACCCGCAGTGCTGCTGTCTGGCACGCCGTCTCTTCATGCTCAGTGGTCCGCTCCCGACTGCTTTCAACACCACTGTCGTGGCCCCAAACACTCCGGCCCCCTGTGGTGAACTCTGGGGAGACCCAAAGCTTGCTCGTTGATGCTGCTCGCTGACCCAGGCACTTCATTGCTGCTCTCAGCACCCTCGTCCCAGGCTCTCCACTGCGCTGTATTCATGCCTGGCTGTCGCTGCTCTCCCCTGGGGCTCTCAGCGCCACTCTCGTCGGTGTCACTTTCGTCGGCGTCACTCTCGTCGGCGTCACTCTCGTCGGAGTCACTCTCCGACCCAGGCACTTCATCGCTGCTCTCAGCACCCTCTTCCCAGGTGCTCCGCTGCGTCGTCTCCATGCCCGGCTGTCGCTGCTCTCCCCCGGGGCTCTCAGTGTCACTCTCGTCGGCGTCACTCTCGTCGGTGTCACTTTCCAACCCAGGTGCTTCATCGCTGCTCTCAGCATCCTCGTCCCAGGCGCTCCGCTGCGTCGTCTTCATGCCCAGCTGTCACTGCTCCCCCCGGGATTCTCAGCTTGCATGTTCCCGCCCAGCCTCCAGCTGTGGGGATGACTCCTGTCATTGCTCTCCCTCTCCGCTGTCGTTGCTCACTGCACCGTGAAACTCACCAGCGCTATGGTCCCGTACTGTGCTAAGCTCCTTGGCCTGCCCGCTGGCCTCAGTGATTGGGGACCTCTCCACTCGCGGCCCCGGTCCCACCTCCATGCCTAGCTGGTAGCCTGGGACTTGCTTTTGGCATACAGTTAGCTTTGTGGCTAACTTGCCCATAGATACTGAGTGGGCTGTTAGCTTCTCCGAGTTAACTAGCCTAGCTCCATTTGGTGCCAACACTCCCGCCACCCACAGCTTCATGGTCCTCCTCTGCTCTGGCTAAGTACTTGGCCAGCCGTTCAACAGCATCCTCATACCACTCCGTTTCACCCAACGTACCGAGAATTCTTCAGCCTTCCGTGCCAAGATGGTGGGCCAGAAGTGCTCGTCTTCGTCTCCCGTCGAGTCTACTTAGGCCCAGCGCCCTGATGTAATCCTCAAACAAGGACACCCACTTAGGCCACAGGATCACTGGCTCTCTCGTGTACTCCAGAAACGGTAGCAGGGATGGAGGTAGCCCGTACGCTCCCATGGTTTATTCTCATCGCCAAAATGCTATGTATGGAAAAGGAGTTGGAGTCTCTCTTGTCATGCAACCAAGCAACCCTTTATTATAGAGAACAGAACTATGCATACAGACTGACGGTGTCTGCCTGACGTCACGTTAGGGATGGGTAAGGCAACACACACACAACACACAACAGTCACACCTGGACCATAGATGATTATGGAGAAACCCGAAGGCTTTGTTTGTAGCTTGAATACACCGATCTGCTTCTACGTCTGATGAATTGGTACTTGTAATGGCACTGCCCAGGTATATGAAATGCTCAGACTTTGTAAGTGGAGATCCATTTACATGTACATCAGGGCATGCTGTTGAGCCATTTGGAGGGGGTTGGTAGAGGAGTTCTGTTTTGGAGACATTGATTTTGAGGCCAAAGAGAGTCGCAGCTGTTGAGAAGCAATTGACTATTTCCTGTATGTCATGATAGTCAGTCGCTACAAGTGCAGAGTTGTTGGCATACAAAAGCTCCCTGACACACAGCTCTCTCATCTTTGTAGAGGCTCTCAGCCTGGCAAGATTGAAAAAAATTTCCATCAGATCTTGTATTCAGGTACAGTATACTCTCTTGTTGAGGTTGCTTCCCTTGGTTTCAAGCACCACTGCTAGGTAGAGTGTAAAGAGAGTCGAGGCTTAATACACATCCTTGCTTAACACCATGGTTGAGTCTCCCCCTCCATTCCCTCCAGAGTGCACTTTGCTCTGGAGCAGCCTAATCTGTGTAAGTTACCCTCATGCATTGTTTTTGTGTCGCTTGCACAAGTTATTTTAGACTGTTACGTTTTTCTTTCTGTTAATAAAAAAGTCTCACTGCAGTTAAGCACATGAGTTTGTGTTTGCCCTGGAGGGGCGTTCATGACAGTATCCAATGCCGATAGTCAGAACCACCGGTAGATAGCCGGTAGCCAGTAGTTAGCATGCTAGCAATTTAGCACACTTTTCTCACTTTTCTTCACATTTTCAAATGAAACAAAGAGTCCATCTGTCATGATCTGAGCACGGAGGATTCCGCCGTGCTTAGTCTCTTTTCCATATTTGTATAGTGTTGTATTTTTGAGTTCTAGTTCCTGTTATTTTATCCTTGGTTGGTTTTCACATACGTATTCTGTATTGTTTCTTAGTGTGACTTATTTTCGCGTTTACGTTCATTAGTTTTGTTATTTACATATTTGGGTTTACTTGTATTTTTCCTTCAGTCTTTATTTGTCTTTTTTTTTTTTTTTGTTACTTATTTGTACCCGTAGGTAGACTTGGTTTGCAGTCTGGTGACAAGCCACTGGCTGCTGGTCGCTGCGTGCGCGAGCGCCCTAAACCTACATGTTTTTGGTGTGCGGGAGGAAACCGGAGAAATCCCGGAGTAAACCCGCGCAACACGGGGAGAACATGCAAACTCCACACAGCTCACTGTTGGTCGGGGGCTGGGATCGAACCCACGATCTCATGATCCCCGCGATCCCCCGGCCGAGGGTAAAACTGTGCTGCCACAGTGCTAAACCACTGCGCCACCGTGCAGCCCTCTTCACATTATATTTGTATCTTGTCGGTTCCTTCTCTCTCTCTCCGGTGTTGCAGCTGTCAGAGTCACTTCTGGGTTTTTTCCTGGTTGTGGGCAGTACCCCGTCAAGCTGTCAGCCCGTCTCCTCTCCTCATGACTCACAGCTGATTGGAATCACTTTTTCCTCCAGCCTGCTCATATGATCCACACTTGATGGCATTTGTGATAATTGTGTGCATGCCTACTTAAAGTGCTGATGACACATTTTTGACTTCCTCTAATTTTTCAACACATAATATAATATGACAAAATAGATTGGTCTGTGCAGTTCTAAGTCAAACAGGCTTTTTTTCATGCAGATATCTGACGTTTTCATGAGCACCACGTCACCAATTACGTCAGTGGCTGGAAAACCCCTCTACCATGTAGTCACGTCATTGACAGAACACAATGCTTGGCTGCTCATTGTACACACAGGATGGAAGCGGTTGAAAACATCGACGATGGTTCCAGCACATGTAGTCTGGAAATGGTTTGTGTTGTCCAATCTTCTGACGATTATAGTTTCGAAGAATTGGATGACAATGAAGAATCTGGGGACATCAGAGCGTATAGGTTTGAGCCGTGCCAAGCGGGCATCGTGCCAAGCGAGTCACACTCAGAGAGTGACGGTGGAGAGGCACACATGCCAGCAGCAGCAGCAGTGACAAACACATGGCAGGGGGACACCGAGTGTTATTCTTTTGCTACAGATACTGCAATAAATTATTTGTTCATAAATATAATTTATTTAAACCCGATTTTTCAAAAAAATCATAGCAGTGTATTCTCTGTGGCTCAGGCATCAGGTTTATTATGGATTATATTTTGAGTTCTTGTTGTTTTTGTTTTGTACATGTGTTTTATGTGCGTTTTGAGCCACTTTCAGGTGGGCACTGTTCAAGATTCGCCGGTCCGAACACACGCGCCCTCTCTCTTTGACAGTCAGCTGTTCATGGTTTGTGTGCATCATCTACCGTGTTGTCAGCCAGCCAATATTTCCAACACTATCACGACGTGTTAGCCACTCCACACAGCCGTGGTTCTGTTGCGCCCCTTGAAGCAATGTCGGCCCTGGGATGCAACCGTGGTTAACACGTCTCCTCTCCATGTTTGCTGGGCGATGTCAGCCCAGAATGCCAACTGTTAAGTGTTTCTGTTTATTTTTGTAAGTCTTCACCTTTTTGGGAACTGTTGTCATCATTCTTATGTTCAATACATGTGCTGTGGTGAATTCTGCGCGTAAATCCATTCATCATGACCCTCCGTGCGCCCTTACGTAGGGCCGACATTGCTTCAAGGGCGCACGAGAACCACAGCGAACATGGAGTGACTAACACATCATGAGAGTGCTGAAAATACTGGCAAACAGCACAGATGACTGGCAAACAGCCGCAAAGTAGTGTGATGAGAAGCACCTGGGTGAAGACTAGGAAACATGATCAGCAGGAAGGGAATTAACTGGTGATAATGACAGAGGGGACGTGCCCGGACCGGCGTGTGATCAGAGAAAGTAGGTCAAAGCTGCACGTAAATCCATTAATCCTTCCCCTCCTCGTGCGCTCCTCCTGCATAAAAGCGCATGAGGAGCGCACAAGGAGGCTTATGACAGTTGGAGCTGAAGTGTGTGACGTGGTCTTTCATTGCCTGCTGTTTATCTAAGCCTGCGACACAACGCGAAGGCATAGCTATAAAATTAACCCTTTGAGTGTGTATGGTGCAGAACTGCGACATACCCCCTAGTGGTCAAGAGTGGTAAATATTTTTTGTCAATAAAATAGTTCAGATTTCCAAGGCTATAATTTGAAAGTGATAAGAGATAATGACTTACTGTCAATTAGAAAGATGCAAAATATGATCCAAAGTTTCAGATAGGAATAAATTTACGCATATAATTTGCATAATGTCACGGCACCTCTTTAAATTCCATAACTCAGTCAAAACTGAACTTTGGATGTATTTACACAAAAAATGGTTCAGTCTTTTGACACCGTTTTTCGTACAGAGGTGCCTCATCATCTTATCTTCAAAGTATATGAACATAAAATCAGTACATTTAAAAAAAAAACAAATTTCTCACTTACTTTGGACAAAGTCAGTGAGAAGGCAGGCACAGTGCTGGGCTCTGCCACTAGGGGCACGCAAATTCTCACACTCAAAGGGTTAAAACAAGAAACCAGAGAAATTGTGAGCTACAAAGCTGCTGTCATTCTAGTTAATAACACCGTAGTCCGTTCAGTCGATTACGTCATGGTGGTGCCGCCCTTAATTCGGTGGGCGGCACCACAGTCCAGTCAGCGGCTGCGGTTTTTTGATGATAGCTAGTCTATGCAGGCGCTATTGTAAATATTATATTGATCATAGACAATAACTTTTGGGTTTACACAATATGCTAAAAAATGTCAAAAATGTGTCATCAGCACTTTAAGGACTGTCTGTTTATTCATTTCTTGCCAGAGTCTCATCAAAGAATCCTATTCCTGTTCCCGTCAGTACCCTGACTCATCCTGACATTTCATCCATCCTTCTCCCTGTTACGTCTGTTTGTAAGTTTTACTTTGTGCACTGTTAGACTTGTGTTTTTTCATTAAAGTACCACAAACTGCAGTTCAGCGCCTGGGTCTCTCCTCTCTTCCCCGAGGGGCGATTCATGACAGTAGACTCCGGCCAGTTAGAGACCCAGCTGCTGCAGTTTGTGATTATTTTTGTTTTACTCACCTGTGGTTTGGCGATTTATGGCAGTAAGATGTGGCCAAAAAGGGACCCAGCCAATTTAAACACCAGTGGCAGCGAGGGTTTGCCTTTTTTCTCCTATTCATCTCAAGTTTTTGTTTTTCCTCAGAGGTTTTGCCATGTCTGCCACCCTGGATTCTCCAGCTCGTGGACTGAGCGAAGCAGAGTGGTGGACTGTGTGCATATTGGAGAACATTCTCTCGTAGGCTTGTGCCTCCCATACCCCCGAGGCAGCCTGAGAGTGTCTGGAGGGCATGGCGCAGGTACTTGAGGCATGCCCCAGCCTGTGGGACCACCCGGAGCTCAGTGACCTACTCCTCTCCATTGTTGTCCCACAATCCATGAGTCACAGGCTGGGGGGGATTGCTTCAATGTCCGTGCCTGTGCCGACGAAGAGCAAGCATCCGTGTACACGGAAGCCTCCAGCCTCTCACCACTTTCTGGTGGCAGCTCTACCTCCTCCTCTCAAAGCACTGGCCCGCACCATCGGCTGAGGAGCGCAGACGGGTCACATTAGCGGAGACAGAGCTGCTGCTCGCATATAAGCCATAGCTCCTCCCGGATTTTGTCCAGGAGCTGGAGTTGGTTTCAGCGGGGGGCCCGGAGTTTGAGCCGACGAGTGAGTGTCCCCTGACTCTGGGGCCTGCGTGCCTACTTAAGGACTGTCTGTTTATTCATTCCTTGCCAGAGTCTCATCAAAAAATCCTATTCCTGTTCTTGTTAGTACCCTAACTCGTCCTGACGTTTCATCCATTCTTCTCCCTGTTACGTCTGTTTGTAAGTTTTACTTTGTGAACTGTTGGACTTGTGTTTTTTTCATTAAGTACCACAAACTGCAGTTCAGCGCCTGGGTTTCTCCTCTCTTCCCCGAGGGGCGATTCATGACACCATCACCACAAAGGTTTTGTGATTTGTTAATCGAGACAATAACTCAAACTCTAGCACTGCCTATTTGTAAAATTAGCAGATGTAAAATAGCTTATTAAGCTGAAAATGACATTGATACACGGGTAGACGGAAAGTTTTTTTCAAAAGAGTAGAACTTCCGGGTCACAGATGTATAATTTCTTGTCAAACAGCACCTCACAAAACAGTATTGCAATTGTCAGAGAGTTGATAGTAAATTACTGTTAGTAATTAACGGTTACTTGAACACCTTTGAAGCGGAATGATACATATCCAGTGAAACGTTGGAGTGCAATTGTCGTGAATTTTAGTAACTCCTGGAATCCCTATTGTCCAATGAAATTGCTTGGTTGGAACTAACTGTTGTATAATGTGATTTATATAACTGTAATAAATTATCAGGGGGCACATTAGATAAAAAAAATATGTAAAAAACTGAACTCTTTGATTTATCTTAAATGTGTTTGATGGGGGATCTTTGTGGGGTTTTGTACAAATGATGAAGAAAAAGATCAAAGTGTAACTGTTGATAAATGTTTCTGTTAGATTTCCTATGTGATCTGTGTTTTATAATCTCGATCATTTTCCAGTTTTTTTGTAGCTTGAATTGGAAATTTGTCAGATAGAAGTTGCCAATCCATGAGAAAAAAGCATCAGATTATGAGAAATTTGCAATGTTAAAGCAAAAAGTTGCAATTTTACAAGAAGAAGTTATAGAAAAATGTCTGGCAAACTTATATAAAAAGTGTAACAAATTTGAGGGGAAAAAGTTTCTAGTATCACCCATCCAAAACAATGCTACAGGTTTAGCCTACATACAGTAAATAATTGTATGTTTGTTAGGGTTTTCAAGCTGAGATCCAAAAGCAACACAGATGAGGTGGGAAGCAAGTGACAATAATCTTTATTACAAGGCTGTGCAATAGATGATGCAATAATGATTTGCCACAAGGATCTGTCAACCCTGGGAGGAGAGAGCAGAACAGGGGTGAGTATGATCGATTAGATAGAGAATATAATACTGTATGTTTTATGCTTACAGGTCCGCTAGGGAAATGCCGCTGAACCAGGGAGGCTGAACCTCTTCGGCTGGGGAGTGGGAGACAGTGGGAGGCACACCCGTGTAGGGAAGCAATGCAGGAGTTCCTGGGGGATGCTGCAGCCAGGCTGGCCAGGCCTGAATGGAGGGAAAGGGGTGAAGGAAACAATGCAGGCACACGGTGGTAAATCGACTTACTTTGGGACATGTGAAGGGGAAATGTGCACAGTCCAGGTAATCCAATTACAATCCGTAAGGCAAGTCCGAATCCAGTCAGGCAGAGGTCAGAGCATGGCAGGCAGAGTAGGGCAGACAGACGTCCAAGGCGTTAGGCAGACAACAGGATCTAAAGCAAGCAGAGGTCAAAACACGACAGGCAAGACTAGAGTTCATACAGTGTAGGCAAGACAAGGATATGGTTTGGTTGAGAGTCTTACGTGACCAGGCAGAGCAATGGGAGAGGCTCCTTTATAAAGGGTGTCCCAAATTGGCAACAGGTGTAATCAGAGCTGCAGGGAGAGCGCTAATCAGAGCGGGGAGAGAGACAGGCACACAGAGCAGGTAGGATCTCTTACAGTACTCCCCCCTCAGGAATGCCTCCTGGTGTAACATGTGGCTTGTCAGGATGATGTCGATAGAAATCAGTGATGAGAGAGTATTCCATAATAAAGGACCTAGGGATCCAAGATTGTTCCTCTGGCCTGTACCCCTGCCAATGAACCAAAACACGGATGCCGTGCCCCCTGCGGCGAGCATCCAGAATGCAGGTTACTGTGTTGACCAATCCTCCATCTTCCAACTTGGGTGGCGGCAGTGGCTTGGATGGCTTAATCTGTGAGATGTGGAAAGATGGATGGAGACAGAGCATAGCAGGTAGGTTGAGCCTTGCAGAGGAGGGGTTAATGATGGCTGTTATAGTGAATGGACCAACAAAGTGGGAGGCCAACTTTCTGGATTCCGTCTTGAGGGGAAAGTTTCTTGTTGATAACCATACCTTTTGCCCAACTCGATAATTAGGGGCAGGACGCCTGCGTTTGTTGACCCACCTCGAATTCTCCTCCACGGAGCTCAGCGGTGCCGCCTTGGTGTCTCTCCAGAAGCACTTACAATGCCCTTTGTGGGCAACGACGGATGGGATTGACACCTCCTCCTCGGAGGTGGAGAGAAGTGGGGGGTTACACCCAAGGGATGCCTCAAAGGGGGAGAAACCAATTGCAGCAGAGGTGAAGGAGTTGTGGGCATATTCCACCCATGGGAGGAAAGTACTCCAGGCGGATGGGTCAGATGATGTGAAGCAGCGCAGCATAGCCTCCATCTCCTGATTAGCCTGTTCAAATTGTCCATTGCTTTGCAGGTAATAACCAGAGGAGAGGCGAGCTGTGGCCTCAATGGACTTACAAAAGGCCTGCCACACCTTTGAAACAAACTGGGGGCCACTGTCCGAGACAATATCGGAGGGGATGCCGTGCAATCTGACCACATGATCCGACTGGAGCTGAGCTGTCTCCAAGGCTGATGGAAGTTTTTTTTCAAATGGCATGAAGTGTGCGGCCTTGGAGAATCTGTCTATGATGGTGAGGATAACAGTATGGCCACTGGATGAGGGCAGGCCCTTAACAAAATTCATGGTGATATTGGACCAGGGCCGACTGGGGACAGGAAAAGGCTGAAACAGGCTGACTGGAGGGGAGGTGGGGGTCTTGCCTGTGGAACACTGAGGGCAGGCTTTCATGTAGTTGTGGATGTTCCGGTTCATGGAGGGCCACCAGACGTTGTGGCAAAGGAGGGAGAGGGTTCTGGCTATTCCATGGTGGCAAGAGAATTTGACTGTATGGATCCAGTGGATGACATCGCCCCTTACTGCCGCCAAAACAAAAAGGCAGCCCTATAGACTCCCTCCCAGGTTCGGGTCAGTGACCAGTGCTTCCGTGACGTGCCGCTCGATCTCCCAAGAGACCACTCCCACGATGATCCTCTTGGGCAGGATGGTCTCCTCTTCAGTGGTCAATGGGTAAGGTACGAACTGGCGTGAGAGGGCGTCAGGATTGAGGATTTTAGGCCAGGCCTGTAGGTGAGGGTGAATTGGAAGTGAGCAAAAAAAGAGCCCATCTGGCTTAGCGGGAGTTGAGTCATTTGGCTGATCTGATACATTCTAAGTTCTTGTGATCAGTCCAAACCAAGAAGGACTGGGCAGCCCCCTCCAGCCAGTGACGCCACTCCTCCAGGACCAGTTTCACTGCTAACAGCTCTTTGGTCACCGATGTTGTAATTTCTCTCGGCTGTGGACAGATGCTGAGAGAAATTTGCACAAGGATGTAGTTTTTCATTGGTGACCAAGCACTGAGAGAGAACTATTCCCACCCCAATATCAGAGGCATCCACCTCCACAACAAACTGGAGAGCAGGATTAGGCAGGATGAGTATAGGTGACTGGGTAAAGCAGCTCTTAAGCAGGGAGAAAGCCTGGTTGGCTTCCGGTGTCCAGCAAAAGGGAATCTTGCTGGAAGTGAGGGTGGTGAGAGGGTGGGCTACAGAGCTGTAATTCCTGATGAAGCACTGGTAAAAGCTGGCTAACTCCAGGAATTGTTGGAGCTGTTTTCGGGTCAAGGGAACGGGCGGAGTGGTTAGCACTGTGGCAGCACAGCAACTCACCCTTGGCCGGGGGATCCTGGGTTTGATCCCAGCCCCCGACCAACAGTGATCTGTGTGGAGTTTGCATGTTCTCCCTGTGTCTGCGTGGGTTTACTCCGGGATTTCTCCGGTTTCCTCCCACATGCCAAAAGCATGCAAGTTCGGTTAATTGGCATTAAAACTGGGGATTCTAAATTGTCCTTAGGTATGACTGTGAGAGTGAATGGTTGTCTGTCTCTCTGTGTTGGCCCTGCGATGGACTGGCGATCTGTCCAGGGTGTACCCTGCCTCTCACCCAAAAGATGCTGGGATAGGCTCCAGCCCCCCCGCGACCCGAAAAGGATTAAGTGGAAGAAGATGGATGGATGGATGGATGGGAACGGGCCAATCAGTCACAGCCTTAATCTTTCTTGGATTGGGCTCAGTCTGCCCCTTGGAGATGATAAACCCCAGGAATGTAGTGGTGGTGATGTGGAATTTGCATTTCTCAGCCTTTACATAAAGCTGGTTCTCTAGGAGGCGGTGGAGAACCAATCGCAAATGAACCTTGTGTTCGGCTAGGGATGGGGAGAATATTAGGATGTCATCTAAGTAGACGAACACAAAGGAGACTAGAAAATCCCATAACACATCATTGATCATGCATTGAAGTATGTGGGGCATTGGTGAGGCCGAATAGCATGATGCAGTACTCAAAGTGTCCACTAAGGGTGCAAAAACTTGTCTTCCATTTGTCGCCCTCATGTATATGAATAAGGTGATAGGCATTGCAGAGATCCAGCTTGGTATAAATTGTGGAGTCCTGGAGCTGATCAAAGGTGGAGTTCATTAGGGGCAAAGCATATTTATCCTTAATAGTGATATTATTTAGCTCGCGATGGTGTATACAGGGGCATAGCGAGCTGTCCTTCCCCAATAAAGAAGAAACCTGCACGAACAGCAGAAGACGAGGGATGAATGATGCCGGCATTCACTGATTCTTTGATGTATTTATCCATAGCCCTCCTCTCAGGGGCAGGCAGGCTATAGAGGCAACTGGAAGGTAATTAAGTCCCCGGTTGAAGCTCAATGGCGCAGTCATAAGGATGGTGAGGGGGCAGAGACAGGGCCTTAGTCTTGCTAAAAGCAGGGGCCAGATCATGGTAATCGGGGGAACCAAGGATAGATCGGGCACTTCAGGAGTGGTGGGCTGGATGTCAATGGATGGGGAGCAGGTGGCGGACCTGAGGCAGGTGGACATACAGAATGAGCTCCATGAGCTTATGGACTGGGTTATGAAGTTTCAGCCAGGGGAACCGAAGGACGACGGGGGAAGTGGACAAAGGGAGAATTAGAAAGGCCAGGTATTTGTGATGGTTACCCAAAGTAAGCTGGGCAAGTGGGGCTGTCTAACAATAAGTCAAAGAGGCTGTCCTGGAAGACCCACCACTTGCATGAGCTGGGGCAGATCAAAACAGGGAACATTAAAATTGGGTTGCCAGATGCTCAGAGATGAAACTTTGCTTGGCTCCGGAGTCAATTAGAATGGAGCCAATGTACTCAGCGGGCTTGAGCAGCAAATGAATGGGTAAAGATAGGCAATTGAGTGAGGAATTAGCTGTACTGCCTGTTAGGCACCCTACAGCAACTGACGGGTTCAGGCTTTTAACTTAGCCGGACACTGGGCGGCAGTGTGACTGGCTTGGCCACAATACAGGCACAGCCCCTGCTCATAGCGTCGCTGCCATTTGGCGTGGGCAAGTTTGGACCGTCCCACCGCCATCAGCTCAGGTGCATCAGAGGAGGTGCTGGCAGACGGAAGAGTGAGGAGCGGTGACCGAGTGGATGAAGAACGGGAGTGGGGCAAAGACCGGGCTATCGCTCTCTGGAACATTGCCACAGCCAGTTGTCAAGCTTAATAACCAGAGAGATGAATTCATCTAGGCCTAGGGACTTGGGCTGGTCCCAAAGGCGAGCGAGTTCATCACGGAGGGTGACGTTTAAGCTGGATGTGAATGTTGAGCGCAGTGCGACGCCATCCCACCCTGCCTCGGCCGCGAGCATGTGGAAATGAATGTTGCGTTTCGCCGCGGTTCTCATCCCCTGGTGGATGTCCATTAGCCTAGCGGATGCGCTCCCCTCCCAGTCAGTGTGATCAAATACTAGAGAGAATTCACTAGTGAAATGTTCATAGGAATTAGCCTGATAATCTGGTCCTTGAATAATAGTTTGCACCCAAGAGGGGGCGCGGCTATCGAGCAGACCCGCTATGTAGCTTATCCTACTATGGTCAGTGAGAAAATCGCCCAAAGCACTGTCAAAAACAAGTTGACACTGGAACAAGAACCTGCTGGCCCCCCACAACTGACCCCCCATAACAAGATGGTGCGGTGGACGGCAGGGGGCGAACCACCCCTGGTGACCAGCCGGGGGAGCTGCCCCTGGGGGTGCCGTGGCACAAGCGGCAGTGGTGAGAAACTGAACTGCTTCCTCTAACTTAATTAGATGTTCTGATGTCTTTGCCATCTCATTTGACATGACTTGTTTCTGATGGAAAATTTGGTCATAATGCTGCTCGAGGACACTGAGCCGAGATAATATCACCTCCATCCTAGTCGCTGGGTCTATATGCTGATCGTGTACTATTAGGGTTTACAAGCTTAGACCTAAAAGCAACATGGATGAGGCGGAAAGTAAGTGACTATAATCTTTTTTATAAGGTTGTGCAATAAATGATAATTTATTGCGCAAGGTTGTGCAATAAATGATACAGTAATGATTTGCCATGAGGATCTGGCAACCCTGGGAGGAGAGAGCAGAATAAGGGTGAGTATGATGGATTAGATGTGGAATATAATACTGTATGTTTTATGCATACAGGTCCGCTAGGGAAACACCACTGAACCAGGGAGGCTGATCCTCTTCGGCTGGGGAGTGGGAGACAGTGGAGGGGCACACCCATATAGAGAAGCAGTGCAGGAGTTCCAGGTGGACGCTGCAGCTAGACTGGCCAGGCCTGGGTGGAGGGAAAGGGGTGAAGGAAACAATGCAGGCACATGGTGGTAAGTCGACTTACTCTGGGACATGTGAAGGGGAAATGTGCACATTCCAGGTAATCCAAGTCCAAACCGTAAGGCAAGTCCAAATCCAGTCAGGCAGAGGTCAGAGCACAGCAGGCAGAGTAGGGCAGACAGAGGTCCAATGCGTCAGGCAGGTATAAGGGTCTAAAACAAGCAGAGGTCAAAACACGACAGGCAAGACTAGAGTTCATACAGTGTAGGCAAGGCAAGGATATGGTTTATTTGAGAGTCTTACGTGACCAGGCAGAGCAATGGGAGAGGCTCCCTTATAAAGGGTGACCCAAATTGGCAACAGGTGTAATCAAGGCTGCAGGGAGAGCACTAATCAGAGAGGGGAGAGAGACAGGCACTCAGAGCAGGTAGGATCCCTTATAATGTTGAATGAATGAATGAATGAATCTTTTTTTCGGATAGATTAAAAGTAAAGATTAAAAGAAAATGGGCAGCACGGTGGCGCAGTGGTTAGCACAGTGGCAGCACAGCAAGAAGGTCATGGGATCGACTCCACCCTTGACCATCGTGGGTTCGATCCCACCCCCAGACCATCGGTGACCCTTCTGTGTGGAGTTTGCATGTTCTCCCCGTGTCTGCGTGGGCTTACTCCGGGCACTCCGGTTTCCTCCCACATGCCAAAAACATGCAAGTTAGGTTAATTGGCATCAAAACTGGGGATTCTAAATTGTCCTTAGGTATGGATGTGACAGTGAATGGTTGTCTGTCTCTCTGTGTTGGCCCTGTGATGAACTGGCGATCTGTTCAGGGTGTACCCTGCCTCTCGCCGAAAAGATGCTGGGATAGGCTCCAGCCCCCCCCCGCGACCCGAAAGGATTAAGCGGTAGAAGATGGATGGATGGATGGATGGATGGGGGAAAAAAATCTAACAAGGTCAAATTAAACAATAACTCATCTGATTGTACATTTGAACATAAGTTATCTGAAACGGGTGATGGCTGAAGCCATAGTTTATATTGCCCACCCATATTCCATCCAAGAATTCAAAAGAGAAACCAAACAGGAGCAATTACAATTCAGAACAAAACTAAGACAAAATGTGACCAAAAACAAACAAAAAAAAAAAACTAAGCAACAGCACAACACAGACTAAATATGATAATTCTTATGTGATTTTACATGTCATCTTGTATATATGTTTGGAGTATTACTTCCTTTAGTTTTTGTTTGAATTGTCCAAGCGTTGTACATGATTTTAATTCAGGTCCAAAAACATTCCACAATCTGACTCCTTGCACTGAGACACAGTGTTGCTTGGTGGTAGTTCTCTGAAGGTTTTTGAAATATACATGTTCCTCTGAAATGATATTGTTTCTCCTTTATTTGAAACAACTTTTGGATATTTGCGGGTAGTGAAAGATTTTTCACTTTAAACATTATTACTGCAGTTTTAAAGTCAACCAGATCTTTCAACTTGAGAGCTTTTAATTTAAGAAAAAGTGGGTTTGTTAGTTCCCTGTAAGCAGCTTTGTTTATTATTCTAATAGCTCTCTTCTGAAGCATAAAGACTGGATATATGTTTGTTTTATATGTATTTCCCCATACTTCAGTACAATATGTCGTGTGGGAGTATTAACCTGTTGCACTTCGGTGTACCGCGGGCGGACACGTCTCTGCGTTCTACGATGCACGAGGGCGTCCTAGGAAGCACACTGTGTGTCCTAGGAGGCACTGAAAAAAAAAAAAAGCTGCATTTCCGTTCTTCCACTACAGACACAGCCGCGAACAGAAAGCCAAAGGAGTGCTTTGATTGGGTTAGATGTGATTGACCTCTCATTCGACTAATAAGAGCCTTGAATTGGGTTTCTGAAACCTTGAAGAACCAATGACTGAAAACCTAGCAAGAAGGACCCGCCTACCAACAGCTGCGAATACAGCGAGCCAATTGAAGCACAGTAGTTCGAAAGCGTGCCTCCCTTGCAAAATCTGTTTTGTTTTAGCCGCTGGGTGACACACACGCGTTCGCCAGTCTTTTTTTCTTACTACTGTTCTTATTTGTTTTGAAAAATCGTTCGCCAAAACCGCAATCATGGAAGCACAAAACCGCAATAATGGAATTATGGTTTGACCGGGTCGCGTGACCAGAACTACGAGTCGTAACAAGCGGACCAGCGTCGCGTTCGTCTGGCAATGAGGAAGAGAAGTTCGCCAGCGACACTGCTGTTGTGGACAGGTAAGTGTTATAAGCTAAATTATTCTTTATCCCTGAAAAGTGTAATCAAAAATGACTTTTGACCGATCGGTAAATTACAACTGTGCGTAGTAGACCGCGGTGCACCGTGACCGCGGCGCACCGGGCGATGTCCGTCCTCTGTAGCGGGCGCGGGGGGGGGGGTATCATCTTCTACATTACAGATATTTTAGTATAATTTTTAGTGCACTGTAGGTTATTTTTTCTTGTAAAAAAAGCCACACATTTTTAATGTGGCATGCTTCTTTGTGTGTGGGGGCTTGTTTGTTTATTCATTCATTCATGAATGAATAAACAACCCCCCCCCCCACACACACACACAGCCCTGAGTGTCACCTTTCATTAGAGCCCAAGATGAAGCTTCTATATTGAATCATTCAAAAGTTACAGACGTTTTTCCAAACTGTGCCATTTGGCACAATTTGGCACAGTTCAAAAACGCCTGGGAACTACCTGAGTAAAAAGCTGTGTAATATATTCATTTTTTGTGGTATTGTTACAAAATTTTGACCTCAGCTGGATAACACTTGGTTCTACATTTCTGTTGCATTTTCCAGCCAGTATCTGACAGCTGTGTGTTATTTGCAAACATTTGTATCCAAAAAAAAACACCCAGGCGAAATTTATTTTCTTCAAGTTCAGTATGTTTAGATGACTGTTACTCAGTGGCCGGAGCACTTAGAGAGATTATGACTGTTTTGCCAAAAAATTCAAAGTGTTTTCTTTTAAATGAGACCAATCCCATGAAGATGGTGCAAAGGGTTGAAGAACAGCTTTTGATTTACTTTGGGTACGTTATTTTTTGGCGTTTTTAGGGAAATTGACCAGAGGGGTTAATGAATGATACAAAGTATATAGTGTGGGTTGATTCAGCAAATTTTTCACTCTGTGTAGTATTGCGATTGATTTGGATATTTTACCTTTAATATAATTAATATTTGACTTCCAACACAGTTTATTATCAATTATTACTCCAAGAAATTTAATTTTGGATTCCCTGTCAATCTCTACACCACTTACACTGAGTTTAGATACTGAGTTGTTGTGATGATTGTTAAAAATGATAAATTTTGTCTTACTTAAATTGAGCATTAATTCGTTTGAATCAAACCACAGTTTAAGCTTTCCTAATTCCTTTCCGAGTGTGTCCAAAAGTTGTTCCAAATTGCTTCCACTGCATAATAAATTAGTGTCATCTGCAAACAATATTAAATCCATTTTTTCCAAAACTTTACATATGTCATTTATATACATATTGAATAACAATGGCCCCAAAACTGAACCCTGTGGGACTCTGCAAGTAACCTTCAGTAACTGCGAGTTTTTGCTACCATCACATACATACTGATATCTGTTCTTTAAGTAACTACATAACCAGGACAGTGCTACCCCCCCATACCATAATTTTGTAGTTTCTTTAACAATAATTTATGATCCACTGTATCAAATACTTTTTTAAGATCCAGGAATACCCCAACTGAATACTCTTTATTTTCAATGGCAGTTGATATTTTTTCTATAAATTCCATTAGAGCAAATGCAGTTGTCCTCTTATGTCTAAACTTTTATTGCTGCTCACACAATAAATTATTCTTCATTATGAAGTTGTCAGTTTTCTCACAGAATATTTTTTTCAAGTATCTTGGAAAATTGCGGCAATAGTGAAATAGGTCTATAGTTTGAAAATTCCCCTCTGTCACCCGTCTTGTATATCGGAATTACTTTAGCTATTTTCATTGCACTGGGAAATATACAGTGGGGAAAAAAGTATTTAGTCAGCCACCAATTGTGCAAGTTCTCCCACTTAAAAGATGAGAGAGGTCTCCAATTTTCATCATAGGTATACCTCAACTATGAGAGACAAAATGAGAAAAAAATCCTGAAAATCACATTGAAGGATTTTTAATGAATTAATTGGTAAATTCCTCGGTAAAATAAGTATTTGGTCAATAACAAAAGTTCATCTTAATACTTTGTTATAGACCCTTTGTTGGCAATGACAGAGGACAAACGTTTTCTGCAAGTCTTCACAAGGTTTTCACACACTGTTGCTGGTATTTTGGCCCATTCCTCCATGCAGATCTCCTCTAGAGCAGTGATGTTTTGAGGCTGTCGTTGGGCAACACGGACTTTCAACTCCCTCCAAAGATTTTCTATGGGGTTGAGATCTGGAGATTGGCTAGGCCACTCCAGGACCTCGAAATGCTTCTTACAAAGCCACTCCTTCGTTCCCTGGGCAGTGTGTTTGGGATCATTGTCATGCTGAAAGACCCAGCCACGTTTCAACTTCAATGCCCTTGCTGATGGAAGGAGGTTTTCACTCAAAATCTCATAATACATGGCCCCATTCATTCTTTCCTTTACACGGATCAGTTGTCCTGGTCCCTTTGCAGAAAAACAGCCCCAAAGTATGATGTTTTCACCCCCATGCTTCACAGTAGGTATGTGTTCTTTCTCCTCCAAACACGACAAGTTGAGTTTTTACCAAAAAGTTCTATTTTGGTTTCATCTGACCATATGACATTCTCCCAATCCTCTTCTGGATCATCCAAATGCTCTCTAGCAAACTTCAGACGGGCCTGGACATGTACTGGCTTAAGCAGGGGGACACGTCTGGCACTGCAGGATTTGAGTCCCTGGCGGCGTAGTGTGTTACTGATGTAGCCTTTGTTACTTTGGTCCCAGCTCTCTGCAGGTCATTCACTAGGTCCCCCCATGTGGTTCTGGGATTTTTGCTCACCGTTCTCGTGATCATTTTGACCTCACGGGGTGAGATCTTGTGTGGAGCCCCAGCTCGAGGGAGATTATCAGTGGTCTTGTATGTCTTCCATTTTCTAATAATTGCCCCCACAGTTGATTTCTTCACACCAAGCTGCTTACCTATTGCAGATTCAGTCTTCCCAGCCTGGTGCAGGTCTACAATTTTGTTTCTGGTGTCCTTTGACAGCTCTTTGGTCTTGGCCATAGTGGAGTTTGGAGTCTGACTGTTTGAGGTTGTGGACAGGTGTCTTTTATACTGATAATGAGTTCAAACAGGTGCCATTAATACAGGTAACGAGTGGAGGACAGAGGAGCCTCTTAAAGAAGAAGTTACAGGTCTGTTAGAGCCAGAAATCTTGCTTGTTTATAGGTGACCAAATACTTATTTTACCAAGGAATTTACCAATTAATTCATTAAAAATCCTTCAATGTGATTTTCTGGATTTTTTTTTCTCATTTTGTCTCTCATAGTTGAGGTATACCTATGATGAAAATTGGAGACCTCTCTCATCTTTTAAATGGGAGAACTTGCACAATTGGTGGCTGACTAAATACTTTTTTCCCCCACTGTACTTGTTTAGAGAGACAGGTTACAGATATACATCAGCGGCTTCACTAAGCATTCAGTGATAGTTTTGACTAAAAGCATGTCAATACCATCACAATCTGCAGATGTTTTACTTTTAAACGATTTAACAATTTCACTGACTTCTCTCTCGTCTGTGTACTTTATGAAAATGGAGTCTTTTATAGCAATTTTTTTGCTTATTGTATCACCTGTAGGTGCCATAATGGGTATTTCTCGAGTGAAATTAGAACCAGTGTTAACAAAAATTTTATTAAATTCATCTGCAGGTGAGACTGCATTCATACTCTGAGTCGTTTTTTTTTTTTTTGAAAGATTGGTTGGGTAGCTTGTATTTCTATTTTTATTTCCAAGAATATTGTTAAGTATTGTCCATGTATTTTTAACGTTATCTCTGTTTTTCTCCAATTCTTTACTATAATAGTCTCTTTTACTGCATCTCATTATATACTGTATATTAACTTATTTTTGTATGTTTTATACCGCTGCTCTGCTTCTTTTGTCCTTTTCTTTAGAAAAGCTTTATATAATGAATTTTTCTTTTTACACGCTTTTTGTAATCCTTTGGTTAACCATGGCTTGTTGACAAATTTCTGTTTCAGCTTTTTCTTTAATAATGGACTTTTTTTTTCATGTTCAAGAGTAAAAACAAAGAAACTCATGTATTATTAATGTTGACGGGTCAGTTCATAATTATAACTTAGCTGTTTTACCGTCATTTAAAAAAATATTTTGCAACCCCAAGCCTCCCAATGATTCTTTTCATTGTAGAGGGTGCAGACCTCTTATAAGAAATAACATTTATTAGTTGTTTTAGTGGATGTTCCATTGCTGTAAAGTAATTATTTGTGTTACTGCTGACCCTCTTTATGATGCACTTTCTTCAATCTCTAGCAAACCAGTTGGTCTACATGTACCCACGCTTGTATAACTGCTCTGTGCCTGCTGCATTCTTGGCTGACCTGCCGCAACTAGCCCAGTTATGTGATGGCTCCAAACCACCGCTGGCCTCAAATAAGAGAGTGGAGCTGCTTTTTTCTGCCCAAGGGGACAAGTTTGTCAGTTTTGTTAAGTCTAAAAAATTTGTTGATGGTAAGTCATCTACTGATTAACATTTTACCTTGAAATACTACCAAGTATTGGGGGTTATTTTATTTGCAGGGTTTTCAGAGAGAGGTTATTAAGATTAAAAGTATCATTATGGGTTCAATTTGAGATGTAAAACATCACTTACTTGATTAATCACAGCATGCAAGGTATCTTGAGCTACAGAGAAGTTAAATTTAAGACATTTAAAGACTTTTTAAGGCCAGCTGATTACATTTAAAAACTCACATTTACAAAATGGCAAAAAAGTGCAACCACATGACAATTATTGTCCATTTTTCCAGAACTGAAACTACTACAAAGGTATTGAAGTAAAATACCTGAAATTCGCCCCTACTCTTACAATCAATATCAATAACAGGGGGAAAATCGCACATTTGCAGGGGGAAAAAATGTGAATTTATGAGAAATGGTTGGTCTTTGTTCTGATTATTTCACTTCATATTATGCTAAAATGGAATAGTAGAAATTGACAAAATTAACAACCCCCAGAAGGATAGCAGCTAGAGCAGGAGTGTCCAATCATGTGCCATGGAGGGTCAAGACCCTGCAGGTTTTCTCTTCTACCCAGTCTCTTCAGGAGGTGTTTTCACTTATCACCAATCAGTAGGAAAAAATTCAGTGAAATCTGCTGTTGAAGACACTGGTTAAAAATAAAGCCTGCAAAGTCTTGGCTCTCCATGGCATATGATTGGACAGCCCTGAGCTAGAGTGAAAGGAAAGATTTACAAGACGGTAGTGAGACCTGCTATGATGTATGGTTTGGAGACGGTGGCGCTGACAAAAAGACAGGAGGCAGAGCTGGAGGTGGCAGAGTTGAAGATGCTAAGATTCTCGTTGGGAGTGGCTAGGAGGGACAGGATTAGAAATGAGTATATCAGAGGGACAGCTCAGGTTGAGCAGTTTGGAGACAAAGTAAGAGAGGCAAGGCTGAGATGGTTTGGACATATGTAGAGGAGGGATAGTGGATATATTGGACAAAGGATGTTGAAAATGGATCTGCCAGGCAGGAGGAAAAGAGGAAAACCACAGAGAAGATTCATGGATATAATGAAGGACGTGGAGAGGGTTGGTTTGACAGTGGAAGATGCAAGGGATAGGCTGAGATGGAGGCAGATGATCAGCGGTGGCAACCCCTAAAGGGAGCAGCTAAAAGAAGAAGAAAAACAACCCCCAACCCAAGAAAAGCATGACTATTTGACATATGTTTTATTTTTAAGACCTTTTGTGTGTTCAAATTTGTGCAAAAACACATTATTTTATGAACATGTGAATTCTGTGGTTTTCCTGACTCCCTTTACACAGGGGTGGAGATCATTGAGAGATCATTAAAAGATCTGGTCATATTCTGATCTATCAATGATCTTCAGTGCAGTCTCCTCAAAGTTTTGATTCAGTTTAAAACCGACAGGGATCTCTCAAATGATCCTAAAGATCAAAGATTGGCCCAATCTCTCAACAATCTCTGTGCTGTGTAAAGGTGCCCATACAAAGAAATACTAAAAACATATGAAAGTCTTCATCTCTGTACATTCATTTAGATCGTAAAGCAACTACATTAATCAACTGACTTTTATCCATTCAGATATCTACACAGGCTGGGTGGCTCAGGTCCTAGGTACTGACCTCCTGGTGGAGTCTTGGCAGAGCCAGGGTCATGAGCTGCCCTCCAACTGCTCGCTGCCCAAACACACCATGAACATCAAGAGGATTCGGCTCCCCAGCTCAGTCCGCTTCTGGTCTCGCTACGACCACTCAAAGTGGTGCGTTTCTCATGATTACAAGGTCCAGGTCACCTGCCTGGGGGATTTGAACAGAGCAAAAGGTCAGCTGTGGTGTGGAGGTGGACTGGTTTGCTCCTTCAACCCTGTGATCTACAAGGCCTTCAGACAACTGGTAGACTTTTACATAAACTGCTGATTGAGGAAAAACATTTGGGTTAACATACTCTGCAAAAGCTTAAGTCTAAGATGAAATACCTTAAATCAAGGCTATAGTATATGTTGTTTTTTTGTCTGACAAGACATTTATTGTTCCTGTGCAATTTTACGTAAGAGCATTTTATGTACTTCAAGATAATTTTTTAAAGAAATCTTGATAAGTCTAATAGTTTTGTGCTGTTGGGAGATATATTTACTTATAATAACTTCATTTCACTTAAACAAAATTATGTGCGTAAAAAAGGAAAAATTGACTCATCACGACTTCTTAAAGTAAGCAAAACTATCTTGAAACCAGCACAATGTTCCTGAACTGAAGTGCAGAAATATCTTGTCAGACAAAAAACAAACATAATGTAGCCTTGATTTTTCATCTTACACTGATTTCACTTTTTGTAATGCTGAATTGTTATGTTTTGTTTTTATTTGCTTGCTTTTTTAGTTGTGCAACTTGTGTTAAAAAAAACTTTTTATTGTGAAAACTGTTAATGGATAAAATTGATCGCTAATTAAATGGTGTCTAAGCTAATAAATGAATGTGAATATGTGTGGTAACAAGTCAAAAAACTACAAATCTAGTTTTATGAGTCAATATACATGTGCTTTCTTTCTTTCATTCTTTCTTTCTTTCTTTCTTTCTTTCTTTCTTATATCAATTCAATTCAATTCAGTTCAATTCAGCTTTATTTATATAGCGCCACATCACAACAGAAGTCATCTCATAACGCTACAAAATGCAGAGAAAACCCCACAATTTCAGAAAGACCCAGCAATCAGATGATCCCCTGTGAGCAAGCACTTAACGACGGTGGAGAGGAAAAACTCCCATTTAACAGGAAGAAACCTCTAGCAGAACCAGGCTCAGAGAGGGGCAGTCATCTGCTGCGACTGGCTGGGGGTGAGGGGATAGAGAGGATGAAGAGGACAGACATAAAACAGAAGCGGGGTAAAGAGGCACAAAATCCCTCCCTAATCGTAGGCTATATTAAAAAGGAAGGATTTTACTCTGTTCTTAAAAACAGAGACCGAGTCTGACTCCCGGACCCAGAGTGGTAACTGGTTCCACAAAGAAGGAGCTTGATAGCAGAAGGCTCTGCCTCCCAGTGTACTTTTGGAGATTCTGGGCATTACAAGTAATCCAGCATTTTGGGAGCGTAGTGCTCTACTAGGATGGTAAGGTAATATCAGATCTTTTATATATAAGGGGGCCTGATTATTAAGAGCTTTGAAAGTGAGAAGAAGGATTTTAAACTTAATTCTAAACTCTATGGGAAGCCAATGAAGGGAGGACAGAACCGGGGAAATGTGATCTCTTTTTCTAGAGCCAGTTAGAACTCTTGCAGCAGCATTTTGGATCAACTGAAGATTTTTTAAGGATATTTTAGGACAACCTGATAATAATGAGTTACAATAATCTAATCGGGAGCTGACAAAGGCGTGGATCAGTTTCTCAGCATCATTCAGAGACAAGATGCTCCTATTCTTGGCAGTATTGTGCAGATGATAGAAGGCAGTCTTAGAAACAAATTTAATATGTGAATTAAAGGACAGATCTTGATCAAAAATAACTCCAAGATTCCTCACAGAACTATTCAGAGTGAGAGTGGCGGCATCTAAATTAAGAGCATGATTTGGAAAGGAATTTCTAAGGTGTTTTGGGCCGACAAGAATGACTTCAGTCTTATCTGAGTTTAATAGCAGAAAATTACAAGTCATCGAGGCATTGATATCCTTAAGACAGGCATCTAACTTGGCTAATTGATTACAATCATCGGGCTTCATTGACAGGTATAGTTGTTTGTTGTCTGCATAACAATGAAAATATATACAGTGCTTTCTAATGATATTGCCTAACGGAAGCATATATAAACTAAAAAGAGTAGGGCCTAACACAGATCCCTGTGGAACTCCGTGACTGAGCTTATAGTTGGAAGAAAATTCATCATTGATGAGAACAAACTGAAATCTTTCGGACAAATAAGATCTAAACCACTGCAACAGAGTTCCATTTAGTCCAAAATAGTGTTCTAATCTATCAAGTAGAATGGCATGATCAATAGTGTCAAAGGCTGCACTAAGATCTAAAAGGACAAGAACAGAAACAAGTCCATTATCAGATGCGATAAGGAGGTCATTAGTGACCTTCACTAAGGCAGTTTCAGTGCTGTGATGAACTCTGAACCCAGACTGAAACTTCTCAAACAAACCAACCCTACAAGTGGTCAAACAATTGCATGGCAACAACTCTTTCCAAGATTTTTGAAATGAAAGGCAGATTAGCGATTGGTTGATAGTTAACCAAAACTCCTGGATTGAGTGTTGGCTTTTTGAGTAAGGGTTTAATTACAACAATTTTAAAAGCCAGTGGTACATAACCCAGAGTTAAAGAAGAATTAATTATATGAAGAATACGGCTACCAATAATTGTGGAGACTGTGGTATATATTACACATATATCCCATACCTACATATGTTAGAGCAAGTGGAAATGTTTTGTGACAGCATATGTAAGGAACTGCAGAGCAGCATCTGCAGTGATGCGGACGTTGTACCGGTCTGTTGTGGTGAAGAGGGAGCTTAGTTCTAAGGCAAAGCTGTCGATTTACCAGTCAATCTACGTTCCTACTCTCACCTATGGTCACGAGCTTTGGGTAATGACCGAAAGAACGAGATCGCGGATACAAGCGGCTGAAATGAGCTTTCTCCGTAGGATTGCTGGACTCACCCTCAGAGATAGGGTGAGGAGCTCAGTCATCCGGGAGAGGCTCAGAGTAGAACCGCTGCTCCTTCACATTGAAAGGAGTCAGTTGAGGTGGTATGGGCATCTGATTAGGATGCCTCCTGGACGCCTCCCACTTGAGGTGTTTCAGGCACGTCCCACTGGGAGGAGACCCCGGGGCAGACCCAGGACTCGGTGGAGAGACTATGTCTCCCAGCTGGTCTGGGAACGCCTTGGTATCCCCTCTGAAGAGCTGGAGCAGGTGGCTGGGGAGAGGGAAGTCTGGGCTTCTCTACTTGAACTGCTGCCTCCGCGACCCGGACCTCCGGAAAAGCGGTAGAAGATGGATGGATGGATATGTAAGGAACTTCACACCTCTGAAAGGACAAAGGAATCTCACCCGCCGTGTGAAGAACAAACACGTCCCAGGACGCGGCGGCAGAGACGGACTAGACACCTTCGCCCCCCATGGCGAGGAGAGGAGTTCCCATCACCTCCCAAGATGAAGAGAGGAGATAACAGAACAATGGGGGGATTAAGATAACAGGGGATGTCGGCTTGTGTGATGCATGTCTTTGATGTGTGCCTGTATTTAACCAGCGAGCTGGGCAGAAAGCTTCCTCTTTGCCTTCTGCCAAGCTCTGCACCAGATGAGACAAGATAGGAGAGCTGTTCATTAAAGACTCTGTTTTTAATACAAAATCGCCTCATCATTTCCAGCTCCTCTACACTGGTGACCTTGACGCGAGTATGGACCGGAGGCGTTCTTCAAGCGACTCATCCGTGGCGACTCTGACATACGCCAGCAACGACGCAGACGAGGGAGCAGACAGACAGCTGTCCCCTCCGGCAGAAGGAATTGAGAGGGCTCAACCGAGCTCCAGCACCGCCGTGAGAGCCGAGGCAAGGCACTCTCACCCGGCGGGCACAACAGTGATGGTGTGCACGAACGCCGTCGCTGTCCAGCTGCCAGACTTCTGGCGAGAAGACCCCGCCTCTTGGTTTCTACAAGCTGAAGCCCAGTTCATACTGGCGGGCATCACAGCAGACGATACAAAATTCTACCATATCGTCTCCAAACTCGACTCCGCCACTTCGAAGTGTGTGCGGAGCTTGATCCGGCGACCACCGGCCCGGGACAAGTATGAGACGCTCAAGGCGACCATCGTGGCGAACTATGTCCCACCAGCGGAGGAAAGAGCCGAGAGGATCCTGGCGGTCTACGGCCACAGAGGGGGCAATCCGAAGGCCCTCATGGAGGATTTGCTGCAGCTTAAGGAGGAGGACAACGACAATTTCCTTTTCCAGTTTATTTTCCTCAGCACGCTTCCACCACACATGAGAGGGACACTCGCCAATACGAAGTGCAACACCCACCAAGACTTCCGCACACTGGCCAGCGAGGCTTATCGGCTCGTCAACGCCTGCAAGGAGCAGACACCTACAGCGGCATCCGCGGACCTCAAAACTGACGCCCCGAGCCATGGAGAGCCACAACCCACGGAGCAGACCCAGCTCAAGGTGACAGCGGCGCGGCCCAAGCGTAACAAACAGATCGACGTCTGTTATTATCACCACCACTTCGCCGAGAAAGCCCACAAATGCGTTCCCCCCTGCAAGTTCACGATGTCGGGAAAACGCCAAAGCCAAGGGCGGTTAACAGCAGCGGTTCTTGGCGAGAAAAATAAGCTGTTATACGTGACGGATGGACACACAGGCAAGCAGTTCCTCATCGACACGGGAGCTCAGCTGAGTTTCGTCATGCCCTCCCACGCAGATCGAGCCATGGGCACCCGGGGCAACGGAGCAGTGGCAGCCAACGGCTCTGACATCGACACGTTCGAGGAAAAGAGCCTGCACCTCCTCATTCACGGCCGCAGCTACAGATGGACATTTGTTGTAGCGGCGGTGAGTTTTAACTTGTTAGGCGCAGATTTTCTGTGTGCACACGGGTTATTAGTGGATCTAGCAAATAGGCGCCTGGTTAATGCACTATCTTTTGCTTCTATTCCATGCTCAGCTCGAGTTTCTCCACCACCTGTGCAGGCCAACGTCACCACGGCAGGAGGTAAGTTTGAGCAACTCCTCACCCAATTTCCAGCACTCACAACCCCCAAATTCTCAGCCACTGTGGCTAAACACGGAGTTAAACACTTCATTCCGACAACGGGACCTCCCGTTTTTGCTAAAGCTCGCCGCTTAGACGCGGCCAAGCTCAACATGGCATGGGACGAGTTTACAACTCTCGAAAAATTGGGCATTGTTAGACGTTCGAAGAGCCCCTGGGCTTCACCACTTCACATGGTTCCGAAATCCGACGGTTCTTGGAGACCGTGCGGAGATTACCGTAGATTAAACAACGCTACAGCGCATGACCGCCACCCAATCCCTCACATTCAGGACTTTTCACTGTATCTAGCGGGTGCGCGCATTTTTTCAAAGATAGACTTAGTCCGCGGTTATCACCAAGTCCCAGTCCGAGCTGAAGACATTCCTAAAACAGCGGTTATAACCCCTTTTGGCCTTTTTGAATTCCTGCGAATGCCTTTCGGCCTCAAAGGCGCTGCCCAAACTTTTCAACGTATGATGGACGCAGTCCTACGCGACCTCCCCTTTGTTTTCGTCTACCTCGACGACATGCTGGTAGCCAGCCCGTCCGAGGAAGAGCACGAGCAGCACCTCACTACCGTTTTTCAGAGGCTGGAAGAGCATGGACTAATAATCAATCCAGCCAAATGCACATTCGGCGTATCGCAAATTGATTTTTTGGGACATAAAGTCTCCCCGAAGGGGGCAGTTCCGCTTCCAGACAAAGTTCATGCGATAGTAGGTTTTCCACGGCCCCAAACGGTCAAATCGCTACAGGAATTTTTGGGGATGGTTAATTTTTACAACCGCTTCCTCCCCCACGCAGCTCAGCTCATGCAGCCCCTATATGACGCGCTTAAAAAAAAGAAAGCTTCCAACGCGGTCGAATGGACCCCGGAGCGCGAACGCGCTTTCGCGGAAGTAAAAAATGCCCTAGCTAACGCCACAATGTTAGTCCACCCAGATCCCGTGGCCCGCATTGCACTAACCACAGATGCTTCAGACCTGGCCATAGGGGCAGTTGTAGAACAACTTGTCAGCGGGGTCTGGCAACCTTTAGCATTCTTTAGCAAATTGCTAAACCCAACTGAACGCAAATACAGCACTTTTGACAGAGAGCTGCTGGCGCTTCATTTGTCCATCCGCCACTTCCAGTTTTGGTTAGAAGGGCGGAGTTTCATGGCTTTTGTGGACCATAAGCCGCTCACTTTTGCTATGACTAAAATTTCAGAACCATGGTCGGGCAGACAACAAAGACAGCTAGCTGCGATTTCAGAGTTCACCACAGACATTCGACACGTAGCAGGCAAACTTAACGTAGTAGCGGACTGTCTCTCTCGCGCTGTGGCACCGCCAGAGCGCGAGGAGACAGATTACACTGCCTCAGCAGCGGAACTCTTCACTAACGCAGACACATACGCAGCACCTATCCATGAAGGGATAGATTATGCAGCCATGGCGGAAGAACAAAGCAGTGATGCAGACGTGCGCGCGCTCCTGTCTGGACCAACAGGGTTAAGGCTGGAGAAAAAAGGGTTGCGCGACGGCGTGCCCCCCCTAATATGCGATGTTTCAACCGACCGACCTTGCCCGTTAGTACCAGCTGCTTGGCGCCGCCGCATTTTCGACGCAATTCACTCCCTCGCGCACCCAGGTGTGCGCGCCTCGGTCAAAATGGTTGCCGAAAAGTTTGTGTGGCCAGGCCTGCGCAAAAACGTAAAAGAATGGGCAAAAACTTGCATTCCTTGTCAACGCGCCAAAATACACAGACACACAAAAGCCCCTCTGGAGCCTTTTCCAATCCCTGCTAGAAGGTTTGACCACATTCATGTCAACCTCGTGGGGCCACTACCTTCCTCCCAGGGTTTCACACACCTGCTAACAATGATAGACCGCACCACGCGCTGGCCAGAGGCAGTCCCTCTAGCAGCAACTACAGCGGAGGAAGTCGCTCGCGTTTTTCTAACAAATTGGGTGGCACGTTTCGGCGTTCCATCAGACATCACGTCAGATAGGGGGCCTCAATTTGTCTCAGAGCTCTGGTCAGCCATGTCCAACAGTTTAGGGGCAACAATTCACCGTACCACCGCTTATCACCCTCAGGCTAATGGGTTATGCGAGCGTTTTCACAGGTCCTTAAAGGCCGCCCTCAGAGCCTCATTAACGGACACAAATTGGGTAAATAAACTTCCCTGGGTTTTATTGGGGTTGCGTGCGGCACCTAAAGAGGATTTAGACGCTTCCCCTGCAGAATTAGTCTTTGCTCAGCCTATCAGACTACCAGGTGAATTTTTACCAGAAAACCCGGAACCAGGGCACCTCCCAGTCCCAAGGTTTTTAGGCAGTAACGGACCGGACTCTCTCCATGGTCCAGCTCATCACTCCTTTCCACGAGTTTTTGTTCCTCAAACTTTAAAAAACGCTGAGTTTGTTTTTGTTAAGCATGAAGCTCTAAAACCAACGTTACGTCCAGTATATGATGGCCCGTACAGAGTGCTGGAAAATGGTGACAAACACTTTGTGCTTGATTATGGGGATAGAAATGAAACGGTCAGCATTGACAGACTCAAACCTGCCTTCTTGTTGAGAGACAAACCTGCACAGCTGGCTCGAGCACCTCGGCGAGGTAGACCCCCCAAGGGAAAAGTCTCAGCCCCCAGGCAGGGAACAAATAATCTCTCTCCTTCCCACACTGCAGATTCCTCACAAGAAGGTCCCAGCAGGACGCCTAAACCAACCTACAGCAGTTTTGGGAGAAGATTAAAACCCAGACAGCACAGGGACTGATATTTACCACTCCGCAATTATTCATTAATTGTGCTACAACAGTTTAGGACTGACTTATGATTGTACTATGCTGTTATGTTTACCACTGAACTCTCTTAGGAGCATGGCTGCTTGAAAGTTTCTTCTGTGGCAACAGCTGTAACACGTAGTATGTCGTAGTAATTACCCTAGACTGTGAACCTTTCTGTGTCCTTTCCTAGTTGTTTGGGGGGCCTGTGGTATATATTACTCATATATCCCATACCTACATATGTTAGAGCAAGTGGAAATGTTTTGTGACAGCATATGTAAGGAACTTCACACCTCTGAAAGGACAAAGGAATCTCACCCGCCGTGTGAAGAACAAACACGTCCCAGGACGCGGCGGCAGAGACGGACTAGACACCTTCGCCAGGAGTTCCCATCACCTCCCAAGACGAAGAGAGGAGATAACAGAACAATGGGGGGATTAAGATAACAGGGGATGTCGGCTTGTGTGATGCATGTCTTTGATGTGTGCCTGTATTTAACCAGCGAGCTGGGCAGAAAGCTTCCTCTTTGCCTTCTGCCAAGCTCTGCACCAGATGAGACAAGATAGGAGAGCTGTTCATTAAAGACTCTGTTTTTAAATACAAAATCGCCTCATCATTTCCAGCTCCTCTACAGAGACAATTTTAAATAACCTGGTAGGAATAGGGTCCAAAAGGCAAGATGAAGGCATGGATGAGGAGATTATTTTATCCAACTCTAAGAGGTCGATTGGAGTGTTGATAAATTGACTTGATTTCTCTGTCTCTTTCTCACACTACTTTATCTGCTTGCTATACACGCTACACTGCAGAGCTTAGCTTATACCCCATAATTCATTTGTTGAAATCAGCTAGAATCAGCTCTGCGCCCAGCTGAGCTGCCACGTAAGCTAAAATGTGTTACAGATACAATGAGGTAAAACCCCTCCCCTCTTGCATGAGGGGGTGGTCAGGCTATAAAAACTATTGGGCTCCATTTTGGGGGGCACACTCACTCCAGGAATTGCCTAAGTGGTGTGTCCCAGCGCTGTTGTAATTCCATATCTCACTTTCAGTCAAAAAAGGAAAATATACTTCATCTCTCAGCCTGGTTATTTGGCCGTCGTATCAAAGAACTGGGGTTTAAGTCAGTTTAGACTCAACAATTTGGTGTTTCTGCCTGGTTACGAGGCTAAATTTTAGTTTTAGTTTTGTAAACGGTGTGAGGATTTTTTCTCTACAGACTAGTGGCCGCAACATGATAAGAGGTGAGCAGAAAACCTTTTTCAATAAATTTCTGCCTGTCCCTTCGGGGACAGCCCTTTCTGTAGAGATTAAATACTCATGCACGTGTGATTTTATTTGTGGAATGAAACTGAGATATGGTCTTGAATTCATGATATGAGAGCTTGGGTAATCGGTTTAAATCCCGTAGTGACAAGTATTTGAGGTCACTGAAAAGTAGAGTTACCCCCGTTTGCGTTTGTTGCTTGGGTAATCGGTTTAAACCCCGCAGTGGCAAGTATTTATTTGAGGTCACTGGAAAGTAGAGTTACCTGTTTTGCATTGTACAGCCCGAATAAAAGGTTCAAACCCCGGGGTGACTGATATAGGGTTACCGAAAAAGAGGTGTTATTCGGCTGATACACAGCTTTGCCAAAAGGTTTAAACCCCTTGAGATCATCGCTTGATTTCAAAAAATAGAGTTGGCACCCCTAGTGTATTTTAGCTCAGACCAAAAAGGTTGAAACTCCTTGAGAAAAACTGCAATGGGCGCATCTCTAAAAAATAGTTGGTCTTACCGCATTAGATAAGGATTTACTGTGTGTGAAATAAATGTATAAGTGGTGTGTGAGGCAATATTGTTGTGAGGAAGTGGAAATAAATAAAATCATAATAATAACAACTTTATTCTATGTTATAAGATATTGATATTAGACTATAATATTTAAAGACGGTCGGATTAAATGGCAACAGAACCGGATAGCGTTAAAATGGACAATGAGAAACACAGTTATTTTTGTGTGTGTGTGTGTGTGTGTGTGTGTGTGTGTGAGTCTTAGATAGAGGCAGCTGCAGTTTGGTTGTTTTGTCTTTCTGGAAGGTTCCTACTTCGACCTTGTGGAGATAGGAGGAGAGAAGCAATTCTGTGTTTGTGTGTGTTTGATTATTTTAGAAAAAAAGGTTAAGCAAACTATGTGGGAGCGGAGTAATCTAAATATGGGTATTTGTACAAAGTTTTGGGTTTTTACTTTTTCAATCTAACTTTGTGGGGTTTTAACTAATGTTGCATATGTGATAAATTATTTACATATTTTTTTAAAGAAATTTTTGACGTATTACTGACCTTTTTTCTTTGACTGAAGCATAATAGTGCACTTTACAGGAAGAAGGACTGACGTGTGACAACGTGACTACAGGCCAGCCCATAGGATATTAAGTTAAGTATAACTGTTTACATCTTAATCAATAGTACCAGCATGACAATGATGAAATTAATTGAATATTACAATATTATGATGTCATTTAATAATGCCTAATCACTGAAGGCTTTATGTATACCCTATATCACATGATTTAAAGCATAGAGGTTCAAAAGAGATTGATAATTAATGTGTCTGTGCATATGATTTGCCAGAGGCTACGGATTATCTCCATCTTTTATTTCCGTTGTGTTGACCCATGGTAAAGAGGAGACAGACTACAAAAATTTTGTAACGTCATCTGAAAGACATCTGCTGTAGTAGTATTTTTCTTTAGGAGTCAAATAATCAGAAATAGTGAAATCAAAGGTTAACAGACAATGGTCTGACAGTACAGGATTATGAGGAGACACTACCAGATTTTCTATATCTATACCATAAGTCAAAACAAGGTCCAATATATGGTGGAGATAATGGGTAGAATTTTCTACTTTCTGGGAAAACCCCATTGAGTCTAAAATTGAATTGAATGCCTTGTTAAGACAGTCACTCTCTACATCAACATGTATATTAAAGTCCCCCACAATAATTATCTGATTTCAGCACTAAATCAGCTAAAAATTCAGCAAATTCGGATAGAAACTCTGAGTAGGCCGAGGGAGGACGGTAAACTATGGCAAAGAGAATTGGGTTCAAGCCAAGTTAGCCAACATGCCCCACACTGAGGACCAGGCCCTCAAAGGAATTAAAACATGATTTTTGCTTGACATTAACTAGTAATTTAGAATGGAAAATTGCCGCCACTCCACCTCCACGACCAGAACCTCTGGGGTTATGACAATTTAAATAACCAGAGGGGGTTGATTCATTCAAACCAACATAATCATCTTGCCCAAGCCAAGTCTCTGTGAGGGATAATAAATCGATCTGATGATCGATTAATAGATCATGGACTAGAAGAGACTTGGGAGTTAGAGACCTAATATTTAATAAACCACATTTAATCTTTAAATTTTGGGGAGGAACATAGGCCAAATTATTAAATTTAGAGACTTGAGGTTTGATTTGAAATTTACCAACATTTTGTTTAATCACTTTGGGATGTTTATGCATTCTATTTTTATTAACTTTTTAATTAACTTTGGGGGGGAGCAGAGACAGGTTCTCTAAGGGAGAAGACTGGGGAAAAGTTGGGGGGTGGTGGATGAGGAGGAGCTGCAGAAAGGCGTGTATTTATCAGGTTGTGTTGTATTTGTCTTGGGTTATAATATTTTGGGTAACGGGAGACAGACACAATCTCTGTAGGGTTATAAATCAAAGGCTGATCCAAACAGTGAAGATTATTTGGATTAATGGGATTAATATGAGAAGTGGAAACCGAACCAAAAAAGGGCTGATTGGCAGACCCAGGAGCTTCAGAGTGAGTAAACACACCAAGTTTCAGTCACTATACCAAAAAACACTGAATGGAATAGAACAGATTGTCTCTTAAAACACGTGTACCAAGTCTATTTGAGTGAATGCCATCAGGCCTCATAAGTGATGGGCGGTTCCAAAACAAGTTAAAATTGTCTACAAAACCAATGTTAAAAATAGGGCAAGTAAAAGACAACCAAGTATTAAGACTAAGAGTTCTGCTAAAATAATTGCAGCCTCGTCTGAGAGGTGCCAAAGGCCCAGAGATAAACGCACGTCTGCCACAGTTCATAAGAGTGGACAGAAATCTCCGACACTTCATCTGGGATGTTATTGCATCCAACATGTACTATGACAGTTTTAACGTGGGGGAATTCATTTAGCAGGTCAGGGATAAGAGCCTCAATGTCAAAGACTCTAGCCCCAGGAAAAAATCTAGTGGTACAGTACTGTACCTGCTTCTGACATTCTTCATAATCAAGTCACCAATTACCAGCATCGTCTGGGGGGGGGGGGTTTGTCAGTGGATTCTGACGTGGAGAATAATTTTGTTGAGGGTGTTGTTGTTGTGAAGGTGGGGTGATGCGCTCTCTTCTATTTGGAGCTGGTGTGTAATTTGGCACACCTAGAGTAGTCTTAGTCTGGGGTTTGCGGACCTGAGTCGCCGCTGAAGGAGAGGAAGGAGGAAGAGGGGCGGCCACGGGCGGACGGCCAGCGTCCAGGTGGGGAAAATCCTCCAAAAAAAGGATGTCGAATCTATTTTCCAGGAGCAGGGGAAGAGAAGAGGTGCGACCCTGTCTGGCAGATGGACGATGATTGCCAGCTGGTCCAACCAAGGTCCAGGGCACGCATTGAGTGTGAGAAGTACCAACCGGGACTTTGGGTTTAGCCCTGAGACGAAGCCATTGTCGATTACTGTGATCCTGGACATCTGAAGAAGCCAGAGCTGGAGCAGGGGTGGAAGTGGGCGGAGATGCGCTGAACTCCCCCAGGTAGGTAGCCGCCTCTGCCAGCTGCGAATCGGTTGCCGGAGCCATTGTTCGCCCGAGTATAATGGTATCGAGATGTACCTCAGCCTCCCAAATCTTGTAGAGGTTGGAGAGTCTTACTTCCAGCTCAGAAACCTTACTAAGGAGGGATACACAGCGGAAACACATCGGGGATGGAGCCATGGCGGTCCAGGCGATGAGGTGGATAGCCAGCCAGCCAGCCAGCCAGCCAGCCAAAAACAGCTAAAACAGCTAAAAACAAGTTAGCTAAAAACAGCTAAAAGGCTAAAAACAGGTTAGCAGGTAGCCTAGCCTGCTAAAAACAGCCCAGCCGGGGGTCCGACCCACCCGCATGTCCGATCGGCCTTTTCAGCAAGGCCAATACCAAGCTAGCACCAAACAAAAACTAATATCAGCAAAGAGAGATAAAAAATTAAAAACGAAATCAATAAAAACAAACAAAAGCGGACAAAATAGCACTCTGACGCGACGAAGCGCTAACAGACGCCAGCACTTAATGTATTTTTGCTTGAATATTTGCCTTACTATTGCCTTACTATTTCCAAAGTTCATGTTATTTGGAAATGGTAAGGCAAATATTCAAGCGAAAATACAGATAGATAGTGAGTGCTTAAAAACAGCTGTTATCAAGCCACTTCTAAAAAAGAGCAACCTAGACCCCTCACTCATTAACAGCTATAGGCCCATATCAAACCTCCCCTTTCTTTGTAAAATAATAGAAAAAGCTGTTTTTCAACTATTATACAACTTCCTGACATTAAATAACTGTTTTGATGTCTTCCAGTCAGATTTTCGGTCACACCACAGCACTGAGACAGCTCTAGTTAAGGTCCTTAATGACATCTGCTCCAATACAGTTAATGGCAACATTTCAGTGGTGGTTCTACTGGACCTCAATGCTGCATTCGACACGGTTGACCATAACATCTTACTTGACCGGCTAAAAAACTGGGTGGGACTTTCTGGTACAGCACTTAGCTGGTTTGAGTCCTATTTAAAAGACAGGGACTATTTTGTGTCTATAGATAACTAGAAATCCGAGCGAACAAAAATAACCTGTGGAGTTCCCCAAGGTTCCATTTTGGGACCTTTGCTTTTCAACATCAATATGCTCCTACTAGCTCAAATCATAAAAAAAACAACAAAATATCTTACCATAATTATGCAGATGATACAAAAATCTACATAACCGTCTCACCAGGAGACTATGGTCCAATTAAAACCCTGATCAAATGCATTGGTCAAATTAAAGAGTGAATGTGCCAGAATTTTCTTCAGTTAAACAAAGACAAAACTGAAATAATAGTTTTTGGAACCAAAGAAGTAAGATTCAAAGTTAGTACTCAGCTTCAATCAATGATGCTAAAAACCAACAGCCAAGCCAGAAATCTGGGTGTGGTTCTGGACTCAGACCTGAATTTTAACAGCCACATTAAGACAGTAGTGAAATCAGTCTATTATAACTGAAAGAACATAGCGAGGATTAAAGGTCTTATGTCGCAGCAGGATCTAGAAAAACATGTCCATGCGTTTATCTTCAGTAGACTGGACTACTGTAATGCTGTCAGGTCTCCCTAAAAAGTCCATCAGACAGCTGCAGATAGTTCAGAACGCTGCAGCTCGAGTCCTCACTAAGACCAAGAAAGTAGATCATATAACTCCAGTTCCTAAATCTTTACATTGGCTTCCTGTTTGTCAAAGAATAGATTTCAAAATACTGCTGTTGGTTTATAAAGTGCTGAATGGTTTAGGGCCAAAATACATTTCAGATCTGCTAGTCCATTATGAACCACCCAGAGCCCTCAGATCATCAGGGTCAGGCCTACTATCTGTTCCCAGAGTTAGAACCAAACATGGTGAGGCAGCATTTAGTTTTCATGCCCCTCACATATGGAGCAAACTCCCAGAAAGCATCAGGGCTGCTGAAACTCTCAGCTGCTTTAAATCCAGGTTAAAAATTCTCCTATTTGCCATAGCCTTTCAGTCGAACAATTGTTAATCTCCTACAATGCACTGTAAATTTCTATTTCTGTCGTATTCTATTTTAGCTTGTTTTTGTTTCTCTTTAATGTACATTTTAGTTTGCTTTTAAAATCTTATGTATTCCTTTTGCAACTTGCTGTAATGCTTAAATGTTTTTATGTACAGCACTTTGAATTGTCTTGTACACAAAATGTGCCATCACTCTATTAAAGCAAGAAGTCTGTGTATCTGTGTGTCACGTTTATAGGACATCATAGGAGGGCCTATGATCTCTGCCTGAACATCATAGGACGTCCTATGAACTCAGGCATCATAGGACTTGCGATGCCGTCATAAAGATATGATGTCTACATGATTGATGTGTATGATGTCTTCACATCCGGACAGTTTTGTGGTGGTTGCGGGGGATTTTAACCACACCTGCTAAACCCCTTGCACTCTGGTCAATTTCCCCTAAAAACGCCAAAAAATAACGTACCCAAAGTAAATCAAAAGCTGTTCTTCAACCCTTTGCAGCATCTTCATGGGGTTGGTCTCATTTAAAAGAAAACACTTTGAATTTTTTGGCAAAACAGTCATAATCTCTCTAAGTGCTCCGGCCACTGAGTAACAGTCATCTAAACATACTGAACTTGAAGAAAATAAATTTCGCCTGGGTGTTTTTTTGGATACAAATGCTTGCAAATAACACACAGCTGTCAGATCCGGGCTGGAAAATGCAACAGAAATGTAGAACCAAGTGTTATCAAGCTGAGGTCAAAATTTTGTAACAATACCACAAAAAATGAATATATTACACAGCTTTCTTCACAGGTAGTTCCCAGGCGTTTTTGAACTGTGCCAAATTGTGCCAAATGGCACAGTTTGGAAAAAACATCTGTAACTTTTGAATGATTCAATATAGAAGCTTGATGTTGGGCTCTAATGAAAGGTGACACTCAGGGCTGTGTGTGTGTGTGTGAGTGGGGGGGGTTGTTTATTCATTCATGAATGAATGAATGAACAAACAAGCCCCCACACACAAAGAAGCATGCCACGTAAAAAATGTGTGGCTTTTTTTACAAGAAAAAATAACCTACAGTGCACTAAAAATTATACTAAAATATCTGTAATGTAGAAGATAACAACTCCCACCCCCCACCCCCCGCTACAGAGGACGGACATCACCCAGTGCGCCGCGGCCACGGTGCGCCGCTGTCACGGTGCGCCGCGGTCTACTACGCACAGTTGTACTAAAATATCTGCATTAGCATAGCGGGGGGGGGACGTTCATGGTCCGGACGTGGCACATGAACTGTGTACCGCGGCGCACGGACTGAACACGGTTCGTGCGCCGCGGTCTACTACGCACAGTTGTAATTTACCGATCGGTCAAAAGTCATTTTTGAATGCAATTTTCAGGGATAAAGAATAATTTAGCTTATAACACTTACCTGTCCATAACAGCAGTGTCGCTGGTGAACTTCTCTTCCTCATTGTCAGACGAACATGACGCTGGTCCGCTTGTTACGGACTCGTGGTTCTGGTCACGTGACCCGGTCAAACCATAATTCCATTATTGCGGTTTTGCGCTTCCATGATTGCGGTTTTGGCGAACGATTTTTCAAAACAAATAAGAACAGTAGTAAGAAAAAAAGACTGGCGAACGCGTGTGTGTCACCCAGTGGCTAAAACAAAACATATTTTGCAAGGGAGGCACGCTTTCAAACTACTGTGCTTCAATTGGCTCGCTGTATTCGCAGCCGTTGGTAGGCGGGTCCTTCTTGCTAGGTTTTCAGTCATTGGTTCTTCAAGGTTTCAGAAACCCAATTCAAGGCTCTTATTAGTCGAATGAGAGGTCAATCATATCCGATCTGTTCGTGGCTGTGTCTGTAGTGGAAGAACGGAAATGCAGCTTTTTTTTTCAGTGCGCTCTTGGACGCAGCGCCCTCGTGCGTCCTAGAGCGCACGAGAGTGCCCTCGTGCACTCTAGGACGCAGAGACGTACCCGTTCGCGGTACACCGGAGTGCAAGAGGTTGAACAATGTGTAGACTTTAAGACCAGAGGAGAGAATATGTTGGACTTAGTGTACACAAACACAGATGCATATAAGGCGATACCCCGCCCCCACCTCGGCCTTTCTGACCACATATCCGTGATGCTGGTGCCTGCCTACAAACCCTTATTGAAGCACAGCGGGCCAGTAGAGAAACAAATCAGGATTTGGCCAGAGAGTGCAACCTCAGCACTTAAAGACTGTTTTCTGCACACAGACTAGGAGGTCTTCAAAATAGCAGCCTCCCAGGAAGACAAGACAGATGTGGAGGAGTATGCTGAAACGGTCACCAGCTACATCGCGAAGTGCACAGAGGATGTCACTACAGTGAAGACCATCACTATGTGGGGAAACCACAAGCTCCGGATGACTGCAGAGGTGCGCTCGCTGCTTTCAGCCAGAGATGCAGCCTTCAGAGTGAAGGACAGGATTGCCCTCCGCTCAGCCAGGTCTGTGCTCTCAAAGGGAATTAAGATGGCGAAGTGCGCCTATGCGGAGAAAATCCAAGGACACCTCTGTGACACTAGGAACACCAAGCAGATGTGGCAGGGAGTTCGGACACTGACGGGCTATAAGTCTAGTCAGGGGGTCGATGATGACGACGCTTCGCTTCCAGACAGGCTCAATGACTTCTTTGCATGTTTTGAAGCATCAAACTCAACAATCAGAGGGAGGGCTGGCCCACCTCCACCATTTTCGGACCAGCTTTTACCATCAACACAGCGGACACACGGAGGACCCTAACCAGAGTCAACCCACGTAAAGCTGCAGGTCCGGACAACATCCCGGGACGTGTGCTCCGAGACTGCGCGAGCGAGTTGGCGGAGGTACTGACTGACATTTATAGCATCTCCCTGAGTCAGGCCATCGTTCCCAGATGCTTCAAGACCTCTATCATAGTACCGGTGGCAAAGAAACCAGTTGTGTCCTGTCTGAATGACTATCGTCCTGTTGCACTGACACCAATTGTGATGAAGTGTTTCGAACGGCTTGTCAAACCACACGTTACAGCCTGCCTCCCTGCATCACACGACCCGCTCCAGTTTGCATATCGTTCAAACCGCTCCACAGAGGATGCTATAGTCACCACCCTGCACTCTGTCATCACCCATCTGGATCAGAAAGATACCTACGCCAGACTCCTGTTCATTGATTTCAGTTCAACATTCAACACCATTATTCCCCAGAGACTGATGGAGAAATTACTCCTTCTTGGTCTGAACACTGCCACATGTCTCTGGATTCTGGATTTCCTGACTGAGAGACCTCAGTCTGTCTGGGTTGGAAACAACATCTCCAACTCTGCCACGCTGAGCACCGGATCCCCTCAAGGCTGCGTACTCAGTCCACTGTTGTTTACACTTCTAACACATGACTGTGTATCCATACACGAGGGGAACCAGATTATTAAGTTTGCAGACGACACCACGGTGGTGGGACTTATTCAGAGGGATGAGGAATCAATGAACAGGGAAGAAGTGAGAGACCTGGAGGGCTGGTGCAGGGAGAACAATCTGGTGCTCAATGTGGACAAAACGAAGGAGATGATTATCAACTTCCGGCGGTCACAGCCTGAACACGTCCCCCTCAGCATCGGCGGCTGTTTAGTGGAGAGAGTGGAGAACATCAAGTTCCTCGGAGTGCAGATCTCGCAGTACCTGACCTGGAGCAAGAATTCCTTGGCGATCAGGAAGCGGGCCCAGCAGAGACTGCACTTCTTGAGGAAACTCAAACAGGCCTCTCTCCCCATCTGCATCCTCAGGACCTTCTACAGAGGTGTGGTGGAGAGTGTTCTGACGTACTGCATTGCTACATGGTACTCCAGCTGCAGTATGTCAGACAAAAAAGCCCTGCAGAGGATAGTTAAGGGAGCTGAGAGGGTAATTGGAGTCTCCCTCCCCTCTGTCCAAGAACTTTTTCAGAACCGTTGTAGGAGCAGGGCACTGAACATTGCCAAGGACCGTTCTCACCCTCTGCATAAACACTTTGAACTTCTGCCACCTGGCAAATGAAGCATCAGAGGCAGAACCACTAGACTGATCAACAGCTTCCTTCCACAAGCTGTTAGGATGCTGAACAGCTGATCCGTAATCTCTAATATACACGACCGCACCTACGTACATTATGTACACTATTTGTATATTATAGTTAGTTAGTTTTTTCAAGTATGTCTCAGGGATGTGTGAATGGATGTGGTGGGGTGGGGGTGGGGGGTGAAGATATGTGAAGATATGTGTGAGTGTATAAGTAAAAGAATCCTGTTCTTTTACTTATATGGATGCCGAGAGAAACGCAATTTCATCTTGCCTGCACTACAGTTGTATGTACAGCAATATGACAATAAAGGTTGATTTGATTTGATTTGATGGCACATAGACAAATGTGTCTTTATGACGTTATATAGACCATCACTCATGATGCCTAGACTAATATGTCTTTATGATGTCATATGGCTCATAGACAAATGTGTCTTTATGATGTCATATAGCCCATCACTCACGTTGCCTAGACTAATGTGTCTTTATGATGTCATATGATTCAAAATTGGCAAGATTTGATTAAGTCACAGCCAGTCTTTACAGCGCGTTTGTGTTTTCTGCACAACAGATTTCTGCAGCCATGGCCAATTCTATGTTGCCGCGAGCAGAGTTTCCAGATCAAGCAGTCTTCGTATTGTTGCTCAAGATGAAGAACTAAGCAAAGGCATCGCTTTCTCAGCAATGTCGTTTTTAAAGAGGTACTGACACAGTAAAAATGTGTAACCTTGAAGAATGCCAGTCTACACTACAAATGTGTAAAATGCCAAGCAAAGCGCTGATTTTCGGCGGGTGCTCTGGTTTCTTGGTTTCTACGGGCATACGGGCATTCCTGAACAGGGTCGAAAGCCACTTTTTGCTCAGATCTATTTTCATGATCCTGCCCATGAACTGGAACCATGGTCAATTCTACGTTGCCACGAGCAGAGTTGCCAGATCAAGCAGTCTTCGTATTATTGCTCAAGATGAAAAAACTAAGCAAAAGTGTTTCTTCTTCTTCTTCTTCTTCTTCTTCTTCTTCTGCTCTCAGTTACTGGTGAATAGCAAACAACTGAAAGGTGCATACCGCCACCTACTGTACAAGGGTGTGTAACATTATGTCATCTGAGCCCCACCCCTAAATTCCATGATTTAATCCTGTGTTATTTAAAAAAAGAGAAAAGACCCCTTCTCGTGATTCTTATTGCCGCTCCATCTCCATCTGTTCCCAGAATCCCAGTTAAATCCTATTCCCTACCGGCCTCTCGAGCTTCATTTTCCATTATCTGTCTTTCATTTCCGTATTTGTGACAGTGTAATAAGATGTGCTCAACATTTTCTTTCACTCCACATTCTCTGCATTTGTCACTTTCACTTTTCCCCATGGTGAATAAAGTGCCGTTTAAACCTGTGTGATCCAGTCTGAGTCTTGCCATAATGATGTCTTCCCTCCTTTTGGTTGTTATGAAATTCTTTATTGCAATAGATTTTCGTATTTTGTAATACGCTCTACCTTTATGATCTTCATCCCATCTTTTTTGCCATAGCTCAGTTCCTTTTTTCTTGATGACTGCTTTCCCTTCACCTTTTCCAAAAGACAATGGTATAGTTATCTCTTTTCCAAGAGCGCTCTTTGCTAATTTGTCTGCACAGTCATTCCCTTTCAAGCCTTCATGTGCAGGAACCCAACAAAACTAAACTTCTCCATCACCCCTGTGTACCCTAAATAAACTGTGATATAGCTCAATCACCAAGTCTTCCCTTGTCGATTTTAGTGTCTGTATGGTTTTTAACGCTGCAAGTGAATCCGTGCACACCACCACCCGGTCTGGTCTGACCTCCTCCACCCACTGCAAAACAATAATCATTACCACCATCTCTGCTGTAAACATGGATGTATTGTTGGAGAGTCTTTTTGAGGTGGTCACTTTAAACTCTGGAATGTATACTCCAACTCCATCAGAGCCCTCTTCATTCTTTGAACCGTCAGTGTAGAGCTGTAAGAAGTTATAGTAATTGTTCCTGAGGTAAATGCTTGTTTTAACACCAACTTCACTCATATGCCAATCCTTTTTCCTCATTAGCAGACTAGCGTCTACTTCTATTCCCGGAAACAGCCAATGGGGAACATTACTCACTGGACTGGTGTTAGCTATATCAATAGTGTGCAGCCCATACATTCTGGTCCTTCTTGTCCACCCAAACCCGTGTCCCTGGAAATTAGAGTATTCCCAGCAGTCTTGTAGTGTCGTTTTTGAAATATTTGCTTCGTCACTTCCTTTCAGCTTGACCCAGTACGATAATGCAAGTTTATCTCTTCTCAAATCCATTGGCATTTCTCCTGCTTCTATTAAAACTGCATTGTTTGGTGTTGTTTTGATGGCTCCATTGCACAAGCGAAGCGCTCTATGCTGCATTCTGTCTATTTTTTCCAGAGTCGTCTTTGCCGCTGCTCCATTAATCATGCATCCGTAGTCTATTGTCGATCGCATTAATGCTCTGTAAATGTCATTTAATGCCTGTTTATCTGCACCCCATTCATGTCCAGCTACAGCTTTTATGAGATTAATGACTTTTTTGCACTGTCTCCAGATTTTCAACATGAACTCTCCATGCGTATGCACTATCAAACCACAATCCTAGATATTTAAACACTGACTTTCTCTGTTGGCTGATTATATAATGATAATGGTTCTGTACCAGTTCTGCGTATTTTTGTGAAAGTCATATAGTAGGTTTTACTGTTTGAAAATTTAAATCCCCAGTCATATGACCACTTTTCCACTTTCTCCATTGCTTTCCTGATGTTTTTGAACACAACTTTCTCATTTCTTCCCCTCGTCCATATGGCTCCATCATCTGCATACAGTGCTGTTTTGATGGATCCCTCTTGATCCTCAAACATGCCATTAATCATTATATTGAATAAAACAGGGCTTATCACACTCTCCTGAGGAACACCATTTTCTATTTCAAAGTCATTAGAAACTTCTGATCCTACTTTAACCCTAATTGTCCTGTGTGTTAAAAAATCCATTATCCAATTACACATCCTACCACCAATGCCCATTTTATTCAGTTTGATAAGAAGTCCATCCCTCCACAGTGAGTCATAAGCCTTTTCAATATCCAGATAAACTATAACCATTACTTCTTTTATTTTGAGAGTCTTTTCAATATCATTACTTACCCTAACCAGAGCATCCACTGTGGATATTTCTCTTCTAAAACCATTCTGATAGTCGTTTATTAATTGTTTTTGCTCTAGTACATATGACAGTCTGTAAACTAACACCTTCTCCATCCATTTCCCTAAATGTGACCTTAATGCTATTGGTCTGTAGTTACCTGGATGACCTGGATCTTTCCCTGGCTTATTAAATGGTAAAATTACAGCCTTTTTCCACCCACTTGGGATAACCCCCTCCTTCCATATCCTGTTAAACAATTTCAGCACCAGTTGCACTGATTGCATAGGCAACTGCCGGAACATAGTGTAGCTTAACTGATCATATCCTGGAGCTGTGTATCCACTATCTTGCAAAGCTGTCTTAAGATCTGACATTGTGAGCTCGAGGTCTAACACAGTCATGTCCTCTTTCACTTCATTTTTTAAGTTTGCATTTTCTCTGAGTTTATGCTGCCTTTGCTGTCTATGACTCTCACCAAGATGGTCTCCTCTATGCACTGCTGCAAATGCTCTACCTAGGACTTCTGCCTTTTCTTTGTCTGATACAGCCATCTTGTCCCCATCTACTAAAGCTGGAATTTTAACTGATACCCTTTTCCCACTCATTTTTTTAAAACATACCCCAGACATCACCTAGTTCTGTTTTCCTACCAAGGGTGGAACAAAATTCGCTCCATGTTGACCTTTTCCTGTTTTTAATAATCCTTTAAGCTACTGCCCTTTTCTTTTTATACTCTATTAAGTTTTCACTAGTCATGTTCTTTCTCAGCTCTCTGAATGCCTTGTTTCGCTCTCTTATTGCAATACTACATTCGTCATTCCACCAGGGTACAACCTTCTTCCTACCCTGTGTTGTTTTCTTAGGTATACTTGCTATTGCAGCATTCAGAATATGATTGGTTACCTGACTTGAACACTCTTCTATGCCACCTTCTAATGTTACCAAATGACACAATTGAACACAGTATTGCCTAAATTTTCCCCAATCTGCCTTGTCAAAACACCATCTTGTAAAACATCTTCCCTCTTGTATACAGTGCATACTTCAGTTTTAATGACTGTGAGTATTGGGAAGTGATCACTTCCCATAGTTGTCCTGTTCATAACCGTCCATTCACAGGTGCTCACTAAAGAATCAGATACCAGAGTCAGATCAATACATGATAATGTGCGCCTATGCACATCCACCCTGGTACCTTCACCACTATTTAGACAAATTAATGATCTTTCGTCTAACATCTCTTCCACAACATTTCCATTGTTATCTGTATGTGTGCTTCCCCACAAGCTATTATGGGCATTAAAGTCTCCACACCATACCTCTTTCATATGCCCTTCCCCTGCCATAACACTGAAAGTATCTGCTGTTAACTTCCTACATGGGTTGTAATAATTAATCAGCTTAATATTTCCTTGTCCATTTGGCCTGCATATTTCAATAATATTACACTCTATATCCTCAGGGGAGGGAATCACCCTATACGCCAGGCCATCTTTAATGAAAGTGGCACATCCTCCTCCATTTACAGTGTTAATTCTAACCTGTCTGATTGAACTGTATCCTGGAATAACAAAATCTAAGTGAGGTTGAAACCATGTCTCCTGTACACACACTACCTGTGGAACAACTTCTAGCTCGTAAAGATACTTCTTGAGTTCTTGTTCGTTTGCTATAAGACTCCTTGCATTCCACCGTAGTATGTGTAGTACCATAATTAAGGTCTTGTTTCAGCATGTGCAGTCTCCCCAATTTCAGCTTTCAGTAAAGCATGAATCTGATCAGCTGCGATATCTTTCACATCTAGGAAGCTTCCTGCTGCTTCCACAATGGTTTTGATTCTTTCACTTTTCTTCTTTAGCTGTGCAGCAACATTCATGGTGTGGCAGATAAAAGCTATAAAGTTTGTCCTCTTAACTATACAGTATCTCAGCAATGTCATTTTTAAAGAGGTGCTGACAGTAAAAATGTGTAATGTGTCTTTATGATGTCATATAGACGATGCCTAGACTAATGTGTCTTAATGATGTCATATGGCTCAAAATTGGCAAGGTGAATAAGTCACAGGGCCAGTCTTTACAGCGTGTTTATGTTTTCTGCACAACAGATTTCTGCAGCCATGGCCAATTCTACATTGCCGCGAGCAGAGTTTCCAGATCAAGCAGTCTTCGTATTGTTGCTCAAGATGAAGAAACTAAGCAAAAGCGTTGCTTTCTCAGCAGTGTTGTTTTTAAAGAGGTGCTGACACAGTAAAAATGTGTAACCTTGAAGAATGCCAGTCTACACTACAAATGTGTAAAATGCCAAGCAAAGCACTGATTTTCTTCGGGTGCTCCAGTTTCTATGGGCATGCACAGGCCTTCCTGAACAGGGTCGAAAGCCACTTTTTGCTCAGATCTATTTTCATGATCCTGCCCATGAACTGGAATTACAACGCACCTATCCCTCAACCAGTGGTCTGAACGAAGAAGAAGACCCACCAGATGGAGAGCAATAGAATGAGGAGAACTGCTGCACGTCAGAAAAGATGCCGTGAACATGAAACACCCCAGGTTCCAGCAGTACGCCGCAGGCATGACTGTGAACAACACAGCCGTCTGAGACAGGAGGAGACCCTTCAACAAAGGGCATGTAGAAATACTTGCTTATACTTGGTTTCTATGGGCATGGACGGGTATGCACAGGTATGTACTAGTACAAATAAATTTGCCTTGCCTTGCCTTGCCTTGGTTGAGCTCGTTGATTTGCTACCAAAAATTAGTTAAATTCAAAGTGTGTACATTTGCTGCCCACATGTAAAACTGCTCTCAGAAGAGGCAAGGTGGAGACGAGAGACATTGATGTGTGGTCAGAAGATTCAGTGCACAGCCTCCAGGAATGCTTTGACTGTACAGACTGGGAGATGTTCACACTGGCCTGCGGGGATGATTTGGACTCTTTGGTGGATGTCACATGCTCATACATGGCTTTCTGTAAAAATAAGATTGTTCCACGTAAACGTGTCAAAATAGTATATCCCAACAACAAGCCATGGGTTACAAAATCAGTTAAATCCTGCTTCCAGAGGAAAGCACTTGCTTTTAAACAGGGGTCTGTTTCTGAGCTACAGGTTGCCACAAAAGAGCTAAAGTCCGAAATTTTAAGAGCAAAACAGAATTATAAATCAGAGTTGGAAAGCAAGATGGCAACAAAGAAACTTGGTTCAGCCTGGGCCAGTATGAAAACTATTGCAGGCCTTCAGAGCACAGAGCGCAGTAATCGTGTGTTTTTAGATGGTTTTAATTCAGACACAGAGCTGGCTAATACTCTTAATTGTTTTTATGGTCGTTTTGACTCCTTTGATTTTAGCACAGAAACCCAAGATTTGAAACAGAAACTCAAAGACAATCAGCACTTTAATATTGAGGTGCAGGATATTAAAAGGGAGTTCTGCACTGTAAAAGTGAACAAAAGTCAGGGCCCTGATAATATATGTGGGCGCTTGGTAAAGTCCTGTGCACATGAACTGAGTCCTATATTTCATTACATTTTCAATAAGTCCTTACAGACACAACATGTGCCTAAGATCTGGAAAGAAGCCGTGGTTGTTCCCGTTCCAAAATCCAGCTGTCCTAAAACGGTAAATGACTTTAGACCAGTTGCTTTGACTTCAATTTTAATGAAAATTTTTTAAAAACTGGTCAGATGTGAGGTCCTAAAGCAGACTGAGCATGCACTGGATCCTCTGCAGTTTGCCTATAGGCCTCACAGAGGAGTGGAGGATGCCACTATCACTCTGTTTAACATGCTTTTTAAACATCTGGATTTTAATGGGACACACGCCAGACTTTTATTTGTGGACTTTTCCTCCGCCTTTAATACAATCCAACCTCATATCTTAGTTGAAAGGCTCCTGCAGCAATTTGATTTGAGCAATAATCTGGTGGGTTGGATTCTGGATTTCTTAACCAACAGGATGCAGAGAGTAAGGGTCAATGGTACACTGTCTGACCTAAGGTGCTCTTCTACTGGCTCTCCTCAGGGGTGTGTGTTGTCATCACTACTCTTCATCCTGTACACAAACATGTGTCGGAGCAGACATGACAACAGACACATTATAAAGTATGCTGATGACTCAGTTATTGTCAGTCTCCTCCAGGATGGTGAGAGTGGCCACGGCCCAGTAGTTGATGATTTTGTTCACTGGTGTGAGGATTCCTACCTGCAGCTGAATACGACAAAAACTAAAGACATGATTATTGACTTTAGGAGCAAAAATTCCAGGCACAAAGTCACCGTACTAAAAGGCCAGACCACCGAATGTGTACAATCTGTTAGGATTTAAACTCAATAGAAACCATCTAAGTCTACTCTTCAAAGCTTGTCTATGTGTGTAGATGGTTTACCCAGATTCGTTTTTCAAGGAAGAGATTAGCTTACTTGGAACAGGTATTTATTTAAGCAAGCAAGTTGAATATAGTAGGTTACAGCGCTGGTTCAAACATTCTCGCCCTGACAGCAACAGATCGTGTCAGTTTATGAAGTCTGACTGACTATGCTGGCCCTGACCCAGAATATTTATACACAAATGAACAAAGAAGAAAGCATGCATTAACAAGATGACAGTCCAGGTGTCTGGTCCAGGGAGGATCCGTTCCTGGCGCCGAATGTATCCAGATGAAGGCCATTCCTCCTCCCAGGTCAAAGTAGCCCAGGCTCAGCCATTCCTTATCACAACTGTGCCTCCTTCCCATAAATCCCAGGCGTTTGTTATCCTCTGTGGTGAGACAAAGGTCCACTATTTTGCAGAGAGTGAACCACACACTTGGCAATATATATTCCATTATGGTATATTGGTTATTTTACCTAGACATAAGCGGAGTACAAATATTTTGAGTCACACAAATAACTGTTATATGGTTATATTGATCACTTTATCCCATCAAATCCTACAGATATCTTGGGACGATTATTGATAGTAATTTAAACTTTGAAGAGAACTTTGAAAGGGTGTACAAAAAGCGTCAGCAACATTTGCATTGCTTGAGAAAACTTGCATGCTTCCAAGTTGACCGAACCATAATGACAATGTTTTATCGGGCTTTTATTGAATCTGTTTTATCCTTTTCTTTAGTGTCATGGTTTGGTCAGATAAAACTGAAACAGAGGGAATCCTTGGATCAGGTAGTTAGATGGTCCAGTCGTTTGCTTGGTGAGCCACAGCTGAGCCTGACATCCCTGTACACCAGACAAGTACAGAGGATGGCTACCTCCATTTTAAATGATGACTCCCACCCTTTGCACTGCCACTTTCAGCTTCTTCCCTCAAGACGGAGGTTTGCTGTCCCAAAAAGTAGAACCCAGCGCTACAAAAACAGCTTTGTCCCTGCTGCTGTCAAAGAGTTGAACAAGCTGTAACAATATATTGCACATAATTTAGGTACCTCTTTATTAACTCCATTTTATATTTACTTATTTTTGTAGGATGCCACTTGGGTTCTAAATATTTTATTGGGTTTTAGACCTTTGAGTTTTTAACCTCTTTGACTAGTTTTTAACTTTTAATATGACCCTTCTCTCTTACCTCTGGTTTTTCTCCCATCTCTTTGTCTTTTATACCCTGATTGATTGAGCCTTGAGTATTCTTATCATGTTTATAGTCAGCTTCATATGTGCCTGTGTTTGTGTCTATGTTGAATGTAATTAGTGGCTTGTAAATATGGATGTCACCAGACTGCAAAACAAATCTACCTATGGGTACAAATAAAGTAACCTGAACCTGAACCTGAACCTGAAAGTTAATTTATTTGAATCAAACAAACTCTTCAGTTTATTCAGTTCATTTCTAACCGTATCCAAAAGTTCTTCCATGGTGTCCCCACAGCAAAGTAAATTAGTGTCATCTGCAAATAAAATATTTTTTAACATACTGGACACTTCACATACATTATTAATATACAAAATAAGAAACAATGACCCCAAAACTAAGCCTTGTGGGACCCCACACATTACCTTTAGTGATGTTGATTTAGGTTTGTTTGTTTGTACATACTGTTCCCTATTCCCTATAGCTCTGATGGGACAGAGCTTTTTCTGTTGCTGCCCCTAAACTGTGGAACAATCTGCCTTTGTCCATTAGACAGACCTTTTCACTGTCCAGTTTTAAAACTCATCTTAAAACTCATTTTTATTCTTTGGCTTTTGACCCAGTTTGAGACATTGATTTTACTTGTTTTGTTGCTTTAATTGTTATTTATTTGTGCTGTATTGCATTTTTAGTTGTATTTTATTATTTTTATGTCTTACGTTTTTATGTACAGCATTTTGTGTCAGCTGTGGTTGTTTCTAAAGTGCTTTATAAGTAAAGGTGGATTGGATTGGATATTATTTAGGTGACTGGATAGCCAGTTGAATGCCACCCCTCTGATCCCATATTTTTTAAGCTTTATTATTAACAACTTATATTCAAGTGTACAAGTTGATTACTTTAAGGTAGGGTTGTAGAGAGTGTAATAATGAGGCAAGTTTCATCTCAAGGCAGTTTATTACACGCTCCAACATGAGCAAAGTAGAAAAGAGAACATCACAGGAACAACTCGTCCCTTATATACCAGGGACTCTCACAGCTCACAAGTCACATTGCATTATAATCACCAGTAACAATGCCTTTCCTCTCAAATCCCATAGCATCCCCCTCACAGTCTTCGGCCTACAAAGAATCCCCCCAAGCAGTCTCTGCATACCAAAGGTTACCCTTTCACAGTATCCTGTTATCTCCAAGGAAACTCTGTACCTTGTTCTTATCTAATATGTGAGGCCTTATGCAAAGCATTAAATAAGTCACACGAGTGGCTACAGGGTAAAAAAAAATGTCATTAAAAAATGTCCTGTATGCTATCTTGCAATAGCATATACAGGACCTCCTGGGTATCAAATGGCCTTGACCTAGGCTGTAATTCAATATAACCCTGGACCACAGAAGCTAGGACAACTTGGTTGAAAGGAACAGCTTCAGTAACCTGAGAGATTTTTTTTTTTTTTTTTTTTTTTTTTTGTTACTTATTTGTACCCGTAGGTAGATTTGGTTTGCAGTCTGGTGACAAGCCACCGGCTGCTGGTCGCTGCGTGCGCGAGCGCCCTAAACCTACATGTTTTTTTTTTTTTTGGTATGCGGGAGGAAACCGGAGAAATCCCGGAGTAAACCCACGCAACACGGGGAGAACATGCAAACTCCACACAGCTCACTGTTGGTCGGGGCCTGGAATCGAACCCACGATCTCATGATCCCCGCGATCCCCCGGCCAAGGGTAAAACTGTGCTGCCACAGTGCTAAACCACTGCGCCACCGTGCAGCCCACGAGATGCATTAGTTTAGTCAGCAGCTTTGTTCATTGCATTCTGGTATTTGAGTTAAAGCAGTTTTCAAGCTTTAACTGAGTTGAGTAACAGATTCTCTTCCCTTGAGGAAGTTAATGAACCAGAAACTGTTTATGGGAATATTACTACAATCATCAAGGATTCTATCAGCAAGAACCTCCCAAAACAAAGATTATATGAGCCAAACTGGATGTCAGCAGAGACAAAACAGGCTATTGTAAACAAACATAAATTCAGAAAAGCAAATGGAGCATCTTCAACAGAGTATAAGATAGCCAAAGCAAAATCCAAGATGTGCGTGAGGAAAAATAAGCTAAAACAATTAGAAAAGGATATAGATATGCTAACCAATCCTCCCCCACATACGTATAATACTATGCAACTTTAAGAAGACTAAAAGCTAAACCCAAAAAATATAAGCTGGGGAATTAAAGATAAGAATGGTAATATTCTGACCAACAAAACTCAGATTCTAGAGCGTTGGGCTGAATTTTATGAAGAGCTTTACCGAGACGACTCTGTACCAACTGTCATGTAGATGATAGCAATGAAGACCCCATTCCCCTAGTACTTATGAAGGAAGTCGAACCAGCAATGTGGAATCTGAAGAACGGTAAAAGTCCTGGCCTGGATAACATTTATTCAGAATACTTGAAAGCAGGAGGTAAACCTCTCGATCATCTCTAGAACAGTTCCCAAAGCATTTAAAGAAGTCCTTGTTATTGTATTGTTCAAGAAGAAAAATTGTTTAGATGAAAACTATTGACCTGTAAGTCTCTTCAGCCATGTCTACAAACTTTTCATTAGCATAATAGCAACACGCATAAAATATGACCTCTATGCCTTCTTTCCAGCATCACAAGCTGCTTATCAGCCTGGTAGAGGAACTATTGAACAAATCATTGTCTTAGAACAGATCCTTGAAAAATCTATAGAATTCAATAGTCCAGGCTTCAGTGCCTTATAGATTTTACTAAAGCCTTTGACAGTATAAAACTTAGCTTCGTCTGGGAACTTCTTGAAGAAAGAAGTCTTAATAAGAGATGTGGTGAAATGTTAAATGTGCAACCTAGTGCATTTAGTTCCCAGGGCGGATGCTTATGTGGCGGAAGGTTACAGGAAACCAGCAGTGTGTGTTGTTAGGCACAATCTACAAAAAGATGTGGTTGTACTGAGTTGAGCGAGTAAACGTTGTTCATTAAAGCTACAAAGGAGAACCTGGGTTGGTCTTTGTCTAAAAAAGAACCCAACACAACATGGTGTCAGAAGCGGAGCTGTTTTAAAGGCCAAATGTCACGTAACAGGGTACTTTAAATATCTTGAAACTAGATATAAAAGGGAACTGATCCGTTCGGGTCTTGGTGCATATGCTTCAGTAACAACGGAATATTCGTTAATTTAAAACTGCCGCGCTTGGCCTGACACGGCCCCTGGAATCGCCTGGGGAAGAAGGCGGAAGTGACGAAATCGATTGTACCCTAGTTTGATGCTTGGGGTATTTCAATTGATTGTTTATATGGAGACTGGAAGGTTGAAGTGAGCAACAAGAAAGAAAAAATTGGATATTTCACCCATACCTTAAAACGGGACTATCAGGGACAGCTGGGTAATAAGGGACACTTCTCTGGGAAATGTTTTCATACCTGTCAAGTGAGACGTTTTCGCCGTACTTCAACACCGTAAAAAGCGGCTATAAGGAACGGTGGAGCAACAAGGCACACCTCTCTGGGAAATTCCCCAAATGCAACTCGTGTTGTTATTGTCAAATATTTTAAGGATTCATGGATATTTGACAATAACAACACAACTCAGCGTCCGGCGCTAAATAAAAAAAAAAAAAAGCAGAATTCTGTATTTGTCAGGTGATCTCTGTCTGTTCCGCAACCGCTGCACAGCTCAACGTGTTAAACCATTGTCCTAATGACTTCTCATTGTAGTGAGAACAGCTCAAGCTGAGCGATCAGCCCGCCCAGACAATTAAACTAATGATTGACTCCACACTTCGAACAGTAGTGAGAATAGCTCACGCTGAGCGATCAGCCCGCCCAGACAATTAAACTAATGAGTGACTCCACACTTCTCATGGTAGTGCGAATAGCTCCCGCTGAGCGATCTGACAGCACCAGCTGTGAGTGATCACACACAGGAGTGCTCCTCAACACACAGTTTTTTTTTCCAGTATATTTTTTCTTTTGGGCGTACAGAAATGGCAATATGCCCGTTTTTGCTAAAATTGCATTTTCCCCGTATTTTCCTTAAAATATTTGACAATAACAACACGAACTACATTTAAAACATTTCCCAGAAAAGTGTCCACCACTGCGCCGTCCCCCACAGCCGCGCTTGGCACCAAAATACGGTGAAAATGTCTGACTTGACAGGTATGAAAACATTTCCCAGAGAAATGTCCATTATTACTCCGCTGTCCTTTATAGCCACGTTTTACGGTATTAAAATACGGCGAAAACGTCTCCCTTGACAGGTATGCGCCTCCATTTTCATATTGATCTGGTCAATTTCTTGACAGCAGCGGCTCTCCTCCACTGTAATAATAATGGCTTCCGAAAAATCAATATTTATGGGGCGTCCTGGACAGACCCCCTTCGGCTTCGCAATTCTGGAGGCGATTAATGTCCAGTTCAATGACATTTTCCACTGGTTCTGCTCTCTGGTCATCGGTGGAACTGTTGTCATCAGACAAAGCATCTGATTCCGTCTTGGACGGCTCGAACCTGTAAGGTTCTATGCCTCTGTCACTGTCTGAACCACTGACAAAAAAAAGACAAAAAAAAAAAAAGACAAAACTAAACTAATTTGTTCACAATCGCTGTCACTTTCCGTCATGATTGTCCAATGTTGATAAGTGTGAATATGGATAGGCAGGGCAGCCAGGGTACAACTGGTGATGTCAAAAACATGGGCGTGGTCTGGACTGGCTGTCACAAGCCAGCAAGCAAGGTGGGGCCTTCACCTGGTGTATTTTGTGCAATTATGTAAATACAGGTGGGTGATATGGTCTCCGGTATGAATATTTGGTTTAAGCTATGTGTATTTTATCTAAATTCGTTGTCATTTAGAAAAAAAATTACGTGACATTTGGCCTTTAAGCGAAAGAGCTAGGATTCTCCTGCAGACCAGTGAAAAAAAAAGGAAAGAAAAAAAACTGCACAACGCAGGGTGAGGTATGGGCACCTGAGGAGTTATCCAGGCCAACACATGCGGCTCCTCCGACGGCAACTTTCACCATCAAACCTCCCGAACCTTTTGATTTCTCAAAACCACAGGAGTGGGAGAAATGGATACAGTGGTTTGAGCACTTTAGACTGGCAAGTAACCTGAACAACTCGTCTGATGCTAACCAGGTGAACACTCTTGTTTACTGCATGGGCGATGAAGCTGGCGATGTGCTACGAGGGCTAGATTTAACTCGCGAGTAGCGCCAGTGGTATGATGCAGTCAGAAATGGTTTTGCAAATACTTTGCGTTATGTCTGTAAATAATGGTCGGAGTCATAGTTATGCCATGCAGCGAACTGGACTTTATTAGAGGACACACAACTATATACAGTCTGGCCGTAGTCCGCCTGATGTCACACCCAGGGCGGGTACGGCAACAAGCCCTAAAGGCCACACACTCTCACCATTCTCTCTACACATCATTCCCTTCACCCTTACAAAAGTGCAAAACACACACACACAATTCAGACCCACCCCAATTTAGGACCTGAATCATGCACTAAGGGAAATAGCAGGGAAACAGTGAACTAGAATAGCCTAACACATTCACCCAAAACAACTAAAATCACCATTTTTTTATACTAAATACACAGAATAATCCCCAAATAACACACATTCAATTCAACTTTATTTATATAGCGCCATTTCACAACAAGAGTCATCTCATAGCACTTTCAACTGTAGGGGAAACCCCCACAATTGCAGAAAGACCCCAACAATCAGGCGATCCCCTATGAGCAAGTGCTTGGCGATGGTGGAGAAGAAAAACTCCCTTTTAACAGGAAGAAACCTCCAGCAGAACCAGGCTCAGGGAGGGGCAGTCATCTGCTGCGACTGGCTGGGGGGTGAGGGGATAGAGAAGATGAAAAGAACAGACATGTAGAGAGCAAACAGCACGATGGGGACTCAATCTATGAGAGAGAACAAACAGATGTTAATGACCAGCAAAAAAAAAAAAATATTTCATTGAGAGTGAAGAAAAGAGTGAAGCCCAGTGCAATTATTGGAGGTCCCCCGGCTGTCTAAACCTAATAGCAGCATAACTAAGGGAGGGTTCAGAAACACATGATCCCTCCCTAATTGTAGGCTGTATCAAAAAGGAAGGTTTTAACCCTATTCTTAAAAACAGAGATTGAGTCTGACTCCCGAATCCAGATTGGCAGCTGGTTCCACAAGAGAGGAGCTTGATAACTAAAGGCTCTGCCCCCCATTGTACATTTGGAGATTCTAGGTATTACAAGTAATCCAGCATTTTGGGAGCGTAGTGCTCTGTTAGGATAATAGGGTAATATCAGATCTTTTAAATAAAAAGGGGCCTGATTGTTTAGAGCTTTGAAAGTGAGAAGAAGGATTTTAAACTTAATTCTAAACTCTATGGGAAGCCAATGAAGGGAGGCCAGAACCGGAGAGATATGATCTCTCTTTCTAGTACCTGTTAAAACTCTTGCAGCAGCATTTTGGATCAACTGAAGACTTTTTAGAGATGTTTTAGGACAACCTGATAATAAAGAATTACAATAATCTAATCGAGCGCTAACAAAAGTATGGATCAGTTTCTCAGCATCACTCTGAGACAAGATGCTCCTAATCTTGGCAATATTACGCAAATGATAGAAGGCAGTCTTAGAAACAAATTTAATATGTGAACTGAAAAACAGATCTTGATCAAAAATAACTCCAAGGTTCCTCACAGAGCTATTAAGAGAAAAAGTAACCGCATCCAAACTAAAAGTTTGATTTGGAAAGGTTTTTCTAAGGTTTTTTGGACCAACAAGAATTACTTCAGTCTTATCTGAATTAAATAGCAGGAAATTACAAGTCATCCAAGCTTTGATTTCCTTAAGACAGGCTTCAAACTTGGCTAATTGATTACTATCATCTGGCTTCATTGACAGGTATAATTGTGTGTCATCTGCATAACAATGAAAATGTATACAGTTCTTCCTAATAATGTTGCGTAACGGAAGCATATATAAACTAAAAAGAGTAGGGCCTAGCACAGATCCCTGTGGAACTCCATGACTGAGCTTTGAGTTGAAAGAAAACTCATTATTGACATGAACAAACTGGAACCTATCAGATAAATAAGATCTAAACCACTGCAACGAAATTCCATTAAGTCCAACATAGTGTTCTAATCTATCAAGTAGAATATTATGATCGATAGTATCAAAAGCTGCACTAAGGTCTAAAAGGACAAGTACAGAAACAGGCTTGGATGAGGAAACTATTTTGTCTAATTCTAAAAGGTCAATTGGAGTAAACTGATCCAAACAGATGTCAGTTGAAGGAGTTGTAGTAGTTACCGTATTTAAGTTAACGGTGGGAAGAATCTGACTGATTTTATCTCTGATAGATGAAATTTTATTATTGAAAAAGTTCATAAAGTCCTGACTAATAAGCTCTAAGGGTATGCTAGGATTGACAGAGTCCTGACTCTTTGTCAGCCTGGCTACAGTGCTGAAAAGAAACCTGGGATTAATCTTGTTCTCTTCTCTTAATGCAGAATAATAACTCATTCTAGTTTTTCTCAGAGATTTTTTATAAATTAAAAGATGATTTCTCCAAGCTAAATAGATTTCATCTAAATCAGTGGAGCGCCATTTTCTTTCTAATTGACGAGTCTTCTGTTTTAAGCTATGAGTTTCTGTGTTGAACCAAGGAGTTAGAAATCTCTGATTAGACTTTTTCTTTTTTAAAGGGGCCACCATGTCTAGAGTCTGATGCAGAGAAGCTGTAACACTATCTACCATGCTATCAATTACAGAAGGAGCAAGCTGTCTATAGCTTATTTCCGCTGTGTTGACACATGGCATAGAGGAAACAATCTGCATAAATTTAGGCTAACAACATCATCTGAGAGGCATCTATTGTAGTAATATTTTTCCTTAGGAGCCAAATAGTCAAAAATAGTAAAATCAAAGGTTAACAGACAATGGTCTGACAGTATAGGGTTATGGGGAGACACTACCAGATTTTCTATTTCTATGCCATATGTCAGAACAAGGTCCAATGTATGGTGGAGATAAAGGGTAGAATTTCCTACTTTCTGAGAAAACCCCATCGAGTCTAATATTGAATTAAATGCCAAATTAAGGCAATCACTATCTACATCTACATGTATATTAAAGTCCCCTACTATAATTATTCTATCTGATTTCAGCACTAAATCAGCTAAGAATTTGGCAAATTTGGATAAAAACTCTGAGTAGGTTGATGGAGGACGCTAAACTACGGCAAATAAAATTGGGTTTAGCCTAAAATTGCTAAAATGCCCAATACTGAGGACCAGGCCCTCAAAGGAATTATAACGTGTTTTTTGCTTTACATTAACTAGTAATTTGGAATGGTAAATTGTTGCTACTCCTCCTCCACGACCAGAGCTTCTGGGATTTTGACAGTTTAAATAACCAGAGGGAGTTGATTCATTCAAACCAACATAATCCTCTTGTCGTAGCCAAGTCTCTGTAAGGGATATTAAATCAATCTGATGATCAATTAACAGATCATGGACTAGCAGAGACTTGGGAGTTAGAGACCTAATATTTAACAAGCCGCATTTAATTTTTAAATTATGAGGAGGAACAGAGGCCAACTCATTAAATTTAGAGGCTTCATGTTTAATTTGAGTTTTGCCAACTTTTTGTTTAATCCCTTTGGGATGCTTATACATTATATTTTTATTTACTTTCATTCACATGCACCATGTGAACATATTTACAGTAATGTCATTTATGTTACTCCAATGTCCATGGGCAGCCAAAGGTAAAACTGGCTCGGAGGCCTAGGGCATCCCCATGGCATGCGTGGCCCTGGCCACTGTCTGCCCCCTGGATCAATGCCGACCTCCCCGGTGAGAATGTCCCTTCTCCTCACCCTTCTCCTCACCCTCAACCGCTTCTCTCATTTGGACGCACAGTGCTCCTGCCCGGCACACCGTCCCTCCATGCCCGTCAGTCCACTCCCGACCGTGTTCAACAATGGTGCAACTGCTGCCGCTGTAGCCCCAAACACTCTGGCCCCCTGGGGCCGAACTCTGGGGAAGACTAACGCTCGCTCATCGGCGCCGCTTGTTGACCTGGGCACCTTGCCGTAATGCCCAGCACCCTCATCCAAGGTGATCTTAGCCCCGTCACTGAGGTCCTGCCCAACCTCTGTGGCACCTCCTCTCTGTCATCCGAGGTGCTCCGCTGTGCTGTCTCTGTGTCCGGCTATCACTGCTGCTCCCCGGGACTTTCAGCATCACCCTCGTGGGTGTCACTCGTTGACCCAAGCGCCTCGTCGCTGCCCCCAGCACCGTCATCCAAGGTACTCCGTTGTGGTGCCTCTGCCTTCCTGAACAAGTGTTTGGAGGAATGAAAGACAGAGATGAAAAGCTACAAAGAGCACAATAACCTCTTTATGGCCCCGGTGGAACTGAACTAACTGTTCTAGGGTCAGTTACAGAGACACTCTTTTATAGAGAGAGGAGCACTACAGAGAAGATATATGTTGTGGAAAACTTGCGTGTGGCATTGCTGCGCAGATCCACCTCTGTGAAACTCAAGCTGATGGCTAGGATTGATACCATGAACCAGCAAACAGTCATGAAGACATATCCAAAACTCTGTGATGGACTTGGACTGGCTCAGAAGCCATACACCATTAAACTTAAATCAGATGCAGTCCTGTTTTCTCTGAAAGTGCCCCGATGGGTCCCATTACCTATGATGGATAAGGGTAAACAAGAGCTGGAGAGGATGGAAAAACTAGGGGTCATCAGCCATGTGGAGAAACCAACTGACTGGTGTTGTGGCATGGTGATCGCCCCCAAAAAGGATAAAGAAAAGGTACACATCTGTGTGGACCTGACACCCCTGAATAAGTCAGTGTGCCGAGAAAGATACTGTACATCCTCCCCTCTGTGGACCAAACCCTAGGCAAGCTAACAGGTGCACATTATTTCACCAAGTTAGATGCAAATATGGGCTTCTGGCAGATACTGCTGTCAGAGGAGTCAGCTCTCTACACAACATTCATCACACCATTTGGGCACTACCACTTTAACTGCTTGCCCTTTGGTATTTCCTCCGCCCCAGAACATTTTCAGAACATGATGGTGACTGAGGTAACAGCAGGTCTGCAAGGGGTTGTCTGCCATATGGATGATGTCCTCATTTGGGGGGGCCACAAAGGAACAGCATGATGCAAGAGTGCACGCTATGCTAGAGCGAGCAGGAAACCTGGGGTCACACTAAACATGTCAAAATGTGAATTTGGTAAGAGAGAAGTAAAATTTCTTGGCTACATCATCTCTGACATAATGCGCGGCTCAGGAGACGCACACACACAGGCTCAGAGTAGTTCAAATAGTTTATTAACAACAGGAGTGTATGAATGTGTGTCTGCGGGATGTAAATGTATTGGTGGCGACGTCTGCTTCGGGCACAGAGGCAGGAGACCGTACAGCCGGACAACCCTATGGGAAAAGCACAAGGAGAAGGGTGACGGGCACACACCAACACAGGAGATATAGGAGCGAGAGAGGAGCTTACTTGGATAGGACAGATGACTGGCACAGCAAGGGACGAGGTCCGGTAGACAGCCACCTGGAGAGCCCGGTGCAGCAGCGAGGAACAGGCGATGGAGAGGCGTTGTCCACCGCCGGGAAATCCACCTGTGCACAGGGGAGCAGACTTGGAAGGGAAAGGAGGTAAGGTCTTCTTACCAGAATGATCAGCTGAGGGTGAAAGGAACTCACAGCGATGCGTAGGGAAGTCTGACGGCTTCAGGCCGAAGCTCAGGGCGAGGCGGCTTATATCCCTCGCCGCTGATGATGTGCAGGTGTGCGTGCAGGTGGCGCCGCTGATGAGCGGCACGGCATGACAGTACTCCCCCCTCTAGCAGCGCCTCCTGGCGATGGCTTCTCTGGGTGCGCTCGGTGGAAATCAGCGATGAGCGATGGGTCCAACACAAACGACGAGGGTACCCACTGTCGATGTTCAGGCCCATAGCCCTCCCAGTCCACCAAGTACTGCAACCCACGACCCCGGCGCCGGGAGTCCAGGATGGAGGCGACGGGCCAGGCCGGATGGCCACCAATCATCCGGGACGCGGGTTGCACAGCAGGAGGAGGGCAAAGGGGATCGGAGACTGCCAGCTTCACCTTGGACATGTGGAAGGTGGGATGGATGCGGAGGGAGGGGGAATAGCTACACGCACAGCCACCGGGTTGATGATCCTGGTGATGGGGTATGGACCCATGAAGTGCTGTGCCAGCTTCCTCCTCTCGCCCTTTAAAATCACGTCCTGGGTTGACACGTAGACTCGCTGACCAACTCTGTACGCCGGGGCAGGTCTTCTGTGCCGGTCCGCCACGGCTCTGTTGCGCTCCGCCGTGCGTAAAAGCGCATTGCGCGCTGACGCCCAGATGGAGCGGAACTGCCTGAGATGCGCCCGTACTGAGGGGACAGTAACCTCACTCTCCTGCGCCGGGAACAGCGGAGGGTCGTAACCCAGGGACGCCTTAAAGGGGGACATCCCTGTAGCAGAAGAGTGAGCGGTGTTATGGGCGTATTCAACCCAGGCGAGGTGGTTACTCCAGGACGTAGGTTTGGACGCCGTTACACAGCGGAGCGCAGCCTCCAGCTCCTGGTTGGTCCGCTCACACTGCCCGTTGGATTGGGGGTGATGGCCGGAGGAGAGGCTCACCTTGGCTCCTAAGGCGTTGCAGAATGACCTCCAAACTTCTGAAGAAAATTGGGGCCCTCGGTCCAAGACCACGTCCACCGGAATCCCATGCAGCCTGACCACGTGTTGGGTGAGGAGGTCCGCCGTCTCCAGGGCAGTTGGGAGACCTCGTAGGGGGACGAAGTGTGCCGCCTTGGAGAAGCGGTCCACGATGGTCAGGACGGTGTCGTAGGTGTTCGAGACTGGGAGTCCGGTGACGAAATCCAGGGCGATATGCGACCAGGGCCTGCCAGGGACGGGCAGAGGCTGGAGCAAACCCGCTGGAGGGGCATTACCCGATTTGTTGGTGGCACACACTGGACAGGCCCGGGCGTAGCGGGCAGCGTCCCTCCGCAGGCCCGGCCACCAGAAGGACCGCTGGAGGAGGTCAATCATCCGGGAGGAGCCAGGGTGGCAGGTGAGCTTGGATGTGTGCAACCAGTGGATGACCTCCCACCGAACCGTGGATGGCACGAACAGCCTCCCCTCCGGTCCGCCGCCAGGGTCAGGTTCCACTTCCAGCGCCTTCCGGATCTTGCTCTCGATGTCCCAGGTGACGGCTCCCACGACGCACGACCTGGGTAGGATGGTGTGGACCGTGTCCTCTGACTCCTCAGGGGTGAATTGCCTAGAGAGGGCGTCGGGCAGGCCGTTCTTGGAGCCAGGCCTGAAGGTGATGGTAAATTGGAACCTGGCGAAGAACAAGGACCAGCGCGCCTGGCGGGCGTTCAGGCGCTTGGCAGATCTAAGGTACTCCAAGTTCTTGTGGTCCGTCAGGACCACGAACGGCAGGTCCGCCCCCTCTAGCCAGTGACGCCACTCCTGTAGCGCGAGCTTGATGGCGAGGAGCTCTCTGTCACCCACGTCGTAATTCCTCTCCGCCGGGGACAAGCTCCGGGAGAAGAAGGCACAGGGCCGTTTGATACCGTCGTCTGGCGACCGCTGGGATAGCACCGCCCCCACTCCTGTGTCCGAAGCGTCCACTTCCACGATGCACTGCAGTGCAGGGTTGACTTGGCTAAGGACCCGGGAGGAGGAGAACTCTGCCTTCAGTGCCTGAAAAGCAGCCGCGGCCTCTTCGGTCCACCGGAACGGGACCTTAGGGGACGTGAGGCGGGTCAGCGGACCGACGATGGTGCCAAAATTTGGGACGAAGCGGCGGTAGAAGTTCGCAAACCCAACGAACTGTTGCACCTGCTTCCTTGACGCAGGTGTAGGCCATTCCACCACCGCCTTCACCTTCTCTGGGTCCGGAAGCACCTGGTCGTGGGAGATGATGAACCCAAGGAAGGACGTTGTCTTCGCGTAAAACTCACACTTCTCGGCCTTCATGTATAACCGGTTCTCCAGCAGTCTTTGGAGGACCCGCCTCACGTGGACCTGGTGCTCGTCCCTGGACTTGGAGAAGATGAGTATGTCATCCAGGTAGACGAACACAAAAAGGCCGATGAAATCCCGGAGGACGTCATTGATGAGGCGCTGAAAGACGGCTGGAGCGTTGGTCAACCCGAACGGCATCACCAGGTATTCGAAGTGGCCGTTCGGGGTACGGAAGGCTGTTTTCCACTCATCTCCCTCCCGGATCCGGACGAGGTGGTATGCGCTGCGTAGATCCAGCTTGGTGAACCAAGTCGCCCCCTGGAGGGAGTGGAAAGCGGTGTCCATGAGGGGCAGGGTGTAACGATCCTTCTCCGTTATGTCATTAAGGGCACGAGAGTCAATGCAAGGACGGAGGGATCCGTCCTTCTTACCGACGAAGAAGAATCCTGCCCCCACAGGTGATGACGATGGGCGGATTATCCCAGCACTCAGCGACTCCTTGAGGTAAGAGTTCATTGTCTCCTTCTCCGGCGCCGATAGACTGTAGAGTCGTCCAGAAGGTAAGGGTGCCCCCTGGCGGAGATTGATTGCGCAGTCATAGGGCCTATGAGGAGGGAGACACATCGCCTTGGATTTGCTGAATACCATACCCAGGTCATGAAATTCTAGTGGCACCAGGGACAGGTCCGGGGGCGCAGCGTCCGTAGAAGAGGGAGAAGCGGACGGAGAGCAGGCAGCGGACTGTAGACAGGTGCCCATGCAGAACGTGCTCCATGCTGACACCCCGGCGGACTTCCAATCCAGAACGGGGTTGTGGAGGCGTAGCCAGGGATACCCCAGGATGACGGGCGACACAGAGTTGGGCAGGACGTAAAAGGTTATCTCCTCCCGGTGGTTTCCAGAGATAATAACCGGGACGGGGATGGTCTGGTGCGTAACTCTCCCAAGGGAGGCACGAGAGAGGTTGACCAGGGAGATAGGGTTCCTGAGTGCCTGACAGCGGATGCCCAATCGGGTTGCCAGGCTTTGAGAAATAAAGCTGCCTTCCACGCCCGAATCCACCAGTGCGTGGGTGAGATGCCCAGTGGGGTTGTGGCAGAAACGGATGGGCAGCTTCAATTGTGTGAGAGAACTTAACCGATTGACGTCCGCGAGGCCCCCTACAGTGACTCGCGGACCCCGCCGACTGGCCTTCCGTGGGCAAAGCTTCACTGTGTGTTGGTCATCTCCGCAATACATGCAGAGATCCAACTCACGGCGGCGTTGTCTCTCCGCAGGGGAAAGCTTTGTCCAGCCCGTCACCATCGGCTCCGACTCCTCGGGGCACGATGGTGGCGGCGTCGCCAGGGGGCGAGCTTGGAACAGGCGCGGCGAGACTCCACGAGGGCGAGAAGAAGACGACTTCCGTCCCGAGGAGCGCTCGCGCAACCTGTTATCCAAACTGATTGCTAGGGATGTTAGCTCCGCTAGCGTCTCAGGGATATCCCGCCCAGCCAGTTCATCCCTCAGATCATCGTTGAGACTGCGGAGGAAAAGGCCACAGAGGGAGCGTTCCTCCCAGCCTAATTCCTCCGCCGCTACCCGGAAGTCGACCGCGTAGTCCGCTGCCAACCGGCTTCCCTGCTGGAGGGCGAGAAGCCGATCGACCTGGACCGTCTCGGTAAGAGAATGGTCAAAGACCTCCAGGAAGCGTCTCACGAATTGGTCATATGTGAGGGTGGCATAACTGGGCCTCGCCATAACGGCGTAGGTCCAGGTTAATGCTCACCCCTCCAGGAGATTCCCGATATAACCAATTCGGCTATGATCTGAGGGAAAGTCCCCGGGCACACGGTGGAAAACGGACTCACACTGCATTATAAACCCCCGCGCTCCGCCGAGCTTACCGCTAAAGCGGGCGGGGGTTGGAATGGGCGTGAGCCGAACCGGTGCACCCGGAGCCTGCTGGACGGCCACTGGAGCAGCAGGAGCCGCGCCACCCTGACGAGCTGGGGGGAACGGCTGTTGGGGGTCCAAGCGGCCCAATCGGTTAGTTATATTTATCAACTGATTAAAAATCACCTGTTGCTGATAAGCTATCTGATCCACTCGAGCCTCGAGAGTGGTAAACCGGTGTGGGAGCCCGCCGTCTGCCGAGCCGCTCTGCTGAAGTCGTACTGACATAACGCGCAGCTCAGGAGATGCACACACACAGGCTCAGAGTAGTTCAAATAGTTTATTAACAACAGGAGTGTATGAATGTGTGTCTGCGGGATGTAAATGTATTGGTGGCGGCGTCTGCTTCGGGCACAGAGGCAGGAGACCGTACAGCCGGACAACCCTATGGGAAAAGCACAAGGAGAAGGGTGACGGGCACACACCAACACAGGAGATATATGAGCGAGAGAGGAGCTTACTTGGATAGGACAGATGACTGGCACAGCAAGGGACGAGGTCCGGTAGACAGCCACCTGGAGAGCCCGGTGCAGCAGCGAGGAACAGGCGATGGAGAGGCGTTGTCCACCGCCGGGAAATCCACCTGTGCACAGGGGAGCAGACTTGGAAGGGAAAGGAGGTAAGGTCTTCTTACCAGAATGATCAGCTGAGGGTGAAAGGAACTCACAGCGATGCGTAGGGAAGTCTGACGGCTTCAGGCCGAAGCTCAGGGCGAGGCGGCTTATATCCCTCGCCGCTGATGATGTGCAGGTGTGCGTGCAGGTGGCGCCGCTGATGAGCGGCGCGGCGTGACAATCTCAGCTGATGAAATGAGGCCAGATCCTTAGAAAACCAAAGCTGTGCAGGGCATGAACGAACCAAGGAACGCAAGCGAACTCAGGAGCTTCCTCAGAGTGGTGAACCAGTTAGGGAAGTTCAACCCAAACCTGCCTGGAAAAGACAAACCACTAAGACTTGCTTTTCAAAAAGAACCAGTGGTACTGGGGACATGAACAGCAGCAGACATTCTGCAACCTAAAGTGTGAGCTCTCATCTGCACCTGTGCTCCAGCTTTATGATCCAAACAAATCACAGAAAATATTTGCAGATGCTTATCATATGGGCTGGGGGCAGTGCTACTACAGAAAGGAGGTGAGGTGTGGTCACCAGTCGCCTATGCTTCCAGGTCACTGACGGACACAGAACAGTGCTATGCTCAGCTGGAAAAAGGGCACTGGCGCTCACTTGGGCCTGTGAAAGACTCATCCATCCATCCATCCATCTTCTACCGCTTTTCCGGAGGTCCGGGTCGCGGAGGCAGCAGTTCAAGCAGAGAAGCCCAGACTTCCCTCTCCCCCACCACCTGCTCCAGCTCTTCAGAGAGGATACCAAGGCGTTCCCAGACCAGCTGGGAGACATAGTCTCTCCACCGTGTCCTGGATCTGCCCCGGGGTCTCCTCCCAGTGGGACGTGCCTGAAACACCTCAAGTGGGAGGCGTCCAGGAGGCATCCTAATCAGATGCCCATACCACCTCAACTGACTCATTTCAATGTGGAGGAGCAGCGGTTCTACTCTGAGCCTCTCCCGGATGACTGAGCTCCTCACCCTATCTCTGAGGGTGAGTCCAGCAATCCTACGGAGAAAGCTCATTTCAGCCGCTAGTGAAAGATTCAATGACTTTATTTTTGGTCTACATTTCAAACTGGAAACTGACCACAAGCCACTAGTGAGTCTGCTGGGAGGTCAGGCACTGGACTCACTGCCACCTCACATACAGAGATTCAGAATGTGCCTAATGAGGTGCTCATACACTATAGCACACACACCAGGGAAAAATCTTTCAACAGCTGACATGTTGTCCCCCCCTGCCACTTTCTAATGGGGTCACACTCACTGACGTTGACCTGATGGAGGACACTAATATATATGTTGAGTCTATCCTATCTAGTTTTCCCACAAGTGACAGATATCTTGCTGAGCTACGAGAGCAGCTGCATGCCGACAGTGTTTGTAACCAGGTCATGAACTACTGCAGGGAAGGATGGCCAGACCGGAATCGGCTACAAGGAGCAGTCAAACACTACTGGCAGGAAAGAGCCACCTTAAGTATGCACAACGGACTCCTCCTGCGAGGCACAAGGTTAGTCATATCTGCATGCATGAGAAATGATGTACTGGAGAAGATCCACGAAGGTCACCAAGGAGTAGTAAAGTGCAGAGAACGAGCTAGCCAGGCAATATGGTGGCCAGGCCTAAGCAGCCAAATTAATGAACTGGTCCTGAGGTGTAGGGAGTGCATAAAGGAAAGAGTAAATCCCAAAGAACCTCTGATGCCAACCCAACTTCCAGATAGGCCCTCGCAAAAAGTTGGAGCTGACTTATTCACCTTAAAAGACAAAACTTACCTGCTGGTGGTTGATTACTTTTCTCGATTCATAGAAATAGCTCTGCTCAGCCCAACGTGATCCACTGATGTTATTGTCCACTTAAAATTGATATTTGAATGCCATGGTATCCCCGATACTCTTATCAGTGACAATAATGCATCAGATTTTATATAGCACTTTATCATAGACACTCAAAGACATTTTTTACAGCTACATTATTATCACTCCAGACAGACAATGGTAGTGGCAAGCTACTACTGTAGCCACAGCTGCCCTGGGGCAGGCTGACGGAAACGTGGCTGCCAATCTGCGCCAGCGGCCTCTCCGGCCACCACCGAACATTTATACACATTCATACCCGTTGTTATGGACACTGGAGACAAGGTGGATAAAGTGTCTTGCCCAGGGACACAACAGCAGGATATCTGGGGAGAGCGGGATTTGAACTGCCAACCATCCGGTTATTGGATGACCTGCTCTACCTCCTGAGCCACTGCCGCCCACAATTCACTGGGCATGACATGAGAGAGTTTGCAGAGGATTATGGATTTGATCATGTGACCAACAGCCCGAAATACCCTCAAAGTAACGGTGAGGCAGAGTGAGCTGTGCAGACAATCAAAAACCTGCTCAAGAAAGTCAGAGATCCCTACTGTGCCCTGCTTGCCTATAGAACCACACCACTGAGCAATGGCTACAGCCCAGCCCAACTCCTTATGGGTCGACGCCTTCGCACCACATTGCCAGCACTTCCGGAGGTGCTGCAGCCAGCTCTTCCTGACCTACAGCAGCTTCATCGCACTAAAAGGGAGAAAAGGAGGATGGAGGCACAAATTTTTAATAAGAGACACAGAGCAAGGGACCTGACTAGACTGTCACCAGGATATTCTGTTTCGATCTCTGACGCAAAAGCACGAGGCACAGTGACGTCCACCTATCCTACACCACGATCATATCTGGTCAGCGGGTCACAGGGAACACTGAGGAGGAATTGCAGCCACTTACTGCCTATGCCTTCACCAGAGTATCAAATGGAGATTCCATAGGACTTCCCTTCTGAGGACACCCCCACAGAGACTGAGACTCAGAAAAGCTCACCTGCCATTGTGAGAACAAGATCAGGCAGAGAAGTGAAGAAACCACAAAGACTTAACCTGTGAAATTAAAAAAAAAAGTAAAAAAAAAACCAAAACTGTGTGGTTGTTTGAAACTGAATGGGGATGGAAAAGCTACAGTAAATAGATAATTTAGAGTATGAAGAAGAGATGTAACGTTAAAAGGTGACACAGATCTAATGTTAAAAGATGACACAAATATATGGTTTCCTTTAAGTTCAAATAGTTATCAGAAAAGGAATATAAGCTACACAGAATGTAATTAAGGGTCACTTCAACTTAAAGTAAGGGGGATATGGTGAAATGTTAAATGTGCAACCTAGTGCATTTAGTTCCCAGGGTGGATGCTTATGTGGCAGAAGGTTACAGGAAACCAGCAGTGTGTGTTGTTAGGCATGGTCTACAAAAAGACGTGGTTGTACTGGGTTGAGCGAGTAAATGTTGTTCATTAAGTTACAAAGGAGAACCTGGATTGGTCTTTGTCTGAAAAAGAACCCAACACGACAAGAGATACATCAATCTTCTCAAATTGACCTATGACAACTCCACAGCTGCTATAAAAACCAACACGGGGATAACTAGACCAGTGCAAATACTCAAAGGTGTAAAACAAGGTGATATTCTGTCAGCGCCTTTATTCTGTATAGTCATAGCTGCTATTATCTCAATAACTGAAGCAATTTACAACTCTGGCTCCTCTGTTGGAGGCCATCTTCTTTCTAACTTAAGCTATGCAGATGACATAGCTGCATTGAGTGATTCAAAACAAGACTTATAATTGTTCCTTGATACACTAGCCACCTAGTCTGCAGAAGGTGGACTCTATATAAATATTTCTAAAACTGAATGCATGACAACTGACCAAAGCCAACCCTTCCATCTTACAATCTACAACAAGCCCATTAAGCAAGTTTCTGAATTTGTTTACCTAGGTCATCAACTGTCCTCTACCAATGATGGCACTGCTGCTGTTAAACACAGAGTTACCCTTGGTTGGGCAGCATTTGAGAAAGATAAAGAACTTCTAACATCTAAACGGGTTCCACATAGAATTAAGGCCAAAATGTACAATACCTACCTTCTAACTGTTGTTCTTTATGAGCTTGAATGTGTAAACTTGACATTCACACTCTGCAGAACTGTTGAAACCTTCCAAAACCACATTATGACAGTTATGACTAATCACAAGCTTACAGATCGTGTCTCTATCAGTGAACTTCGCCATTTAACATCATTAACTCCAATTATGCCCATTGTGAAAAGTAAAACTCTGAAGTTCTATGGTCACATTAAACGTTCACAATCAGGCCTTTCAAAAATATGCCTTGAAGGTATGATTAATAATGACAGAAGAAACAGAGGAAGACAACGCAGACGCTGGTGGGATAATATTTATGAATGGACTAAATGGAACTTATACAGTATATCCTAAACCAGGCCACCCAGGACAGAGATTTGTGGAAAGACATCTCCCATGCTGGTGCGCAATCTGACGTGGGCGAAGATGCCGTTACATGATGATGAGTTTTCAAGCAACTGTCAGCTAATAACACAGTAAAGTTACACTTTTGTTAAATAACTGCAACGCGTGAATATGACTCTATAGCTCTGTCTAAAAACATTCACTCATTCCCTACCCTCTCACTTTATAGTAAATTCAAATGTGTTGGACTATAAACCTAACTCAGAACAATAAAAAAATTTGCACTTTTGGACATTACTCTCAGTGCTGTTAATTACATCATTGTAGTGAAACAGTAAAACACAACAAGTTAATCTGCCGTTAATATATATTTTTTCAAACTTGATTTTACTCGTACCTTATTGACAGATACACTTAGTATTTTCAGGCAGTTTATGTTGTGTGTAAGGCTCCCCTTTCCCTGCTCAGTTTGTTGTGCACTGCAACATGGGACACACAGCGACCATGCTTTAAGCACTACTTTTCAAGTGGATTTTGGTATGTTCTGAGTGGAGGACTGTACATTTTAAATTGACATTTGGACACTGCTAGAAATGGCAGCTACCATATATAGTGAGTAGGGAGTGATCTCGGATAATTATAAATTCCGGGATCACAGCTATACTTTATGCTAGTAAATATGTTTTTTACTAGACAATGCAAAATCCCAACAACCTTTACACAATTCTTTGTTTAACAATGCAACTGTACCTGTTATCCTGTAGATACTAAAAAGCTCATTAAGACATCACCAACAAAAGTGGAACAAATATCAGGGGTTGTGATGAACTTAAAACAAAGAAAGTGTCACACACTCCCATGAAACATTCCAATGCAGCTGTTCAAATATGACTGAGACGTGCCTTTGTGACAATGAGTAAAGAATTTCTGAAATCGAAAGCACATCAAAATGTCTGACTGAAGGATGCATACTTAGATTTATATCTGTAAATCTTTTTTTTTTTTTTTTTTAATCTGTTTATAGATTTGGCAGTCATATTTGTCATCATCATGTTTGAGCAGCTTCTACGTCAAATGTGCTGGACTTACAACTGCACAATGTCTGGTGTTTTGGACAAACACTGACATCTAGTGATACAAGCAGCAGACTCCTTTATAACACAGGTCCATATGTAAAAAAATGTGAAGATTTTAATTATTTTTTTCATAATTTAATTCCATGAGTAAACTTTCATATATCTTCCTTACAAGTAAAGGGACATATTTCAAGCATTTTGTTGCTTACTATATCAGAAATCTAGGATGTCAAATTATTAGAATATTCCCCAAGATCAGTCTAATGCTTTGCTGTAATAATTAAACCCTGAGTTATTTTGACCAAAGCATGCCACTGACCTTTCATTAATACCTCTGGGAACTGTTCAACATGTGGAAAAAGTGCATACATGTGTCCCCTTTAAGCACCACTTCTTGTCTGTTCACAGTATGGATAAAAATACGTGACCATACTGGTTGCAGTCTGTCCTTGTTCTGCTGGCAAGGAGTGTTTACATACATGCAAAGCACTGAGGCAGTAAGGCAGCACTGAGTCGATGCACATCTCTGCACTTTTTTGAGTGTAGAGTGCTCTCATCACAACATGTCACATTAAAAAAAATCAATAAAGAGACAAACAGCTGTGACATTATGACATTTAGAAACAGCTAATCCAAGGAAGGACAACAGTTGTTTGTGGATCTCAGGGGGTTGGTGTACATGTTAGATTAGTTCAAAAATTAAATTTAAAAGTGGCATTCAATCCATGAACTCAAATTATTATTATTATTATTATTATTATTATTATTATTATTATTATTCAGGACACACACTATATTATACACTGTACATGTGACAAAACCAGTTCAACCAGTAACACTCAACTAACCGGTGGTGTTTTTTTTTTCATTCCTGTTAGCTGGTATCTTTGAATGCTAAAAATTATTTTATCAATATTTAAGGTTTTACCACAAGTACACTCTTAAATTAAGTTCTCTTACTAAAGAGTCAAAACATAAATTTTTTGCAAAATCGAATTAAGCTTTGCGAGTTGTACCATGCACATAAAAAGTTGTTAAGGCTCACGAGGCAAGTGCAGTGGGTTTCATTTTCCATTCACAGTGGGTTGTGGCCAAATTAGCATTATAAGTTAGACCTTCAGTTCAGTGTCAGGACAGGAGAAAACAGGATGGCTAAATATGTAAGTAAAAATTGTACATTAAAACCTTACAAATACTAAGCTAGATACAACTTGATTTGTAGTGTACTTTAGTGATTTTTTCCCCTAGACTGGCCAGTAAATGTATAACAAAACTGTGAAAAGCAAATAGTATTATTATCTAAATGATCTTTAATGTATTGTTTTATTGTAATAGATTATTTGTATGCTTTCTAATGCTGTGCTTCTTTTAAATATATTTGCACATAATGTAAATGTTCATAACTATAGGCTGCTGTTGTGGGTGAAGTTATGTTTAGCTACTAATAATCTAAAGTTCAGGAAGTAGCTTCATCGAAAAGCAGAAGCCTTCAGCCTTTAAAAGGCTGCTGCTGCCACTAACATATTAGTATCAATCATCAGTTCAAAATTGTAATTTCCAAAGATCATTATAGATATTAATTTGATATTAAATGAAGGAAAAACAAAAGTAAAGGTCTATAAGACATGCTTTAGCCCCTGTTTTATGATTTATAAATTATTACTGTTTTGTGAAACTACAATAATATTAACAATTGTTTCAGGCAGCAATAACCACCTTTCTCTTGGGCACTGGGATTCTTTTCCACGGGTGTAATTCTGCTGTGAGATGCAGGAATGACAGTGGAGACGAGGTTGACTGGTTGGTGGAAACTCTGCACTATGACAGTTCACCTCCTCTGGTTTTAATTCAAGATATAATAACATATTCATCTTCATCCATTAGGTATATTTTATACAAGCTGCCTAACAGTAAGACTAGTGGACTGAAGTATTTCTACATGGATGACAGTACAAATGGATGGAAATTCAGCAATGAGGAAATAAGCAGTAGTTCTGGTGCTCTGGGACAAACTCTTAAACCCCTTTTTGATTTCTATGTCAGAAAGGTGAGCTATTAACGGATCAATTTTTTTTTTTTTTTAGCATGGACAATTTGTTTAATCTGAAGATCATTTCAGTTTTTTAACAGGGTTCCGAGCAAACCCATTTCTTCTTCTTCTCTACTAAAAATGTCATAGATTCTCTCCATGACTCAGAAACCCAAAATCAAGGCACTGTACCCATAGGTAGTGCTATGATCATCAGTTTTACATTTTTGAAAATATCTTAACAATGGCTGGGCCTGCACTCAAAATTCTTTCATCATTCTGTTCTCTGAAATCCTATGCAACTTTTTTCCACTGGTTCTATACTCTAAAATTGAAGTTTCTGCATCATATTTTTAAAAATGTGCAAGTGACATTAAAATGAACTCCTCCAACGTCATTCATCCAAATTGCTTGAAATTAAGCAAATATTGTCTACAGATCTTGATAATGAAAAGTTGCTAAAATTGTCCAACAATGTCAATTCGTTTTCATTTTATAGGCAAATGAAGTTGGACAGTATCTTCCAATTTATCTTCTGATGCCATGATCCAAACTTAATGAAACTTCACACTTACAATCACAACTGCATTCTTTACAAACATGCCAAATTTCATGCACTTCTGTTCATGTACCAAAAAACAAATCTCTATGAAATATCTATCAGCCTTTCTGTCTTGTCAGTGCAACATTATGTTTTGAGAAAGTGAGAGTGCGAACCAAAGTAATTGTGTGGTGTATTGGTTAAAGCAATAGTCTGATATCCTGGAGAACCAGGTTGTTTGTTCATTATACTTTATTAATTCCAGAGAGAAATTCAAAGGGCATCCACCTAGATGAGGCAGCCATGGTATGGCGACGATCGCTCTTCCATTCAATAATAATGATGATGATGATGATGAGATACTTTATTTCGAACAAAAAAAAAATACCAAAAACAAAACAAATAAGTGCAATAAAAGTGACAGTATACAGTGTTCGGAAAGAAGGAAGAAGTTAACACTTATTTATCCTAACTCAATGATTGAAATGTTTGTAAAAATTCATCATATGCTTTATTTATATAATTTTCATCACAAACTGTCTTCCAGTCTTGTGTTAATAATTCCTTTGCCAGTAAATACATAGATTCTTCAGTTCTTACTCTTTTATATTTAATATTTTTGGTATACTTATTCTTCCTGTAGACAACAAAAATCGGCAGGTGGTCACTGATATTTAACAAAAGCCCACTCATGATATTATTTTTCATAATATTTGTGAATATGTTATCTATTAGTGTGGCACTGTGTGATGTAATTCTGCTAGGTCTGATGATTCTCAGATGTAAGCCCATACTGTACATTGTGCTGATAAATTCTTCTGTCATACTATGATGATTTGAATTCACAAGATCTATATTGAAATCCCCACAGACGAACATAACTTTGGAGTAAGTTTTGCATACATTTTTTTCCATCCAGTCCTTAAATAAATCAATATTTGATCCAGGCCTTCTATATAATAATATTTAAATATGTTTGATGATTTGCAACATTTAAGTGTGACAAATGTACAAAAAAATGAGAAATCAGGAAGGGGGCAAACACTTTTTCACGCCACTGTATACAGTAATAATAATGGATTAGATTTATATGGCACTTTACATGTCAAGTGACATCTCAAAGTGCTTACAGTGAGTCCATTATTCATTCACTCCAGACAGACATTGATAGTGGTAAGCTACTACTGTAGTCACAGCTGCCCTGGGGCAGACTGATGGAAACATGGCTGCCAAGCCACGCCAGTGGCCTCTCCAACCACTACCAAATATTTATACACATTCATACTCAGTGTCATGAACACTGGTGGCAAGGTGGGTAAAGTGTCTTGCTCAGGGACATAATTGCAGGATGGCTGGGGAGAGTGGGATTTGAACCGCCAACCCTCTGGTTATTGGATGACCCGCTCTACCTACTGAGCCACTGCTGCCCACAATTCTCTCCTCTGTTCCATTTTTGCTGAGCACCAAGTACTGGATGGCAGGAAGTACCATTTTTATATGGTCTTTGGCATGACCCAGCTGCAACTTGAACCCCGACCTCCCGGTTGTGGGGCGGATGTCCAACCTCTTGGCCACCACTCACGCATGCATTCATACCTAGGGATACTTTAGAGTCTCCAGTTAACCTAACTTGCATGTTTTTTGAAATGTGGGAGAAAACTGGAGCACCTTGAATAAACCCACGCAAGCATGGGGAGAACATGAAACTCCCCCCACATAAGCCCTGGCTGGTGGATTTGAAACAATGACCTTCTTACTGCGAGGCAATAGTGCTAACCACTACACCACAATGCTGGTTTTTATTGTTCCATGGAAGTCTTATTCTTCTGAACAACAGAAGTACAACCTCTCTCTCCTGTGTATTTTAAAACCTGATGTGCTGCACTCCTTAAGTTTTAAATACCATTGCTAAACAGTAACAAAACCTTCAAGTCTACAGCTGCTGTATTTTAGCGTTGCATTTGGTGTTGTTCTATTGTTATCAATGTTTTCCAGACTACAGGTTTTGGATACATGCTCTACAATGATCAACCTCCACCTCCATATAAGACTGCTTCTTCATCATATGGCCACAGTAAAGGTGGTTGCAACAATGTCTAATTTGCTTGCATTAAAAGTCTAAATTATCCAAATCTTACCAAACTGTTTAAATATTTTTCCTTCTCAAAGGGGTTGTGATGTTGGACAGACAGACTGGTGTTTGGCTTTCACACAGCACTCCAAAATTTCCATCATATCGCAGGAGAGACTTCTGGCCAACCAGTGGAAGTGATAATGCTCAAACATTCATGTGTGTTACTTATTCCTATGATCAATTCAAAGAAATAGGTAAGATAACTCAGTTAATGTTGTGATTGTGTTTATGCTCAACTTCAAACTGTTTTAGTGCACGTTAACGTATTAAACTCTCCAAATTCTTAGGTTTGCAGCTTAAGTACATCCACCCTTATTCATTTGACTTTGACATCCCACAAACGTTTCATAACGAACTGCGATGTGTTGCACAACGAGTGTGTTATCCAAAAAGCGGAGAATGGGTTCGACTGGCGAACTTGACTTCTATGGCACACCGTGAATTCCTCAGCTTTGCTAAATACAATCGTTTTGAGGATGGTGAGTGCTTGCTGTCAGAATATAGCATATTTCAGAAACTCTACATTCAAATTTCAACTTGGGTTGATGACTAATTCTGGAATGTTTTAAAATGGCAAAATTAGAAACTTCCTTAAACTTTTTTTTTTTTATCATGCTGTAGATCTGTACTCTGGTCTTATTGTCAAACACATGAATCTGGATCTCTTTGCCAAGAGCTGGGGTAGAATGCGGCAGCCTCTGCCTTCTTACTGCATCTGTGATACCCCTCATGTGTACAATGTGGAGAAAGTAAATCTCATGATGCCCTACAGTACCACAGTGGATCATTCAAAGTGGAGTGTGACTTCAGATGGTAGCTGGACCTGCATTGCTGATATGAACCGGGAAAAGAGTCAGATGAAAAGAGGTGGAGGAGCAATTTGCACTGAAGACAGAGTGGTTGGGACGGCTTTCCTTAAACTGATTTCAAAATATGAATATTGTCAACCATTGACATTGACACTGAATTGAACATTGACTCCCACAACTTACAGCTCGACAGAGAGGGCTGTAAAAGACAAATAAGTAATTTCAGTTGTATTATCTCTTTTCATCCCAAACACTTTCTGTACAATTTAACTACATTTTTACCACTGAGTTTTCATGTCTTGCTGAGTGACTTGTCACCACTTTTGTTATTGAAATATCCTTCTTCATATTAATCATCTTCATTGTGGAATGACATAAAATTTCATTGCCTTATTGACTTTTACTAAAGGCTAAAAGACAGGTACACATACGTATGTATATAAATCATGCACCCTGCATTAAAATCATATTTGACCATATCATATTAGAAGTTCTACTTACCATGTTTCTATGTGTGTAAACCTGTCTACAAGCAGTAGTTAAATAATCTCAAATTTCTCTCAATGATCCATGGGATCAAGGATGCAGTTTTACCGGAGTGGTGGCTCAGTTGGTAGAGCATCCGCCCCACACCCGGGAGGCAGGGGTTTAAATCCCGGCCGGGTCATGCCGAAGACCATATAAAAGTGGAACTTCTTGCCATCCAGCTTGGTGCTCAGCAATAAATGGAATGGAGGAGGGAACTCTGTGGTGGCGCCTTGCATGGCAGCGGACCTCTGATTCTGCACTTGGGGTGTGTGTGATTAACACTGTAGATAGGTAAAGCACAATCTCGTTCTGCTGTACATGATTGGTTGTACGGCTGAATGACAATAAGGGTGATTTAATTTAATTTAATTTAATTTAATTAATTTAATTTAAGAGTCTGTCCATGTTACTACATTCAATTGAACGATCAAGACATTTCAAAACAGAAAATGTCTGAGTGAGAAGTGGGAATAGAGCACTTCTCTTTGCCAAAATAACCATTCACTTGACAGATATTAAAATGCTGATAAACAGTATGACTACTGCACAGGTTCCCCTTGTGTAGAGCCTGCATTGAAATATCTCTCCAAAATGCAAAATATTCTATTGTTCATCAATAGTAAAAGATGTAGACTCCTAGCTTATGCTACAGAAAATGGTATTTTGAGCGCTGTTAGCATGCCAGCTGTAATGTCTCTCCATGCACTAGCCTTTGACTGACGCTCAGAACAGGGAGACAGAGGCTACTGAGCTATTGTAGGATTTAAGCTTGTGAATTCTGATTAAAGTATTAACATCCTTACGTTAAAATAACTAGCTTTAAACTGTTTATATCAATACTAAATTGCAATTTCTTTGCATGTGCTGGGATTTATTTTAATCACTCACACTTTCACAGATATGTTTCTTAATATTGGATAATGCTCTTATATGGGGTTCAAATTTTATTTAAGAATTTAAGCACAGGACTGTCTCGTAACAACTACAGGTGCCTGTAAGGTGAAAGTGAACTGACATAGAAATAATGTTAAGCAGTGCTCTTTGACACAGTGTGTAACATAGGGTGATGGTTTTTTGTTTGTTTGCTTGCTTGTTTTTTGGCATTGATGTATAGGGTATGGCGTGTTTTAAAAAGGTTCACTGACCACACGCTCAAAACAATGAATTGTTGCATAGTTTATTATTAAGTATTTTTTATCAGTTTAATTTGATTTAAATTACAAATACTTGTAACTCTTATTTATTTAGATTGTGTTTAGAATTGGGTGAAAAGTATCACTCTTTAAAACAATTTCATTTAATCAATTAAAATTTATCCAAGTTTAAATATTGTGTACTATCAAAGAAGCTAGATTAATTTGCATAAAATGTATGTATTTTATACCAAACTGGAATGACTTAAAACAAATACATAAACCTTGTTTTCATGAATTCTTTGCTTTAATTGTAAGGTTGCATAATTGTAATTTTTTTAAATTCCTTTATTCTTGACTAACAAATGGACATCACATCTGCTTTATTAGTATGTATAGTTTGAAAACTCTTAAGTGCAAATAGACCAAAATTTGTTAAAAATTAAAATGCATACTTTGTGAAAATTGTGCTAAATATTTTCGAGCGCATACATAATTAAATGTTTTTAATGTACCTCACAGAATGACGTAAACCTCAGAGTTCATTCCTTTTTTGCTGTTTAACTGTTAAGGATATCACACACTGAGTTTTGCAGTGAATGCTGGGTATATTTAAAAAATGTTAATAACTAAACTGGGAAGCCAGGTAGAGGAGTCTTTTCCTCGTGTAATTGTTTTTCTTGTGACTTATGCATATATGCATTAAATGAATTTGTAAAAGTTCATTAATTTCCTTGTGTCATGGCGGCCTCTGGGCCGTCATTGGCATCATTAGCTCCAGCTGCGCACAGATCCACAGGTGTAAATCAGCAGCTGTTAAAAGCCAGCGTTGCTGACAGCTCAGTACAGAGTTGTCTGTCCTCCTCGTCAGAGAAAGAACCAGAACTCCGCTCTCTGGCCTCGTCAAGGTATTCTCTTGTCTCGTCAGAAACTGTCTCGTCAAGTACTGTCTTGTCTAACACTGACTCGTCAAAGTCTGCCTCGTCAAGAACTGTCTTGTCTAACACTGACTCGTCAGAGTCTGTCTCATCAAGAACTATCTTGTCAAAAACTGTCTCGTCAGAGTCTGTCTCGTCAGAAGCTGCATCGTCAGGATCTGTCTCGTCAGGAACTGTCTCGTCAGGAACCTCTCTGGCCTCGTCAAGGACCTCTCCTGCCTCGCCTAGGACTTCTGTTCTAAGTCAAGCACGTAAGAGAGCTGTTTGTTACTCTACACCCAACCTCTATCCCTGTGCACAGGTGGACCCCCTTGGCGGCGGACCTGCGTCCCCAGCTGACGGGGTAACGCCAACACGCTCACGTAGCAGTTTGCTACCACCACGACTACCGGTACGTCTTGCTCCACAAATTCCTGAACTGTTACTGTATCAGTTACAGGAGTACTGGCCACCGTTACCGGTGGAGTTTGTGTCATCGTCATCTGTCGTGTCATCGTCACCACGTTCTGTGGAATCACTCACCTCGTCATCATCTGGATTGTCATGGTCACCACGCTCAGTGGAATCACTGGTCTTGTCATCAGCTGGTTTGTCATCGTCCCGGTCTGTGGTGTCACAGCCGGTGTCACAGCCGGAGTCTCTGGAAGACCTGTCCTTGTCACAGTCACAGGTGGAAGCCTCAGCACGTTCACGGACGCCTTCACCTCCACGTTGCACGGCCGCTGGTTCTCAGCAGGACGTAACCTGTGCTTCTCCCAAGTAAGCCTCACTACTGTTAGCCTGTCATTAGTGTGGGACAAAAGTAATTGTCTGTGCTTATTTGTTCCAGGGTTGCCGGGTCTCCGTCCAGAGTGCTCAGCTCCAGTGACCAGGATACTATCCACGCTCTCACATTTGCACTACACACCCTTTCACTATAATAAAGATTATTGTTCACTAATTTACCCGTGTCAGTGTCTGTCTCCTGGGTCCCGAAACATGTCAGTACGACTCCGTCACGTTGACCCAGCGGACAGCTCACTGTCGCGCTTAATTAACACTCTTAGCGCCCGGGTAGATTTGCTAGCCCACCAGCAGACAGTAATCTTGAATCATTTGACTCAAATTAATGGTCGGCTGGACCGTTTGGAGGGACACCAAACGTTTCCCCCGACCGCAAGTACTTCAACCCCTGCAGGCTTGGCGTCAGGACTAGCTGTTTCAGGACTCCATGTTTGGACGGAGAAAGTGCTGCCCTCCTACAATCCTATCAAACATCAGAGGACCCAGAGATAGCAGACCATCTCATTGAATCACTAAATACAGCCCGGCGAAAGAAATGGGAGGAGACAGTTGCTGACCGGAGCTTTACCCACTCTAGCAGGAAATGTTGGAGCCTCATCCGTCGCCTAGGAGCTGCACAGAAGCCCCCTAGCCAAAGCCGAGCATCCGTCACACCCAACCAAGTTGCATCCCACCTACTGACTATCGCCAAAGCACCCCAAGGCAAAGACACCAGAAGAGCAGTTACAACTGAGCTAAAAAAACACCAAAAAATGCCTGTAGAGGAAACGAACCCTGAACCCTTCGAGGCTGCTGAACTGGAGAAAGTCCTACAGGGCCTGAAATGTGGAAAGGCAGCAGGATACGATAACATCTTCCCAGAATTCATGAAAAATCTTGGCCCCCGAGCCCTAACCTGGTTGACACAATTCTACACAAGGATCACACAAACAAACTCGATCCCAAAGAAATGGCGGACAGCAAAGGTCATTGCCATCCCAAAACCTGGCAAAGACCACAAACTACCAGCAAGCTACCGCCCAATCTCCCTACTCAGCGTTCCTTACAAAATCATGGAGCGCCTAATACTGCAACGCATTTCCCCAGAAATAGAGGATATTCTAAGTGTGGATCAAGCAGGTTTCCGCAAGGACCGCAGTACAGGAGAACAAGTACTGGCCCTAACCACCTTCATTGAAAATGGCTTCGAGAGCAGACTGAAGACGGGGGCTGTGTTTCTCGATCTTACAGCCGCCTATGATACGGTCTGGCACAAAGGCCTCCTCCTGAAACTTATAAAGGCGATCCCTGCTTGGGCAACAGCAATTATAAAAACCCTGCTGACCAACCAAAGATTCAGAGTCCACCTCAGTCAGAACACAAGTGCATGGAGAATGCAGAAAAACGGACTCCCACAAGGCTCAGTTCTAGCTCCAACTCTGTTCAACCTCTACATAAACGACCTGCCTACTACAAATTCCCGCAAATTCATCTATGCAGACGACATCTGTTTGGCATTCCAAGCACCAGACTTTGAACCACTGGAACGGGTGCTCACGGAAGATCTTGCTAAACTGGACCAGTTCTGCAAAATCTGGCGCCTAAAACCAAGCCCAGCAAAAACCGTCTCCAGTGTATTTCATCTCCACAATGCAAAAGCTGCCAGAGAACTAAACATCCACCTGAGCGGACTCAAGCTTAAGCATGCCCCAAATCCAACTTATCTTGGAGTGACCCTTGATAGGACCTTATCCTTCAAGGAACATCTAAAGGGGACGGCTGCTAAGGTGAAAGTACGAAACAACCTGCTCTGCAAGCTCGCTGGTGCAAAATGGGGGGCGGCAGTCTCCACCCTGCGCACCTCAGCACTGGCCCTTTCATACTCTGTAGCAGAATATTGTGCTCCTGTCTGGTCCAGGTCATCTTATACACACCATGTAGACACCCAGCTCAACTCAACCATGAGAACTATAACTGGAACAATCCGCTCAACACCACTCCCCTGGCTCTCTGTACTGTCAAACATAGCCCCTCCACACATCCGGCGAGCAGCATTAACTCAAAGGATGCTCCAAAAAGTTAAAGATTTTCCTCACTTACCAATCCATGCAGATATCTACACCCCACCCACTGCCCGACTTTCATCCAGACGGCCGATTTGGAAAAACCCTCCCCCAGCTGACTTTACCATCCAGACAGCTTGGCAAGAGGAATGGGAGACCAAGGAGGTCCCAAACAAACAGCTGGTGATAAACCCCAACCAACAGGTCCCGGGCACCAACCTCCCAAGGAGACAGTGGTCTACACTCAATCGCTTCAGGACTGGACATGGCCCCTGCTTGGCCAGCCTTCACAGATGGGGCAGTAGCCCTAGCCCACTGTGCGCATGTGGAGAGGAGCAAACTATGGAACACATCATAGAGGCTTGCCCGCTCCAAAGACTGGAAGGAGGATTACACACCCTCCATACAGCAAACCAGGAGGCAACTGCTTGGCTTAAGGACTTTGCATTCACTAAATAAATAAATAGGACTAGCTAACACCTCCTCGTCCTCTCGCCTCACTCCTATTCCAACACCTGCCCAGTTCAGCGGAAAACTCGGGGAAGCTCGAGGATTCATTTTACAGTGTGAATCAGTTTTTCTGCGTGTGCCTGGGGATTTTTCCCTCGACTCTAGCCGGATAGGCTATGTCATAAATTTGCTGGCTGGTAGAGCCTTGGATTGGGCTTATTCGATCATGGCTAGACCTAGCTATTCTTTGCTTACCTACCAGGAGTTTGTGACTGAGTTTCTGTCTGTATTTGATCACACGGATAGGGGAGAGGTGTTGACAGAACGTTTTTTAAGCCTACAGCAGGGAAAGAGATCAGCTGCAGATTACGCCATTGACTTCCGGGTCTTAGCCGCAGAGATTGGGTGGGGGGAGCCATCTCTTTGTGGTATTTTTCTACGCAGCCTTAACGACGAGCTAAAGGATGAGTTAGCGGCACGGGATAAACCAGATAACTTGCACGATTTAATTGCTTTAGCAGTTAGTATCGATAGTAGGTTAAAGGAACGGGCGGCTGGTCGGCGAGTTACTTCCCGTCCGATTAAACCCCGCCCTCGTGTCACTGACTCTCTTCCTCTCGTTTTACCCGCGTCAGAGAAGGCCCCGGATCAGGAAGCCATGATTGTTGGTCATTCTAAGGTGTCTGCAGCTGAGAAACAACGCCGTAGGGATCAAGGCCTGTGTTTTTATTGTGGGAAGGAGTCACATGAGGTTTCTGAATGTCCTAGTAAGTTAAAAGGGAAGGCCCGTGGATCGCAGTAGGGGGATTCACGGGCAAGAATACAGAGGAACCCCTTACTTGTTGTCATTTATCCCTCAGACTCATTCATACTCACACAGAACACTCCACACTAGCGTTAGTCGATTCTGGAGCTGAGCAAAATTTCTTTTCTAGAGACCTGGCAACCCGGATGGGCCTTAGTTGTCAGACTTTAGAACCCCCTGTCAGATTGATTACCCTGTCCAAGGCGTCGTTGACTACCATTAACCTTCAGACAGCGCCTGTGTCCGTTATTGTTTCAGGAAATCACAGGGAGGAGATTCAGTTCCTAGTGCTCCCCGTTTCCTCTTTGCCCGTTATTCTGGGATATCCCTGGCTGCGCCTACATAACCCCACTATTGATTGGCAAACTGGGAGAATAACGGCATGGAGTACGTTCTGCCTTAGTGCCTGTCTCCAATCAGCGGCGTGCGCCCCATCCGTGAAAGTGCCTCTGCCCGATTCATCTCCACCGGATTTATCTAAGGTACCTGAGGTTTATCATGATTTGGGGCAAGTGTTCAGCAAATCTCGGGCGTTGTCTTTACCCCCCCATCGTCCATATGACTGCGCCATTAATCTGAAGGCTGGGGCCCCACTACCTGCTAGCCGCCTTTACAGCCTGTCAGCCCCGGAGCGCGAGGCCATGGATACATACATTAAGGAATCCTTGGCCTCTGGTATCATCCGCCTGTCATCTTCGGCCGTGGGGGCCGGTTTTTTCTTTGTTGGTAAGAAGGACGGTTCACTACGCCCCTGTATTGACTTCCGGGGGCTGAATGAAATAACAGTCAAGGATAAATATACACTGCCCTTGATGAACACTGCGTTCGACTCCCTCCAGGGGGCATCATGGTTTACTAAACTGGACCTCAGGAATGCCTACCATCTAGTGCGCATTAGAGAAGGAGATGAGTGGAAGACGGCTTTTCGGACCCCCAGCGGTCATTTTGAGTACCTGGTAATGCCGTTTGGGTTGACTAACGCCCCAGCCGTTTTCCAGCGTTTGATTAACGATGTACTACGGGATTTTTTGAACTCATTTGTTTTCGTTTATCTTGATGATATTCTCATCTTCTCCCGCTCACTAGAGGAACATCGAGTGCATGTCCGTAGGGTATTACAGCGCCTCCTGGAGAACCAGTTGTTCGTCAAGGCCGAAAAGTGTGAGTTTCACACTGATCAGACCTCCTTCTTAGGATTTATTATTGCTCATAACCAGGTGATTCCTGACCCTGCCAAGGTCAAGGCAGTGGTGGAATGGCCTGCACCCACCTCCAGAAAGCAGCTTCAAGGGTTCCTGGGGTTTGCTAATTTTTATAGGAGGTTCGTGCCTAACTTTGGTAATATTGCTCGTCCTTTGACTGCCCTCACCTCCCCTAAGATTTCATTCTGCTGGAGTAAGGAAGCAGCCGATGCTTTTGAGAAGCTCAAGAGGGAGTTCGCCTCGGCCCGAGTCCTTACCCAGGTGGACCCGAAGCTTCAGTGCTTGGTGGAGGTGGACGCGTCTGATGCGGGAGTTGGAGCAGTACTCTCCCAATGATCTCCTGTGGATGGTAAGATTCGCCCTTGTGCTTTTTTCTCTCATCGTCTTTCCCCTGCAGAGAGGAATTACAGCATCGGGGACAGGGAGTTACTGGCTGTGAAATTGGCCTTGGAGGAATGGAGACATTGGCTGGAGGGGGCCGCTCAGCCGTTCGTGGTTTGGACTGATCACCGTAATCTGGAGTACCTCAGGACGGCTAAGCGCCTGAATGCACGCCAGGCTCGCTGGTCCCTTTTCTTCGGCCGGTTTAATTTTACCATCACGTACCGGCCGGGAAGCAAGAACGGTAAGCCGGACGCTCTCTCCCGGCAGTTTGACCCCCCATCCTCCGTGGACCAGGAGACCCCTATCCTGCCGCCTTCCTGCGTCGTGGGCGCCCTGTCCTGGGGAATCTGCAAGATGGTTCGCCAGGCCCAGAAGACTGAGCCGGACCCTGGGGGGGGGGCCCCGGGCCGCTTGTTTGTTCCACGCGCTGTCCGAGGCAAGGTGATTGAGTGGGGTCACGCTTCCAAGTTGGCTTGTCATCCTGGAGTGGGTCGGACTGTGGATCTCCTCCAAAGGACCTTCTGGTGGCCAGGGTTGCGGAAGGACGTTGTTGGCTATATCCGGGCCTGCCCTCAGTGCGCCACCGGGAAGACGATGTCATCTCCCCCGGCGGGCTTACTTCATCCGTTACCTGTTCCTTCACGCCCCTGGTCTCATGTAGCTATGGACTTTGTGACTGGGTTACCCACTTCAGATGACTACACCACAGTGTTAACCATTGTTGACCGGTTCTTGAAGGCGGCCCATTTTGTGCCACTTCGGGGTCTGCCTTCGGCCCAGGAGACTGCAGACCTCTTGGTGCAACATGTGGTACGTCTTCATGGCATCCCTGCAGATACTGTGTCTGATCGAGGACCCCAGTTTGTATCTCAAGTTTGGAAGGCCTTCTGCACGGCACTTGGAGCCACTGCCAGCCTCTCCTCTGGCTATCATCCCCAAAGTAATGGTCAGTGTGAGAGGGCTAATCAGGAGCTGGAGGCCACCCTCCGTTGTGTCATCTCCTCCTGCTCATCCTCCTGGAGCAAGTTCCTGCCCTGGGTTGAGTACGCTCACAACGCCACGATCTCCACGGCCACGGGCGTCTCCCCGTTTAAAGCCTCGTGTGGGTTTGATCCTCCGTTGTTTCCTGAGGAGGAGAAGGAGGTAGCGGTTCCTTCAGTCCAGGCACATATTAAGCGCTGCCGGCGTGTGTGGCTCCTCGCTCGCCAAGCTTTGTTGAAGACCACTGAATGTAATATCCAGGTGGCCAACCGGCATAGGAGACCCGCCCCGGACTATAAGGTGGGTCAGAAGGTTTGGTTATCTACTCGGAATATTGGTGTGCCGGCTGAAAAGCGTAAGCTAACTAAACGCTTTATTGGTCCCTACACCATTAATCGGATTGTTAATCCTGTGTCTGTGCGCTTGTCTCTCCCCTCTTCGATGCGTATCTGCCCCACTTTTCATGTCTCCCAGGTCAAGCCGTACGTCTCTGACCCCCTGTGCCCTGCTCCCGCGGCACCCCCAGCCCCAAGGATGATCGATGGCCATCCGGCCTGGGGGGTGACTGCCATCTTGGATGTTCGCAGGCGGGGTCGGGGCCTTCAGTATTTGGTGGACTGGGAGGGCTTTGGACCGGAGGATCGGTCTTGGATTCGCCCAGCGTTGATCTTGGATAAGCAGCTGATTCGCGACTTCCACCGGGCGAATCCAGGTAGGATTGGGCAGGTGCCTGGAGGCACTGCTAGAGGGGGGAGTACTGTCATGGCGGCCTCTGGGCCGTCATTGGCATCATTAGCTCCAGCTGCGCACAAATCCACAGGTGTAAATCAGCAGCTGTTAAAAGCCAGCGTTGCTGACAGCTCAGTACGGAGTCGTCTGTCCTCCTCGTCAGAGAAAGAACAAGAACTCCGCTCTCTGGCCTCGTCAAGGTATTCTCTTGTTTCGTCAGAAACTGTCTCGTCAAGTACTGTCTTGTCTAACACTGACTCGTCAAAGTCTGCCTCGTCAAGAACTGTCTTGTCTAACACTGACTCGTCAGAGTCTGTCTCGTCAAGAACTGTCTTGTCAAAAACTGTCTCGTCAGAGTCTGTCTCGTCAGAAGCTGCATCGTCAGGATCTGTCTCGTCAGGAACCTCTCTGGCCTCGTCAAGGACCTCTCCTGCCTCGCCTTTATGTGATGTTCTGTCCAAGCAGTTAAAAGCCTGTAATATTGGATATGTGGTTTGCAGTTAATCTAAAAACTATCTTATGTATGAAGATGACATTGTTGTTTTCAGTCAGTAGCGCTGGTCTTGAGTAACTGATCCTGTTTTGTTAATGGGAGTGAAAAATGACATCAAACATAAAGCCAACAAAAGTGCAGTTTTGATCTGTCACACAAAACGGGATCAGACGCTACACTTTTGAGAGGCAATATATGTGTGTGTGTGTGTGTGTGTGTATGAATGTATGTATATATGTGTGTATATGTATATATGTACGTACGTACACACACACACACACACACACACACACACAGAGTGGTGTGAAAGTGTTTGCCCCCTTCCTGATTTCTCTTTTTTTTTTTTGCATGTTTATCACACTTAAATGTTTCAGATCATCAAACAAATTTAAGTATTAGACAAAGATAACACAAATAAACACAAAAAGCAGTTTTTAAATGAAGGTGTTTATTATCAACGGAAACAAAAATCCAAACCTACATAGCCCTGTGTGAAAAAGTGATTGCCCCCTAAACCTAATAACTGGTTGGGCCACCCTTAGCAGCAACAACTGCAATCAAGTGTTTGTGATAACTGGCAATGAGTCTTTTACAGTGCTGTGGAGGAATTGTGACCCACTCATCTTTGCAGAATTGTTGTAATTCAGCCACATTGGAGGGTTCTTGAGCATGAACTCCCTTTTTAAGGTCATGCCACAGCATCTCATTAGGATTCAGGTCAGGACTTTGACTAGGCCACTCCAAAGTCTTCATTTTGTTTTTTCTTAAGCCATTAAGAGGTGGACTTGCTGGTGTGTTTTGGATCATTGTCCTGCTGCAGAACCCAAGTGCACTTCAGCTTGAGGTCACAAACAGATGGCCAGACATTCTCCTTCAGGATTTTCTGGTAGACAGCAGAATTCATGGTTTCATTTACCACAGCAAGTCCTCCAGGTCCTGAAGCAGCAAAACAGCCCAAGATCATCAGAATCAGAATCAGAATCAGAATCAGCTTTATTGGCCAAGTATGCACAACACATACAAGGAATTTGACTTTGGCTAAAAACTTGCATCATCACACTACCACCACCATATTTTACTGTTGGTGTGATGTTCCTTTTCTGAAATGCTGTGTTACTGTTACACCGGATGTAATGGGACATACACCTTCCAAAAAGTTCAACTTTTGTCTCATGAGTCCACAGAGTATTTTTCCAAAAGTCTTGGGGATCATCAAGATGTTTTCTGGCAAAACTGAGATGAGCTTTTATGTTTTTTTTGCTCAGTAGTGGTTTTCGTCTTCGAACTCTGCCATGCAGGCCATTTTTGCCCAGTCTCTTTCTTATGGTGGAGTCATGAACACTGACCTTTACTGAGGCAAGTGAGGCCTGCAGTTCTTTGGTAATTTTAGTCAGCCAGCCACTCCTGGGAAGGTTCACCACTGTTCCATGTTTTTGCCATTTGTGGATAATGGCTCTCATTGTGGTTCACTGGAGTCCCAAAACTTTAGAAATGGCTTTCTCACCTTTTCCAGACTGATAGAGCTCAATTACTTTGTTTCTCATTTGTTCCTAAATTTCTTTAGAGCGCAGCATGATGTCTAGCTTTTGAGGATCTTTTGGTCTACTTCACTTTGTCAGGCAGGTCCTATTTAAGTGATTTCTTGATTGAGAACAAGTGTGGGAGTAATCAGGTCTGGGTGTGGCTAAAGAAATTGAACTCATCTTTCCAAAGATTTGATAAACCACAGGTAATTTATGTTTTAATGGGGGGTAATCACTTTTTCACACAGGGCCATGTAGGTTTGGATTTATTTTTACCCTTAATAATAAACACCTTCATTTAAAAACTGCATTTTGTGTTTACTTGTGTTATCATTGTCTAATATTTAAATTTGTTTCATCTGAAACATTTAAGTGTGACAAACATACAAAAGAAATGAGAAATCAGGAAGGGGCAAACACTTTTAAAGATAAGATAAGATAAGCCTTTATTTGTCCCACAATGGGGAAATTCCAGGATTGCAACAGCATAGGGATAGCAACACTCAGAGCAACAATCAGAAGGCAAGAAAAAACAACATCTAGTAAACATATGTCCATATTACTATAAATGTATATATATAGACACACAGTGCAGAGCATTATGGCTGGTGGATGTGCAGCAGAAAGTCTAAGCTCTCTCTCCGCGGATGCAGCGGGCCAGCTGGAAGTCTTTGGGCATGATGGTGACCCCCTTAGCGAAGAAGAGACCACCAGGTGGGTCTCGCTGGTCTCCTGCAGAGCCATGACGGCGAAGCTCAGGAAACGCAGGACGGTCTTGAAGTCCTGAGCGATCTCCCTCACCAGGCGCTGGACGGGCAGCTTACGGATGAGCAGCTCCGTGGATTTCTGGTAGCGACGGATCTCTCTCAGAGCCACGGGCCTGTGACAGCGAGGCCTCTTCACTCTGCCGGTGGCCAGAGCGCCTCTCCGAGCAGCCCTGTGGCTAGCTGTCTCCTGGGGGGCTTCTTCCTCCAGTAGATTTTATGGGCGGTCTGCTTGGTTCTTGCCATCGCTCTTTATTATTCTGTCTTATATTTCTTTCACGCCGCCTAAACTCCAGCCCGGCACCCGCTTCGTTTTCGCTACAGCTCCCGGTATGTCGAGTTTCCCATTAGCACCGGGCGGCGGCCAAGTGCTAGCTAGCACTAGCTCCTCCCCGCTGTAACGTCTCCCGCTGCAAACCGTGGCTCCGTCCGCCGACCCGGGAGACCCCCGGGGCGATCCGTGCGTCCGTGATATATATACAGAGTGAAAGGTGTAGAAAGAAGAAGGAAGATTAAAAAAAAAGGCTGTTGCAACAGGCAGCCGACTCGTGTGGCGCCGCCGGTCTGGCGGAACCGGAACCAAAAAGCAAGTATTCCTGTCTGAAACAGGTAGCCCAATCAGGCTTTACAGGCCCAAATGTAGGCTTTGTCTTAAAGTGGAATACAGAGGAGTAGCCTATATGTAGGCTCACATGTTAGACTTTGACAAATATGAAAGGGACTGAACTGAGATTTATTTGATTGCGTGAATAATTTAAAATGTATGGAACATCCAATATTAGCCACTGTTTAAGAACCGCTTGTTTATTTATTTATTTTTTTTGTCAGATCACTTGTTTGTGTGATCTTTTATGAGTTTTATTCATAATAGTGTATCTTGCACTTTGGGGAAAGGGTGTTGTGCAGTCACCATTATAATTTAGTTTATATGTGTAGCTTGTAGTCTATCAACAATAAACTCATGCAGTACTATAACAGGACACGTTTACAAATATTTGAGACCCATTGTAGGGTATTCTTTTATATTTTAGCAAAATTATAAGTACAAAACACCGAACACACACACACACACACACACACACACACACACACACACACACACACATATATATATGTATATATATATATATATATATATATATATATATATAAGATAAGATATGCCTTTATTAGTCCCACAATGGGGAAATTCCAGGATTGCAACAGCACAGGGATAGCAACACTCAGAGCAACAATCAGAAGGCAAGAAAAAACAAGAACATCTACTAAACATATGTACATATTACTATAAATATACTGTATATATCTATAGACACACAGTGCGGAGCATTATGGTTGGTGAATGTGCAGCAGAAAGTCTAAGCTCTCTCTCTGCGGATGCGGCGGGCCAGCTGGAAGTCTTTGGGCATGATGGTGACCCTCTTAGCAGAGAACAGACCCACCAGGTAGGCCTCGCTGGCCTCCTGCAGAGCCATGACGGCGAAGCTCAGGAAGCGCAGGTCGGTCTTGAAGTCCTGAGCGATCTCCCTCACCAGGCGCTGGATGGGCAGCTTACGGGTGAGCAGCTCCGTGGATTTCTGGTAGTGACGGATCTCTCTCAGAGCCACGGGCCTGTGACGGTGAAGCTTCTTCACTCCGCTGGTGGCTGGAGCGCTTTTCCGAGCAGCCTTGGTGGCTAGCTGCTTCCTGGGGGGCTTTTTCCTCCAGTAGGTTTTACGGGTGGTCTGCTTGGTTCTTGCCATCGCTCTTTATTATTCTGTCTTATATTTCTTGCACGCCGCCTAAACTCCAGCCCAGCACCCGCGTCGTTTTCGCTACAGCTCCCGGTATGTCGAGTTTCCCATTAGCACCGGGCGGCGGCTGAGTGCTAGCTAGCACTAGCTCCTCCCTGCTATAACATCTCCCGCTGTAAACAGTGGCTCCGTCCGCCGACTCGGGAGACCCCTGGGGCGATCTGTGTGTCCGTGATATATATATAGAGTGAAAGGTGTAGAAAGAAGAAGGAAGATAAAAAAAGGTTGTTGCAACGGGCAGCCGACTCGTGTGGCGCCGCCGGTCCGGCGGAACCGGAACCGGAAATTACACCGTAATTATATATATATATATATATATATATACTGTATATTTGTATTTGTATTTTGTACAATTTAATGATCCCCAGAGGGAAATTCAGGGCATCCATCTGGATGGATGAGGCAGCCATGGTACGGTGCCAAACCCTTCACCATTCACACCTAGGGTCACTTTAGAGTCTCCAATTAACCTAACTTGCATGTTTTTAATTTTGTTTTTTATGCACAGCAGAATGACCCGTTTGGCTGCAACTGTTGCATCAGTGCAAGACTGTCATCTGCCACTGACCAGGCACGTTTACAAATATTTGAGACCCATTCTAGTGCATCCTTTTGTACTATAGGTACAAAACACCGATATTATACACAGCAGAATGACCTGTTTGGCTGCAACTGTTGCATCAGTGTTGCCCATTTGCAGTGTTGGGAGTAATGCGTTACTGTAACGAAATTACTGTTTAAAAATTCAGTAATGCATTACAGTTACTGAAATTTGATCAGATGTGAGAGAGGAAGGGGTATACATAAGATCACCCTTCTTTCTGAGAGTAGACAGGTGACCTTTGACCCGACACGCCCCTGACTCACCCCTGACCTGACCTATGCAATTCTCAGGGGATTATCTCTAATGACATGGGGATTAGTGTAGGTATTGAATGTCAATTATGATGGACCTGTGGGATTAGTGCAGGGTATAGAATGTCAATTATAAGTGCTTTTAAAAATGATCTTTGACCATGAGATTAGTGCGGGATTAGTGTGATATAGAATGTCAATTATATGTGCTTTTAAAAATGATCTTTGGCCATATGGGGTTAGCCTGAGAATGGAATGTTAATTATGGGGGGGACAGCTTTCAAGGATAATAGATATGTTTTTAGTGCATTCATTTTGTCAGAGTGACCAAATAAGCACCAGAATTCTCTCTCTCTCTCTCTCTCTCTCTCACTCACTCACTCACTCACACACACACACACACACACACACACACACACACACACACACACACACACATATTCGGAGGAGTACATTTCCCTCATCCCTAAATGCTTTAAAAGCACAGCTTCCATGACAGACATCAACCACCACTGGCAAAACTCTGGAGTATCACCCCAGCAAGTGGCACCATGAAATAAAGATATTGTTTTACTCTGTCTAAACCTCTGAGTTCCCTCAGGCTTAACAACACACACACACACACACACACACACACACACACACACACACACACACACACACACACACACACACACACACACAGGGATACACTGCAGAAGTCCAGGCAGACATCTGCACCGTTCCTTTAGAAAGAAATTTGAGGAGCTGTACTTCTCATTGTGATGACAGATTTTGGGGTAAACAGCTTGCATCAGCCTACCCTCTTCACACACACACACACACACACACACACACACACACACACACACACTGCCCTCCCCCTTTCCATTACGATTCAACTGGCTCCCCTCTCCTCTTCTCCTCCACTTAACCACGCTGATGACATGTGCAATATCCTCAGCGGAGCAGCTCAGCTGACTGCGCCTCATCTCCGAACTGTCAGGGGGAAACTGATTTCCTGAACCCGCGGCACCTGCTTTCAAAGATGGGACTGAGCAGATCGGCGGCAACATAGATGGGGAAGGAATTTGAGATTCGAGTGGGAATGCCCCATTGTCTAGTTGTTTTCTTCCGAGTTTACTACCGACATTCAACATGTTGCTGGTACGCTCAACGTCGTGGCTGATTGCCTGTCGTGCACGTTAATCGCCCCGGTCGATATGGAAATAGATTTCCCTGCCATGGCCGCGGAGCAAGCCGGGGATGCAGACATTTGCGTGCTCCAGTCTGTGCCAACGGGGTTAAGGCTGGAGAGCAGGGTGGTGCAAGAAGGGTGTCCTCGCTTGCTTTGCAACGTCTCCACCAGCTGCCCGCACCCGGTGGTTCCGAACTCTTGGGGCCATCGCATTTTCGAGTCGTCCACTCCTTTTCGCACCCAGGAGTGTGCGCTTCGTTGAACCTAGTGGGGGGGAAATTCATCTGCACGCTTGCGCAAGGATGTGAAAGAGTGGGCTGCAGCTTGCGTCGCGTGCCAGCGGGCCAAAGTGCACAAACACACCAGAGCTCCCCTTGAGTCTTTCCACATCCCGGCTAGGAGGTTCAACCATGTCCACATGGATTTGGTGGGACCCCTCCTGCAGTCGCAAGGTTTTACGCACCTTTTGACAGTCGTGGACCGCACCACACGCAGGCCTGAAGTGGTCCTGCTGGCTTCTACCACATCCGTGGAAGAGGCACGAGCTTTTTTGTCAGCTTGAGTTGCACGTTTTGGATCTCCATCGAACATCACGTCCGACAGAGGTCCACAATTCTTTTCAGAACTCTAGTCTGCGATGGCCCAGAGCCTGGGGGTCAAAATTCACCGCACTACCACGTACAACCCCCAGGCTAACGGGTTATGCGAGCGTTTTCATAGGTCGCTTAAAGCAGCGGTCAGAGCTTCGCTCACGGACAGAAATTGGGTTGACCGCCTGCCCTGGGTTCTTTTAGGGTTGTGCTGTACACCTAAGGAGGATTTGGCAGCCTCCCCGGCAGAACTTATTTTTTCTCAGCCATTGCGGATCCCCAGAAAGTTTTTACCAGAAAACCCGAGGTTGAGCCGCCCGTGCAATTTTTACACAGTACGGAGGCTGTGAGCGTACCGGGCCCTTACCACCATTGTTTTTCATGCACATTCATCCCAAAAAGCTTGCAGAATGCCAGTTTTGTTTTTGTCAGGCATGATGCACACCGGACCCCGCTGCGCCCAGTGTACGATGGACCGTTCTGGGTGTTGGAACCTGGGGAGAAGCATTTTATGTTAGATTTGGGGGAACGTATGGAGACCGTCTGCATCAACAGGCTGAAGCCTGCTTTTGTGTTGGCAGATGAGCAGGTGGTGTTGGCCCAAGCTCCCCGGCGCAGGCGCCCACCGTTGGTGGCTCCGCAGGTTGGTGATTCCTCAACAGGGACCGGCGCTCGTGACGCTGATGTGTTTTCACCCCCTCCCTTTTCCCCTCCACAGACTGACATGCCCTCCTGTACACCCCGCCAGCAGGGTGGTTTGACTGGATCGGCAACTCCCCATTACAGCCTCTATGGGCGCCAGCTCAAGCCCAAAGGATGGGGGTCTAGTGCCCTTTCTGGGTGTTCGGGGGAGGAGGGGGAGCATGGTGTTGGACTTCTCCATCCAGGGAACAATGGACCAAAAGAGGACATGTCACCAGGGGATTCAGATGGAACAGTCAGGACTATGCGCCCCCCCCCCCCCCGGGGAGAGGAGTAAATGCCGGGCCGCTGGGAGAATGGTGTGAGAGAGGCGCCGGCATTATGTCATGTTAATGTGCCACACAGGCTTTGTTCTAAACATAATTTTCCTGCGCCACATGAATCGGCTGCCTTTTTGCAACAGTGGCTCAATTCTGAGTTTTTCTTCCTATTTCTTATTTACTATCTGGCTTCTCTCGCTAAACTTTCTGATCTGGCAACAACTTATCCATCACGGATACACAGATCGCCCAAAATGTCTTCCGAGCCGGCGGACTGAGCCACTGTTTATAGCAGGAGATGGTACAACAGGGACCAGCTGTTAGCACTTAACCGGCCCACAGTGCTAATGCAAAAACTCGACATAACGGGAGAAATAAGACGGAAACGGTGTGGATGTCGAGCTGGAGTAAGACGGCGGGCGAGGAATATAAGGTACAGACCCATCCTTCCATCCATTATCATGGGGGACGTACGATTGCTACTAAATAAGACAGACGAGCTAGTGGCCATGACCTGCTACGAGAACGTCTTCAGAGAGATTAGCATGATGTTGTTTACTGAGATGTAGCTAACAGAACTAGCAACAGATGCTAACATCGAACTGGAGGGTTTCCATGCAATATGGGCAGACCGGACACCAGACAGTGGGAAGGCAAGGGGCGGAGGAGTGATAATGTATGTCAATAACAGCTGGTGTAAACCGGGACACATCACGGTTAAAGAGCAACACTGCAGCAAAGACATAGAGTTGCTAGCTGTTAGAATGTGGCCTGTGTATCTCCTGAGGGAATACTCACACGTGATTTGCATTGTTATTTATGCAAATCCGACGGCGAAAACTGGGGCAGCGTGTGATGCCATCCACTCAGTCACTGGCAGGTTTCTGACAGAACACCCAGATGCTCTCCTCCTCATCTCTGGTGATTTTAACCATATCTCACTGTCCTCTATTCTGCCCACGTTCACCCAGTATGTCACATGCTACACTAGATACAATAAAACACTGGATTTATTCTATGTGAATACTAAGGAGGCGTATATCTCATCACCACTCCCCCCACTCGGGAGATTGGATCACAACTTGGTTCATCTCCTGCCGGTGTACAAAACCCTAGTACACAGACAACCTCCGGTTACACGCACGGTGAAGGTATGGTCTGAGGAGGCAATGGACGCTCTAAAGAACTGTTTTGAAATCACTGCCTGGGAGCAGCTCTGCGAGCCACATGGTGAGGACATTGATGGCCTCACTCACACCATCACGGACTACATCAGCTTCTGTGTGGACAACACCGTACCCACCAAGATCATATGGTGTTGCTCGAACAACAAACCCTGGATCAACCCTGAGATAAAATCACTACTGAGAGAGAAGAAGAGGATCTTCAGGTCAGGGAACAGGGAGATGCTGAAGTCCGTACAGAGGGAGCGAAGGAGGAAGATCAGAGAAGGCAAGGACAGCTTCAGGAAAAAGATGGAGGACAAGCTGCAACGGAGCGACATCGGCGGGGTCTGGAGAAACCTCAAAACCATCTCTGGGCTCCAGAATACCTCCTCCCAGGCCACGGGGGGCAGGAAGTGGGTGAACAATCTGAACCTGTTTTTTAATAGGTTTGACCAACGGCCCTTCCCTCCGCCTGCACAACAACCACTGCTGCCTCTACCGTCATGGAGACCTGCTGTCCACCTCCCCTCCACCAACACCCCCCCACTCCCAGCACACAGCCCCCCAACCTGACCCTTACCAAGACCCAGGTGAGGGCAGAGCTGAGGAAGATCAAGGCAAGGAAGGCCTCGGGTCCGGACTGCATCAGCGCAAAGCTCCTCAAGTCATGCGCAGACCAGCTGTGTGGAATTGTGGAGCACATCTTCAACCTGAGCCTGAAGCTGGGGAGGGTACCACAGTTGTGGAAAACATCTTGTGTGGTATCCGTACCAAAGACTTCCCACCCCAGAGACCTGAACGCTACAGACCAGTGGCCCTGATGTCTCACCTGATGAAGACCCTGGAGAGACTGCTCCTTGCTCACCTCCGCCCCCTGGTAGAACCAGCAATGGATCCACTCCAGTTCGCCTACCAGCATGGCATCGGGGTGGAGGATGCAGTGATCTTCCTCCTTTACCATTCCCTGTTCCACCTGGAGAAGCCTGGAAACATGGTGAGGATCATGTTCTTTGACTTCTCCAGTGCTTTCAACACCATCCAACCGGTGATCCTGAGGGACAAGCTGCTGTGCGCAGGGGTGAACCAGCACCTGTCATCATGGATCCTGGACTACCTCACAAACCAGCCACAGTTTGTGAGAACCTAGGATTGTGTATCTGACACGATCATCGGCAGTACGGGGGCTCCCCAGGGAACGGTTTTGGCTCCCTTCCTGTTCACCCTTTATACTGCGGACTTCTCACACATCACAACACACTGCCATCTCCAGAACTGGTGCCATCAAAACTGCCTCCAGATCAACACGAGAAAAACTAAGAAGCTAGTGGTGGACTGCCACAGGCAAGGACAACCCCTCACAGCACCAGTAAACATCCAGGGAACAGACATTGAGATGGTGACATCCTACAAGTACCTGGGTGTTCATTTGAACAATAAACTAGATTGGTCACACAATACCGATGCACTCTACAAGAAGGGACAGCACAGGCTGTTCCTACTGAGGAGGCTCAGGTCTTTTGGTGTACAAGAGGTGTTCCTGAAGACCTTCTATGATTCAGTAGTGGCATCAGCCATCACTTTTGGAGTGGTCTGCTGTGGCAGCGGCATTACAGCAGCCGATAGGAAGAGACTGAACAAACTGATCAAGAAACCTAGCTCTGTCCTGGGGCAGTGCCTTGACCCAGTGGAGGAGATAGGAGAGAGAAGGATGGTCATCTCTGCTGGAGTCCGAGTCCCACCCTCTGCAGGACATGCTGAACGCACTGAGGAGCTCATTAAGCAGTAGGCTACATCATCCTAGGTGCATGACCGAGAGGTTTCGCAGGTCCTTCCTACCTACGGCTGTCAGACTTTATAACCTAAGCAGGGCTGCTCGCAGAGATAGCAAAAAACAAAAACAAACAAAAAAAAAAACGTTACGACCTAATAGTATTGAATGCAAAAGACGCAACAAACTACACAGAATGGTCCCCCTCCAGTATATAACTGGGACAATATCAATCGCTACGGACGGTGACAATATGTATGGGTACATATTCATACCATGTGGGGTAACTAAATTGGCTGTTATGCTATTTATTCCATCTAGCTACAATGCTCCGCACTGTGTATATATATTTATATATTTCTGTATACATATGTATATTCACTGCTCTTATTTTCTTATCTTCTAAATTATTGCTCTGAGTGTTGCTATCCCTGTGCTGTTGAAATCCTGGAATTTCCCCATTGTGGGACTAATAAAGGCTTATCTTATCTTATTTTATGTTATCTTATAATGTGTTATGGTCGGAAGTTCCGGGTCTCAATGCATGGAAATAAAGATATACAAGAGGGATGCACAGAGACCCGGGATCAGCTTTTACTTTACTGTTTGTTGGAGAAAAAATAAAGTCTTGTGTCGTTCAGCTCGTTGCTTCGCCTGCATCCTTTCTCCACGGTATTCTGTTTTTATTTATAATTTACACAATGTCACAACTTCATTGAGTTGTATGTAATCTAACCATCTGACATGCATTTGGGGTATTTAGCTGACAGTTATTGCTTTTAATATATCATTATATATCATCATTATATATATATCATCCACATTTAATATATCATCGTCTTCTAAAACTTAGGGTAGCAGGATACTGACCTGTCAACTGTTAATGCATGAAATTTAAATGATGTATTGTAGAGAAAGGATGCAGGGGAGGCAACGAGCTGAACGACACAAGAACTTTATTCTTTCTCCAACATACAGTATAGCAAAAGAGAATCCCAAGCCTCTGTGCATTCCTCTTTTATATCTTTATTTCCATGCATCGAGACCCGGAACTTCCGACCATAATACATTGTGGTTTGAACAAAGGTGTCATGAGCGCGCCTCTAACGAGGTGCAGAGAGGAACAAATTCACATGCAGAATTATACCCAAGGCAAGATTTATTAAAGCAAAGAACTAAAGTCCCAAAAATAGTACAATAGACAAAAAAATACAGACACAAATAAACTTACATTGGCATCCCTGGGCCAACACAGCCCAGTGGACGCAGGAGAGACTGAAAAACACAAACGAGACGTGATGTAGGGAACCACGATGAAACGTGGCAGAGACAATCAATAATCCAGCAATGAATGGCAAAGAACTGACTAAATACACAAACTAATGACACAGTGACAGGATGCAACTGAGCGAGGAAGTGGGGAGAGTAATCAAGGAAAAAGGAATCAGCTGAGACTCATGAGAGGGGGTGTGGTCGGGCTGGCAGACTGACAGTCAACGCCCACACAAAGTGCAGGCCCAAGTGAGCTGCCTGACAGCTGCCAGCCAAAGAACCAATATAAACCAACACAGAACCAGACTAGAACTAACTTGCAAATAATACATGACAAAAGCAAACTAAACAGTAACAAGGAAAAAATGGAAGACCAAATGAAAACTCAAAAGGCAAAACTATACACAAATAAATATGAAACAGAAAACCCATGTGACTAAGCCTGGGAGAACCCCGGCTCAGTACGTAACACACAATTCACAGATAAATATGAAACACAGAGGAAAGTCATGGAACTGAGCCTGGGAGGAAACTCGGCTCAGTTCATGACAAAAGGATTGTGTGACACATTAACATGACATAACACTGGTGCAGCTCCAACACCCTTCTTCTCTCAGCATCTTCGGAATCTCTTACTCTCCCCAGGAGGCGCATAGACCCAACAGTCTCATCTGATATCCCTCGGTGACACCTCCTCCTTTGGTCCATTGTTCTCCCCTTCCCCCTGCCTTCTCTGGGTGGAGAAACCCCCACTCCTTGCCCCCACACAGCCCCCCCCGAACACCCAGAAGGGGCACTAACTCCTCCGTCCTTTTGGCTAGAGCTGGCGCCCATAGCGGCTGTAGCAGGGGGTCGCCGATCCAGTCAAAACACCCTGCTGGCGAGGTGTACTGAAGGGCACGTCAGTCTGTGGAGGGAAAGAGGGAGGGGGGAAAACACATTAGCTTTGCTAGCACAGGACCCTGCCGAGGGATCACCACTTTGCGGCGCCACCAACGGTGGGCGTCTGCGCTGGGGAGCTTGGGCTAACACCACCTGCTCATCTGCCAACACAAAAGCAGGCTTCAGCCTGTTGATGCAGAGGGTCTCCCTACGCCCCCCCCCCCCCCAAGTTTAACACAACATGCTTCTTCCCAGGTTCCAAAACCCTGAACGGTCCATTGTACGGTGGGCGCAGCGGGGTTCGGTGTGCATTGTGCCTGACAAAAACAAAACTGGCATTCTGCAAGCTTTTTGGGATGAATGTGCATGGAAAACAATGATGGGAAGGGCCCGGTACGCTCACAGCCTCCGTACTGTGTAAAAATTGCACGGGCGGCTCAGCCTCGGGTTTTCCGGTAAAAACTCTCTGGGGATCCGCAGCGGCTGAGAAAAAATGAGTTCTGCTGGGGAGGCGGCCAAATCCTCCTTAGGTGTACAGCGCAACCCTAAAAGAACCCAGGGCAGGTGGTCAACCCAATTTCTGTCCGTGAGCAAAGCTTTGACCGCTGCTTTAAGTGACCTATGAAAACACTCGCATAACCCGTTAGCCTGGGGGTTGTACGCGGTAGTGCGGTAAATTTTGACCCCCAGGCTCTGGGCCATCGCGGACCAGAGTTCTGAAATGAATTGTGGACCCCTGTTAGACATGATGTCTGATGAAGAACCGAAACGTGCAACCCAAGCCGATAAAAAAGTGCGAGCCATTTCCGCGGATGTGGTAGAAGCCAGTGGGACCACTTCAGTCCAGCGCATAGTGTGGCCTGCGACTGTTAAAAGGTGTGTGAAACCTTGCAACAGCGGGAGGGGTCCCACCAAATCCACATGGATGTGGTCGAACCTCCTAGCTGGGATTTGGAACGGCTTGAGAGGGGCTCTGGTGTGCTTGTGCACTTTGGCCTGCCGGCACGCGACGCAAGCTGCAGCCCACTCTTTCATGTCCTTGCGCAAGCACGGCCAGACAAATTTTGCCCCCACTAGCTTCACCGAAGCGCGCACTCCCGGGTGCGAAAGGGAGTGGACCGACTCAAAAATGTGATGGCGCCAAGAGCTCAGAACCACTGGGTGTGGGCGGCCGATGGAGACGTCATAGAGCAAGGAAGGGCACCATTCTTGCACCACCCTGTTCTCCAGCCTTAACCCCATTGGCACAGACTGGAGCCCGCAAATGTCCGCATCCCAGGCTTGTTCTGCGGCCATGGCAGGGAAATCAATTCCCAAATAGACTGGGGTAATTAACCAGCCCCTCCAGGATTTCGTGATGTTGCGATCGCACCAATTCACGTGAAATCAGCCAATCAGCGCAACTATTGCATGACCTTGCAACTTTGTCCAATCACCACAACTTTCCTGCAATTTTGGCCAATCCTCATCAACTTCCGCCAATTTCACCAATCAGATTTGTCTAATCAAATGCATCATTGCACCACATTCACTTCCGTGTTTACAGTGAGTAGTGAATTTATAGTTTACAGTGAGTAACGGAACACATCTGCAAACAGTGTGATTTAAAAAAACCACTCACCCGTGAGGTTTCACACGTCTCCGTCCTGACCGTGTGTGCCAAGTGCTGGGTTTGTGTTGAAAAATGTGCGCCCGCCTGAAAAGCACCCCATCGCGGGAGCGCGCGTGAGGAGAGTACACTCCAGTACAGCGAGTGTTTGAACATCTTTAGAGGTAAAATCATTACTGCATCTGGTCAGTGAGCTTTAAAACTCAATCTCCGGTGTGCACTCTGGACGGACAAACACACCCACCCATCCATCCCCCATCCCCCTCGCCGTCCCGCTGTAAATGAAAGATGTGTGTGTGTGAAGACCAACATGCAGCAGACAAGTAGGCATGGAAAGAGAGAGAATATTCTCTGTGTTTTGTTTTTTCCAAAAAACAGACTCCAATAGCCAACACAGTGCAACAGAATAATTTATTTTTTCCTCTCTGCTCAGTGAGTGGTTGGGGACTGTAGGGAGTTTTCAAATGAAGGTGCTGCTAATAATTTCCAAATCTCTACTCTTTAACATGCATTCAATGCAATTTAGCTGTTGTAATGGATATTGTGTTAATGTTTGTATTTGCTGTTGCACAAGAGTTTTTCTGTATAGCAGAAGTTTCTGCTTAATTTACACATCACTATAATGGGAAATTTTTGACAATCCTGTGCTTTTCTTGTATTGTTATATAGAATATCACTGCAGTAAACTGGAAAAAAGCATCTGCTTTAAAATTTGGAATTCTTCCCACAACTTGTAGTGCAGAAAACACTCTAAAAACATCGCAACTTTTATCGCAACTTTTTAAAAGAGCTCCCGCGAATTCAGGCTTTTTGGCCCGCAACAATCATAAAAACATCCTGCAACATCCTGGAGGGACTGATTAACTCGCGCGACAGGGAATTGGCCACAACGTTGAGCTTACTGGCAACATGTTGAATGTTGGTAGTAAACTATGAAACTGCGGCCAAATGGCGTTGCTGCCGGGCCGACCACAGTTCCAGGACCTTGGCCATCACGTACGTCAGTGGCTTATGGTCCATGAATGCGGTGAACTCTCGCCCCTCCAGCCAAAACTGGAAATGGCACATTGCCAGGTGGAGAGCCAGCAATTCTCTATTGAACGTGCTGTATTTGCATTCATTGTCGTGCAAGGTTCAGCTAAAAAATGCTAGCGGCTGCCACGAACCTGAGACGCACTGCTCCACCACTGCCCCTATGGCAACGTCAGATGCGTCCATGGTGAGCGCTATCCGTGCAGACAGATCCGGGTGGGCTAGCAACACGGCATCCGCCAGCGCTATTTTGGAATTTGCAAAAGCCTGGTCTCGCTCGGGAGTCCAGTCAATGGTTTCTGCAGGCTTCTTTTTTTTAAGCCCGGCATACAATGGCTGCATCAGCTGGGCTGCTCGGGTAAGGAAATGGTTATAAAAATTAACCATTCCCAAAAATTCCTGTAGTGCTCTCACGGTCTGCGGACACGGAAAATCCGACACCACATGTATCTTATCCAGTAACGGGATCACGCCATCTGGTGAAATACAGTGGCCCCAAAAAATCAATCACTGGCACACTGAACTGGCACTTTGCCAGGTTAACTATCAGCCCGCGCGCTTCCAACCTCTGAAAAACTGTCTTGACATGGGCAATGTGCTCCTCCTCGGATGCGCTGGCTACCAGAATGTCGTCTTAGTAGACAAAAACGAAGGATAAGTCACCCAGCACCACATCCATCATCCTCTGGAAGGCCTGCACTGCACCTTTTAATTCAAATGGCATGCGTAAAAACTCGAAAAGGCTGAAAGGACTTATTACCACTGTTTTTGGAACGTCTTCCGCACGCACCGGGACCTGGTGGTAACTGCAGACCAGATCTGCTTCGTAAAAAACACACGCCCCGGCCAGGTGCATGGAAAAATCCTGGATATGTGGAATAGGATAGCGATTGTGTAGCGGGGATGCCTACAAGCTATTGGAGTGCCTGACGATGCCCAACTGCTCTAAGTTGGTGAACTCCTCGCACGCTGGCCAGTTTAGCTGGGTCCAGGCGCCAAGGTTGTGCGAATACTGGCAGCCCTTTTGCAGTTATGAAATGTTTGACATCGTGTTTCATTACCGTAGCCGAAAACGTCGGGACCGTGAGTCCTGGGAACTGTGTGAGTAACTGCTGGTACTTACCCCCTGGAGCTATAACGTTAGTCAGTGTTGTCGACCCAGCTCCCTGAGCTGTACAGGGCAGAGAGGCAAAAGAGACAGCATCCACTAATCTCCTATTAGCAACATCAACTAATAACCCATAAGCACATAAAAAATCTGTGCCTAAAATGGGGGCGGAACATGCAGCTACCACAAAGTTCCACTGAAAGTTGTGTCCGTGTAAGCATATCGTCAGTGTCTGCTCACCAAATGTCTTGATTGTGGATTTGTTGGCGGCCATAAGCTTGGAACCACTGCCCCCTGCCTGCATTGACCGGCAGGATGAGGCTCTTTTGGGAGCCGGAGTCCACCAGAAACCGTCTCCCCGAACGTGTGTCTGTGACATAAAGCAGCTTGTTTCTGTTGCCAGCGGTCGCAGCTGCTACTGACTGCTGGCTGTGCCTTTTCCCGATTTCTTGAATTGGCATGGCGGCATGCATCGCTGGGCGTTTGAGCTGAAGCGGCGATGATAGAAGCAGATCGCCCCATTCCTGCGTCTCCTGGCATCTACTCCAGCTACCACCAATGGCTCCTCAACCTTTTTTTTTTGACTTATTTTGTACCCGTAGGTAGATTTGTTCTGCAGTCCGTGACAAGCCACCAGCTGCCGGTCGCTGCGTGCGCAAGCGCCCCTTAACTCCCTAGCCTGCATGTTTTTTGCATGTAAGATAAGATAAGATAAGATAAGATAAGCCTTTATTAGTCCCACAACGGGGAAATTCCAGGATTGCAACAGCACAGGGATAGCAACACTCAGAGCAACAATCAGAAGGCAAGAAAAAAAAAAAAAGCAAGCAAGCAAGAGCAGCTAATATACATATGTACATATTACTATAAATATATATATACACACAGACACACAGTGTAGAGCATTGTAGCTGGATGGGATAAATATATGAGTATATAAACACACAGTACGGAGCATTGCAGCTAGATGGAATAAATATGTAAATATATAAACACAGTGCGGAGCAATGTAACTTGATGGAATAATATGTAGATATATAAACACACAGTACGGAGCATGTGGGAGGAAACCGGAGAAATCCCGGAGTAAACCCATGCAAACAAGGGGAGAACATGCAAACTCCACACAGATCACTGTTGGCCGGGGGCAGGGATCGAACCCACGATCTCATGATCCCCGCAATCCCCCAGCCGAGGGTAAACTGTGCTGCCACGGTGCTAACCACTGCGCCACCGTGCAGCCCAACCTTGCTGGAGTCCCTGCTGGACGGCGGTGTCGCTGCATTCACGCTGAGAGTCCTGATCGCTAAAATGATGTGATCCGCTTCCTGCGCCAATGCATGGTAGTCCTTAGTCACCAGCAACGGCGAGTTGGCCAGGATTGCCCTCGCTGCAGCCGGTAGGTTCCTGAGGAACAGGTGGGTGAACAGGAAAGACTCGTTGTTTCTACCCATCAGCGCCAACATGCTCTCCATTAGCTCCATGGCTGATCTGTCCCCCAACTCGGAACGTGTTAGGAGTCTCTCCGCCCTTTCATTGTCCGAAAGGGTATAGCGCTGGAGAAGCATCCTTTTGAGCGCCTTGTATTTCCCCTGGGCCGGCAGCTCTTGGAGCAGGCTTGTCACCTGTTGCGTAGCGCGCGCGCCCAGTGCTGCAACCACGTAGTAGTACTTTGTGTCATCTGTTGTTATCCCGCGGAGTGCGAACTGGGTTTCTATGTGCAAAAACCACGCTGTCGGGTCGTGAAGCCAGAAGTCCGGGAGCTTGACTGAAACAGTGCATGCGGCGTTGGTGCTCTCCCTCCAGGTAGTCTCCGGAACGGTGCTCGTCTCACTCTCCATGGCACGTCTTGGGGTCACCAGTGTGGAGAAAGGATGCAGGCAAGGCAACAAGCTGAACGACACAAGAACTTTATTCTTTCTCCAACATACAGTATAGCAAAAGAGAATCCCGGGTCTCTGTGCATTCCTCTTTTATATCTTTATTTCCATGCATCGAGACTCGGAACTTCCAACCATAACACACTGTGGTTTGAACAAAGGATTGTGTGGCACATTAACATGCCATAACGCCGGCACCACTCCAACACCCTTCTTCTCTTATGCCACATTTCCACTATATAGTTCTGCGCTACTCTTTTCTTTTCTTTACTACTTGTTTCTCCCACGGCTGCGTCTCCATCACAGCCGCGGAAAGCCGAGTATTGCTGGGGTGGGCGTGATCGAGGTGGCGCTACACTGCTGACGTAGTAAAGGACGCGACCGACTCCTCAACAACAAAGAAAAAAATAGCGGATTATGAGCGGAGGATTTCCACTGTGGTCACTATTCTTCTGTGGGTTTTTAACACAATGAATATCTTTAACGAGACAAGAGAATTTTACAGGAGAAGACGACGTGGATTGAGACAACACACGTTGGAGCAGGAGAGGAGAATAGTGGTTGCCCAGGAGGAATCTGAAGCAGCTGCATATGAAGCAGAGATCATTCAGAGATCATATCATTTGTTCAGTGTTCATGTGCATACATATGTCAAACGTGTTTTTTAAATAAAATGTTGTGCACTTTTAAACTACGTCGCCTCTGTTGTTCAAAACGGTTAAATGTTAACAGACGGTTAATTAAATGCTGAAACACCGGGGTAATTTAAAATAATGCAGAAGCTTAATCCTAAACCCCTTTAACTTACCAAATGATTTATATTATAAAAAAAGCCAATCCAAATCTAGACCCATTTTGTGTATTGTGTAATAATGATACACTGATGATAAACTGACTTCCCAAAAAAAGCAGCAGCTAGACAACGCACTTTTGGTTTGATGGAATTGCCAATTGACCTTGGAATTATATGTGGAAACTTATTATACTTCCAGTTAACTTTAACTTACAAAATAATTAAAAATATTATAAAAAAGCCAATCCAAATCTAGGCCCATTTTTTGTATTGTGTATCATTTGAGTATCATTTTTCCCATCTATTGTTATTTATAAGGGTTATCTGTTCAGTGGTGGCTAATTACACACTAAAACAACGTAGAAAATGACTGCAAAGAAAATGCTGCAGCTAGACAACTCACTTTTGGTTTGATGGAATTGCCAATTGACCTTGGAATTATATGTGGAAACTTGTTATACTTCCAGTTAACTTTAACTTACCAAATAATTGATAATATTATAAAAAAAAAAAAGCCAATCCAAATCTAGGCCCATTGTGTATCATTTGAGTATCATTTTTCCCATCTATTGTTATTTATAAGGGTTATCTGTTCAGTGGTGGCTAATTACACACTAAAACAATGTAGAAATGACTCCAAAAAAAAAAAAAAATGCTGCAGCTAGACAACTCACTTTTGGTTTGATGGAATTGCCAATGAACCTAAAAATTTTATGATGAAACTTTTTTTAATCCTACTAAATACTGTGACATTGTCACACTGCCCAACACCAAATTATAATTTTCTTTTTCAAACAAAAGATCACTATGGATCTATTGAATCACAATAGCATAAGTTTATCATATTCATGTCAATGTTTACAACATCGAAAATGTTATATTTGGGTTTACATGTATGGGTATTTTCGCTTTATATTATACTAGACTGCTTACAATTTATTGGAATTCTCAGAATTTGGAATGCCGATAGAACATTCAATTCACATGTACTTACCTTTTACCTAATTCGACTTTTACCTTTATCAGTGTCTACTGCTGAATGTAAATTACACCTGTGCAACTGCTTACAATTTTACTTAAAAACTGTACCCAATGTAGAGCAATGGATACAGCAGTGGTAATATTTATTAAATTTAACAATAACAATTACATTACTATTAAAAATCTTGACACCTTTATGGCTGAACAGCAGGATTAGGGTCATATGAGGCAATGGAATGTGTATGTAATTATTCGCCTTTATCATCCAGTGTTATAATATACAAACCACACTTTTATCCAAAAGACTAACATTTTATTACATTACAAATATTCCCAAAACATGTTAACAAATGGGGAGCTTTCAGTACTTCGACCAGACTGCCAAAATGGTTTAGGAAGTATCCGTGGAAGGAACCCGTCTCTGTCAGCTCATCCCTTCTTAATGCGGCTAACTGCAGGTGTCTTTCACGCTGCTCGTGCTGCCGTTGATGCTGTTCGAGCATCCTTTCATGGATCCGCATCTCCTCAGCATGATTCTGGGCCATCAGTGATGCAAGGTCTGCAATCTTTTTGCTTTTCAGCTTGCCTATATGAAAGACAGAAGTCATTGTATTTAGATAACACCGGATCAAAACATGTCAGAAAAAATATTATGGAATTAAACTGTTGAAAGCCTGTGGTGGGATGCTTCGTTGCTGTATTTAAGCTCAACTGTCATGTTGTTGCCCCTCAGTAGAGTGGACTATATGCAACTTCTGTGGTGATGTGGTTAGGCCCCCCTTCATTTCAAAAAGGATTAATTGTAAAAAGTATTTTGATTTAATGGGTTATTTTTAAAAGAATTTCTTTGTACTGTGGCCTCATAAATCAGAATGGGTTAATAGTGTTAGCTGACTTGAAGAATTTCAATCAAGCATGTTGATTTGAAGTCGGTACATGTGCTCCTTTGTTTTTTTGTGAAAATACAACAGTATTTCCACCACCAACACACCTATAACACTGGGCCACTGTGGCTATGAACACCCCTGAATCTAGTATTTTTATAAACGTAGAAAGACATTTTAAATTCCTTATTATGCGTATATAGAAAATAACAATCACATATAAAAACAACCGGGTGGTAATTTTCAGTTTGTTGTGCCTTACCAGCACTTGACCGGGAGATGCAGGATGGTGATGGAGCTGGCAGTCCAGCGAGGCAGACCCGAAGGGATTTGAAAACTGTGTATAGAAGGAAAAAACACACAATAAAGCTCACAAACAAAGTGCAACATGTACCGCAAACACAAAACTTTTTAACCAGAATACAATAAGCTTACGTCAGCGTTTTGTTCACGTGAATACTGAAATAAAAGCGCGATTCAGCAGCTTGATGCGAGGTAGCAGCAAGGTACAGAGGTAGCTAGCTATTAGCGGGCTAGCCATCACCACAATTGCCCACAATCAAACAACTTTCTTTATTGCTTAAATAAAGTGCGCTTTTGACCGAAAGGCAAGAAGACGGACAATAACAAAACAACACTCACCGTCACCGTTTTCCAATTGCATGGCCGTGTCGAGTCCAAATTCTCTGCCATTATAGCAGGCCGGACACTTCCTGGTATATTTTTTCATTGCGAGTTGCCCCACCAACTCGCTCTGGATGTAGTCATCGGCTACGAGGGACAGAAAAGTCTGCACCTCCTCGTTTGTTCATGGAATAAACTTGCGCGTGGACATCGTTATATGAGAACACAATTGTGAATCCAGTCACCGCGGTTACTGGATGGCGGTCGTGTAGCTTCAACAGAAAACAAAACGGACGCGTTTGGTGACGTTACGCCCTGACCAATCAGCGTTTAGCAGTCGATTGACGTCAAATCACACCTCGCTTTTCGCTCGGCTGTACCCTGCCTCTGAACAGACACGAATATCGTAACGGTTAAACCGTGAGGACTTGGGTGGAAATGGCGAAAAACCGAACCAAGTAAAAAAAAGTAAAGCCCAGGTGATACTGGTGGAAATGGGGCTTTAGTGGCTCCGGCATCTCTTAAGCCCCTTTTCCACTCGTACCCACTCAGCCCTACTCTACTCTGCTCTACCTGGTTTCTAGGCTTTTTCTTTTAGTACCTATTCTATGGCAGGGTACAGCCGTGCTGAGACGGGCCAAAAATGTGACGTCAACAGACTGCAGGCCACTGATTGGTCAGGGTGTAACGTCATGAAAGTGTCTGTCTTCTGCAGAATCTACAACCACCATATTGAAAAAAAATAGTTCAGCGAGTAAAGACGGTATTAATAGAGATGGCTTCACAGGTTTAGCGGAAATCTATACCGTTGTCCAATGAAGAGGTGTGGACTTTTTTTCTGTGCTTGGTGGCTGACGATAGAATCCAGAGAGAGTTCGATGGAGTGACCCGCAACGAAAAAGTTTACAGTAGGTCTCCGAACAAATGACAGCCCAACGGATACAACCGGACGTTAAAACAATGTAGGGAGAAGCTGAAGAAAATGAAACGCGATTACTGGGCCATCAAGGATCACAACGGTCGAAGTAGGGTGAACAGAAAGGACTGTGGTTCAATGGACGCCATGTATAGCCATCGGCCGGCGAGCAATGGCAGGGAGATTGGGGGTCGACACGTCATTGTTGCAAACCATGGATGGTGAGTGTTTTGTGATATTGTGCATCTTTTCGCTTATTTATCCTATTGGTGGCAAGCTCACTTTTTTGAGCAATAACAATGCTGTTCTCTCCTGGCTAACAAGCATTAGCGAGGAGCGCTAGCTAGCTAGTAGCCAACTCTGCTGATTCGCACTTGCTTTATCTTAAATATTCGCTTGTGAGAGCAAAATGATGAAATATGCTAATCTATGTAAAACTTTATTTGAGCCTCACTTACATTACTGCAATATCATATGGTGTAACACATTTCCAACTCACCTAAAAAAGCTAGAAATTCTCCAAAAGAAAGTCATACGTGCCTTATCATGGTCTGAATATGATTCTCCAACTAGTCATCTTTTCCATCGTTATAATCTTCTAAGACTTGCTGAGCATAATTACTTCCAGAATGCCTGTATAATGTATCAGGTTGTCCACAAACTTAACTATAAATTATGTGAACTCATTCCAACCTTCCTTCCCATGCACACCTATACCACTAGAAATAAAAACCAAATTACTGGGAAAAAAACAAAGACTAAAATCCACCAGGTTTAGTATTGTGTGCAGAGGACCGCAGATTTGGAATGAACATGATGAGAATCTAAAAATGTCACCTTCTATCTCCATCTTAAAAAAAAACAACTAAAAATACAACTCCTATCATTATATAATTAATCTGTTATTTGTTACACAAAACTTGCTTACTGATGAGTTGTTACTCCATTGTAATTTTGTTTTATATGTTGATATCACTCCAATAGTATTTAATAACTTGACTATGCATCTTGAGCTCACCTACTAATTCAATGTAAACAAATGCTGGGATTATGTGCTTTATGTCTGTCATATGTTTGTTTGATCTTGTACACAAAGACATCAGACTGATTTCCATCATCATTTTACTGTGGAAAAGGGCTCTCTACTAAAAGCTTTAAATAGCTTATTTGGGATGATCCATTCACACTCCAAATCAATGTGGAAAAAAAGGCCTGTTGTATACTGCTACTCATGCTGTTGATAATTCATATTGTAATTCATTCATGCTGTTGATAATTCATATTGTAATTCATTCATGCTGTTGATAATATGTGTGTGGGTGGGAGTAAACTGTTTTAGCTGTAATCCTGGTTAAAAAGTTTTGTGTACGTGTTGCACTTTGGTGCTGTGCATTAAGTTGTGTGTATTTTCTTTCTAGAATCTGTTTCCACATGCCAGGGGTCCCGCTCCGTCAACGTCTGGCACGACACATTCAAGTGCTGGTAAGGCACAATAATTATTAATAAATATTATTACAAAATCAAAAATTAAACACAAATTAAAAATTTAAAAAATAAAACAAAAGATTAACACCCTGTTGTGTTTATGGATACAGGTCAAGTGGACCCCAGGATCCAAAATGTCAACATACTGTATATAAGTGCATTTTCAAACCAGTGATTTGTAAAGTGATTCATATAATTTCCTAAAGCTTCATAATAGACCCACATTCCTATTCTGTGGATTTTCCAAAAACAGTGTTAGAACAGTGTTGTCATGCTGTTTCTGTTCCACCATAAATCCCTGGCTTGAAAATGTACTTGTATATGTACAGAGTGGATCCTGGGGTGCTCACTTGTCAGAGGTCCACAACCTGGTCCCGAGTGTTAACGAGGACTAAGGGGCGAGTGCATATTAACCAGTTTTAGAATCATTGCATTGGCTCCCTGTGACATGGTTCAGGTGACCCACAGAACAGACACGACTCAGGATTAACACAATTAACATACTTTATTTTGTTAACGTGAGCGAGTGGGTGCGTGAGTGCGGTTATATGGTGTAATGTTGTGTAGTGCAATCCATGTATTCCAGCTGGGCCGGCAGAGCACCACACAGACTGGCAACCCTGTAAAGAGACAAGGGCCGTTAGCTTACAGTTCACCTATGCAGCACGTCAGATGTTATAGTGCTTACTGTCAACAGATGTTGAAGTGTCTTCAGGTGGCGCCGAAGCTGCGGCCAGGGAGACAGTGTCTGCGGGCAGGTCAGCTGGAGGTGGAATAAAAGTCCGCCACCTGGAGGGAGAAGGAGGTCCGCTGTTGCAGGCTCCGCCTGTGCACAGGGGAATGGACAAGTTTAGAAGCTATAGCGCTTACTTGGTTGTTGGTCCTGGCGAAACCGACCCGGACGTCGTACAGCTGGGCTTGGAAGCCGATGGCTGGAGAATTCAGTGCAGGGAAGCACAGAGGCAGGGTGTGGTGTGATTCACGGAAAGAATCAGACGACCCCGTGCCCAGCACTGGTCCTGATGGGAATAAGTAGGGCCACAGGAGATGACAGGCAGGTGCATACACAGGTGCCGTGATTGGCGGCCATGACAGTACTCCCCCCCTACGGCACGCCTCTCAGTGTGCGTTCCAACCTACCTGGGTGCGTCCGATGGAAGTCCCTGATGAGCTGCTTGTCGAGCACGAGGGCGGGACGCAACCAGGACCTCCACTCCTGCCCGTAGCCCTCCCAGTCCACCAGGTACTGCAGGCCATGCCCCTGGCGGCGGACGTCCAGGATGAAAGAGACGGGCCACGCCGGGTTGCTGTCGATCACCCTCGGTGTAGGTGGAGACCTGGGAGGGGGACACAACGGGCTGGAGGAGACAGGCTTAATCTGAGAGACATGAAAAGTTGGACAGATGCAGAGGGAGGGGGGGAGAGTTAGATGCACAGACACTGGGTTAATAATTCAACATATAGGGTACGGGCCAATAAACCGCTGGGCGGTCTTCTTGCGTTCCGCCTTCAAGTTGATATTTTTTGTAGAGAGCCATACCTGCTGACCCACCCGATAAGCCGGGCCTGAAACCCTGTGTCGATTCGCCACCGCAGTGTTGCATTCCGCCGTCCGTTGCAGTGCCTTTCTGGCTGCCTTCCAAATCCGCCGACAGCGTCTTAAATGGGCCTGAACTGATGGAACGGCAATGTCCCCCTCCTCTTCAGGGAACAACGGGGGGTTGTAACCCAACGACACCTTGAAGGAGGACATGCCGGTGGCCGAGGACACCACTGTGTTATGGGTGTATTCAATCCAAGGGAGGTGTGTGCTCCATGATGATGGATTGGTGGCAGTGACACACCGCAGCGCTGCTTCCACCTCCTGGTTGGCTCGTTCACATTGCCCTTTGGATTGCGGGTGATAGCCGGAGGACAAGCTCGCCGTAGCCCCTAAGGCAGTGCAAAAGGCCTTCCAGACTTTAGAGATAAACTGGGGCCCTCGGTCCGATACTATGTCCTGAGGGATGCCATGCAGCCGAATTACATGCTGAACCAGCAGATCAGCTGTCTCTTTGGCAGACGGTAACCCCCGCTGAGGGATGAAATGAGCTGCCTTGGAAAATCTATCCACCAGCGTGAGGATGGTGGTGAAGTTATTGGATGTGGGGAGGCCTGTGACAAAATCCAGTGCCACGTGGGACCATGGTCTACCCGGGATGGGGAGGGGGTGGAGCAGCCCGGCCAGCGGCGATGAGGATGTCTTCCCAGTAGCACACTCAGGACTGGCGCGGCTGTACTCCCCCACGTCTTTCTGGAGGGATGGCCACCAAAACGACCTTTGTAGGAGCGCCACCGTGCGTGCCCTACCCGAATGGCAGGTGGATTTGGAGGTATGCCCCCACTGGATGACCTCCCCTCGGACCGCTGTGGGAACAAATAATTTGCCCGCTGGATCCCCCCCCCCCCCCGGGTCAGCTTCGTCAGACTGCGCCCTTATAACCTTATCCCGAATGCCCCAAGCGAGGGCGCCCACGACACATGCTGGAGGGAGGATGGGGTGCTTGGCCTTCTCTGCTGTCTCTGGGGGGAACTGATGAAACAGGACGTCGGGCTTGGTGTTCTTCGACCCAGGGCGGTAGGTGATGGTAAAGTCGAACTGTCCAAAAAACAGTGACCAGCGGGCCTGTCGGGCGTTCAGCCTCTTGGCGGTCCGAAGGTACTCCAGGTTCTTGTGGTCGGTCCAGACAATGAATGGCTGTGACGCTCCTTCCAACCAGTGCCACCACTCCTCGAGGGCCAGTTTCACTGCCAACAGCTCCCTATCCCCGATGTCGTAATTTCGTTCTGCTGGGGACAGGCGGCGAGAGAAGTAGGCGCAAGGGCGGATCTTACTGTCTGCCAGAGAACGCTGGGACAGCACAGCCCCCACCCCAGAATCAGAGGCGTCCACCTCCACTAGGCACTGAAGGGTGGGATCCACCTGCGTCAGAATAGGCGAAGATGAAAATCTGACCTTCAACTCCGAGAACGCGGCGTCCGCCTCTTCCGTCCAGCGAAAGGGAACCTTGGTGGAGGTCAAGTTGGTGAGGGGGAGGGCGATGCGGCTGTAGTCCTTAATAAACCGGCGATAGAAGTTAGCGAAGCCCAAGAACTGCAGTAACTGTTTCCTCGATGCGGGTGTGGGCCAGTCCACCACCGCCTTCACTTTTACTGGGTCTGGGATGATCTCCTTTGGGGCAATAATGAAGCCGAGGAAAGAGGTCCCGGAGACGTAGAACTCACATTTCTCTGCCTTGATGTAGAGCTTATTCTCCAGCAGCCGCTGCAAGACTCGTCTGACGTGTACACGATGGTCCTTCATGGACTGAGAAAAGATTAGAATGTCGTCAAGGTAGACAAACACGAAGGTGCCCAGAAAATCTCTCAAAACATCATTAATAAGATGCTGGAAGACGGCTGGAGCGTTGGTCAGCCTGAACGGCATGACCAGATATTCAAAATGCCCACTAGGGGACTTCCGGGAAGATGGCGGAGAGACATAACACTTAAACAAAGAGCTCTCCCTAGCCGGATTAAAAATCATCGGTAAATGGCCAACTCGACATAAACGAATCAATAAACTAAGGGATGAAAACACGAAGGAACCGGGCACAAGGACAAAAACAGGGTAAAATTGAAGAATTCCTCTCCAACAACGCAGGAAAAACCGCTGTACGCAAAGCCCAAAAAAACGAGATGTCTACAGCAGAGAAAATGGAGGACACCAGACTCGACAACATGAACGCTGGCATCGCCAGTTTGGGTGAAGAGTTAAGAGAATTCAAGCGACAGCTACAACAGGATTTAGCGGCTCTTAAGGAGGAACTGAAAAAAGAAATTAAGGAGGAAATCATGGCCCTCCGAAGAGAAATGGAGCGTAAATTAACGGAAAACATGGAGGAGCTGCGCTCCCAGCGGGCGTGTATGACAGAAGCGCAGACCCGAATTTCGGAACTAGAAGATTGGAAAAGCGAGGCAAACGAACAACTACAGACCCTGACGACGCAAACGCAGAGGATGCAGGAGAAAATAAACGACTTGGAGAGCAGATCCCGACGAAGCAATATGCGCATCTTTGGAATTCCGGAGGGCATTGAAGGCAACTCGATGACAAAATTCATGGATCAGTTCTTAAAAAAAGAACTGGAAATACCCGGAGAAACGGATCTGCAGATTCAACGGGCGCACAGAACACCGGCACAGAACCCGAAAACAAACTCTCCACCCAGGTCAGTTGTGGTAAACTTTGTGAAATATGACATAAAGGAAAGAATCCTGACGCAAGCATGGAAAAAAAAGATACGAATCGGCGACAAACAGGTATTTTTTGACCATGACTACCCGACAGAAATCGTGCAGCAGCGGAAGAAATATGCCAATATTAAAAAAACGCTGAAAGAGAAAAAAATTAGATTCCAAACGCCGCTAACGAAAATGAGGATTCATTGGGAGGAAGGCACAAGAACCTACAACACGGCCGAAGAGGCAGCGCGGGATATGATGGAGCGGGGCCTTGAGGTGAGCGTGCCGAAGGAGACGGCTGGAGCAGCGGCGGCCCTGAACGCACCACGACAGACGGAGTGGAGACGAGTGAACGGCGGAAGAAGGGGGAGAGACGTAGAGCAGCGGGCCCAGGACAAGCTACAAGGCTTTCAACTGAAAGCCTAGATCATAACAAAGATTAAGAAAGGCACAGAAGAAATGAAGGCCAAGAAGACAAGGTAAAAGAGAAACAGACGGCTAGGAGAGGTTTAAGTGATATTTGTTGGACATTTCTAGACTTATGACTATTACTTTGATAGTAATTAGAAGTCTAGGGAGGGCCCTTCACTCTGTGAAGACAAACCCCCCACCCACCAACAGGGACCAGTGGGCAGAAGAAAGGCCCAAAGTACGGAGGTCGAGTTTTTTTAATGTGTTTTTATATAAATATGTGTTATTTTTGTTGTTAAAGGGGCTAGGAGCACAAGTTAAAAAAATGGAAAAACATGAATATGGGTAAAAATCTTAAGATAATGACACTAAACGTGAATGGTCTGAACTCACCTGTTAAAAGGGAAAGAATAATAAGAAAATTCAAGAAGGAAAAAGCTGAAATTATATTTATGCAAGAGACACATTTGAGCAAGGCAGAACATGTGAAACTAAAGAGATTTGGCTATAAGAACTCCTACTACAGTTCATTTAAGGGAGGAGCAAAAAGGGGGGTTATGATACTAATCTCAAACAAAATACAATTTGAAAGTGAACAGGAAATCCAGGATAAAGAAGGCAGGTATGTAATAATAAAGGGAAGAATAGATGGTATGCAGATTACATTAGTGAACATCTATGCCCCACCAGAAAGTGACAAGGGTTTTTTTCAACATCTGTTTGATCTCATAGCAACACACAGTGAAGGAGTCCTAATTTGTGGAGGAGACTTAAATGCTGTCATGGATCATGAAGTTGACACAACAAGTGTTAAGAAGACAAAAAAACATGTAACAAAGTTCATAAGAACCTCACTGGCAGAAATGGGTATGGTAGACATATGGAGGGACCTACACCCACTCGAAAAAGACTATACACATTATTCAGCAGTCCATAAAGTACACTCTAGAATAGATTACTTCCTTATGAATGAAGGTGACAGACACAGGGTGAGAAATTGTTGGATTGGAGGGGCAGAAATATCAGATCATAATCCTATATACATGGAAATATATTTAAACAATAGAAAACGACAAACAACATGGAAACTTAACGTAGGACTGTTAAATGATGAGAAAATGAAAGAAAGAATAAAAATAAACATAAACGAATATATCCAAGAGAATGACAATGAAGAAGTGGACCCAACAATACTATGGGAAGCACTAAAAGCCGTGTTAAGGGGTAAATTAATTGTTGAAACAGGAAAAGCAAATAAGACTAAACTGGAAGCGTATGAACAAAGATGTGAGAGACTGAGGGAATTAGAACGTAAACATCAAAGCACAAATGATCCAAAAATATATCAAGAAATTAAAGAAGAAAAAACAAAGATAAAAGAAACACAAATGGATGAAATTGAAAGGAAAAATAGATATCTAAAGCAAAAATATTATGAAACGGGGCCAAAAGCCACAAAACTGCTGGCAAAACGGTTAAGAAAACAACAAACAATGAATAATGTATACAAGATTAAAGACCCCACCACAAATAAAACCACAGTTAACCCAGAAAACATCGAAGAAATTTTCCATAATTTCTACCAAGAACTATACTCGCAACCTGAAGAAACAAATACTAAAGATATCAAAAAATTTCTAGACACATTGGACTTGCCATCAATAGGAAATCAACAAAATGAAAAACTAACAGCAGAAATAACAACACAAGAGATCAGAGATGTGATTAAGTCACTTAAAAATGGTAAATCACCAGGTAGTGATGGATACCCATCTGAGTTTTATAAACTGTTTATAGAAGAACTCACGCCACAACTCCTAAAGTCATTTAATTGGACGCTGAACAACAACAAAATACCTCCATCATGGAACGAAGCAATCATTTCAGTTATTTTAAAACCAGGGAAAGATAAAGAACAATGCGGAAACTATAGACCAATCTCTTTATTAAATGTAGATTATAAAATATACACAACAATTATATGTAAACGAATAAAGACATTCTTGACGGAACTGATAGAAGATGATCAAACTGGATTCATAGAGGGACGCCAAACACATGACAATATCAGGAGAACAATACATATAATTAACCAAATACATAAAGAAAAGAAAAGCGCAGTAATAATGAGTTTAGACGCAGAAAAAGCATTTGACAGGGTTAACTGGAAATTCCTATATAGTGTACTGGAGCGCTTTGGATTTAACGAAAAATCAGTACAATGCATAAGGACGCTATATCAAGAACCTGTGGCAAGAATCAAGATAAGCGGTAGCTTAACAGACAAAGTAAATATACAAAGATCAACTAGGCAGGGATGCTGCTTATCGCCCACCTTGTTTGCTCTGTTCATAGAACCATTGGCTCAAGCGATACGACAAAATAAGAAATTAAAAGGTGTAACAATAAAGGGGGCGGAACACAAGATTGGGCTATTTGCAGACGATATTATAGTTTACCTTGAACAACCAGATAAATCAATAATGGAAATGATGAACTTGATAGAAAATTTTGGAAAATTATCAGGATACAAGATAAACATAACAAAAACACAAATACTGACATTCCACTATAACCCTCTAAACCAGATAACTGATAAGATCAAACTAAACTGGAACCAAAAAGAAATAAAATACCTTGGAGTGAACATACCTAAAGACCTAAGCAAAATATATAAAGCAAACTATGATAGGTTGGAACAAGAAATAAAAAAAGATATTGATAGATGGTCAATCTTAAATATGGATCTGAATTCAAAAATTGAGACAGTCAAAATCAGCATACAACCTAGATTACTTTACCTCTTCCAGGCTCTACCAACAGAGATTCCAGATGCCCAATTCTCAAAGTGGGACAGGATGATATCGAGATTTGTTTGGGGAGGTAAAAAACCAAGAGTGAAATATAAAACCCTCCAGTTACCAAAAGAGAAAGGAGGCATGGGCCTACCGAGTCTAAAGGAATATTACTACTCAGCACAAATAAGATATATCATATGTTGGTGCGACGAGGGATATGAGGCAAAATGGAAAGAAATGGAAAAGGAAATTGAGGGACTCCCAGTACAAAGCATAATAGGGGATAAAGATGCATATAAGCAAATCAAACAAATAGACCCAATCACTAAATTTACTTTAGAACTGTGGTATAAAATAGTACAAAAATATAATATAAGGGAAGACATAAAACTATTGAAATGGGTAGCATTTGACAGTCAGTTTGAACCGGCAAAACAAGATAGGGGATACAAAAATCTGGTGAACAAGGGAATCACAGCATGGGGCAATATCGGAAAAAAAGATCTCGGGAGCTTTGTAAATATCAGGAGAAAATTTAAACTAGAAAGATCGGAATTTTTCAGATATCTGCAGATGAGAGATTACTATATGAAGAAGATTAGGCATAACCTCCAAACAGATGTGAACGAGATTATACAACTTATTTTAAGCTCATATGCAGGAAATAAAATAAGAATTATTTCAAAACTATATCAGAAACTTATGACAAACAATCATACAAGTAATTATATAAAGGAGAAATGGGAGAAAGAGCTCAATTTAAACATAACAGAAGAAAGCTGGCAGGAAATATGGAAAACACAACACACATCAACAAATTCAAGGGCATGGAGGGAATTTGGATGGAAAAACCTGATTCGCTTTTTCATTACACCACAGATTCAAGGAAAATATACAAATACCCAATCTTTATGCTGGAGGGGATGTGGGGCTCAAAATGCAGACCACTCACATATGTTTTGGAAATGCTACAAAATATCATCATTTTGGAAATCTATGCATGTGACAATACAGAGGATATTAGGATATAATATACCAATGAACTGTAACCTGATGTACTTATGTGATCTTAAAAAAGACAATGTTATACAGGCTGAGGACAGATATCTAGTTAAAATCTTGTTGATTGCATGTAAAAAAACTATCACAAAAAAATGGCGATCAGAAGTTCTTCCTGACCAAGAACAATGGACTGACATTGTTGAGGACATACGTATGATGGAAAAACTAACATATCGACGAAGAATGCAAGAAGGAATATGGGAGAAAAAATGGCGGAAATGGACACACTACAAAGTGCAACAACGAGGCAGAAATTGAAAGAATAACCAAAGACACTGAAAAAACCAGAAGAATTAAGAGATGGAAACTAAAAACTTGATGCTCCAACATTTGTCCCCCCCCCCCTTTTATTTATTTATTTTTTTTTATTTTTTATTTTTTATTTTTTTATTTTTCCCTACCCTAACCCCTTTGTTTTTTAAATGTAGAATGTGATCTGAATGCATTATATATGATGAAAAATGAATAAAAATCTAAGTTACAAAAAAAAAAAAAAAAAATGCCCACTAGGGGTCCTAAAGGCCGTCTTCCACTCATCCCCCTCACGTATCCGCACCAGGTGATAGGCATTGCGCAGGTCTAATATTGGTAAAGCAGCAAGCTCCCCGGAGGGAATCGAATGCAGAGTTAAGGAGGGGGAGAGTATACTTACCCTTGATAGTGATGTTGTTAAGTTCCCGGAAGTTGATGCAGGGCCTGAGGGAGCCGTCCTTCTTCCCCACAAAGAAAAACCCCGCCCCCACCGCCGAAGATGAAGGTCTAATGATACCTGAGCTGAGAGACTCTTTAATATATGAGTCCATGGCCGCGCACTCCGGAGCAGACAGGTTGTAAAGTCTGCTAGATGGCAGAGGAGCGCTGGCCCGCAGATTAATAGCACAATCATACGGTTGGTGAGGGGGGAGGGAAAGGGCTTGGGATTTACTAAAGACGGCCCCAAGGTCATGGTACTCCGGTGGCACTTTTGACAGATCCGGGGGAGGAGAGGCAGGGACATCCAAAGGCATGGCAGGCGAGCTTGCAGCAGACTGCAGACAGGCACTCAGGCAGAAAAGGCTCCACGACATGATACTTCCCGAACGCCAGTCAATTGAAGGGTTGTGCAGATGCAGCCAAGGGTAGCCCAGAATGACCGGGGACAACAACATCAGTAGGACAAACAGATTTAACTCCTCCCGATGGTTGCCCGAAATGATGACTGGCACCAAGGCAAGTCAACGCCTCGCCTTCGTCAGGGCAATAATCTTAAGGGGAGTTTTTAATGGCTGCATAGGTAGACCCAGACGGGTTGCCAGACTCCTAGAAATGAAGCTCTGCTCGGCCCCTGAGTCAATGAGTGCATGTGTTTTGTGTTCTTTGTGACCAAAGCAAAACCGAATAGGAATGAGAAAGCGGGTGAGGGGATTGTTATCTTTTACGTCCGTGAGGCCCCCTACTTCGACGCACAGACTTCCCCTTTTTGGCCGCCTAGGACAGAAATTCAGATCATGCTCCTCGCTCCCGCAGTAGACCCACAACCCCAACTCACGACGGCGCTGTCTCTCTTCTGCAGGAAGTTTCGACCCCACCACTATCATTGGTTCTTGGTCCTCAGAGAGGTCAGTAGACGGGAGGGCCAGTAGGGGGGTCTGGAGAGCACAGTGTGGCCTATTCTCCACGCGGCCGGAAGTCTTACGCTCCGCAGCTCGTTCCCTCAGACGGTTGTCAAGGCTAATGGCCAGGGAGATACACTCGTGCAGCGTGGAGGGCTTCTCCAGGTGGGCCAGCTCGTCCCACAGGCTAGGGCTCAAACTCCTCAGGAATATACTACTCAGGGAGGCATCTTCCCACCCGACCTCCGTAGCTACGACACGGAAGTCAACAGCGTATACGGCGACTGCCCTCGACCCCTTCCAAAGGTTTAACAGGCAAGAGGTGAGTACATCTTCCCGGTTCGAGTGACTAAACACTTCCTGGAATTCCTGGGTGACTTGAACATATGTCATAGAAGCATAAGCGGCCCTAGCCATAACCGCATAAGTCCATGCTAAAGCCCGCCCCTCTAACAGATTGATCATATAGCCAATATGGCTCTGGTCAGTGGGAAAATCTCCGGGAACCCGTTGGAACACGATTTCGCACTGCATGAGGAAACCCCTGGCTTCTCCCAACACCCCTTTAAAGCGGGCGGGAGTAGGGACGGGAGTGAGCCGACTAGCGGAACCTGTAGAGTGAGGGCTAAGCGAAGAGCTAGTGGTGGAGCTAGCGGTAGAACTAGCGGGAGCTGAGGAGCTAGCTGGTGCTGTGGGGAACCCCTGTGGGCTAGCTAAGCGATCTAACCTATCGGTGATACGAGTTAGCTGAGTTAGCATCACCTGCTGTTGGTACGCTAATTGGTCTACCCGAGCCTCGAGATGGTTAATACGGTGCACGAGTCCACTTTCTGCCGGGTCACTTTGGCGGAGTCGTACTGACATGGTTCAGGTGACCCACAGAACAGACACGACTCAGGATTAATACAATTAACGTACTTTATTTTAACGTGAGTGAGTGGGTGCGTGAGTGCGGTTATATGGTGTAATGTTGTGTAGTGCAATCCGTGTATTCCAGCTGGGCCGGCAGAGCACCGTACAGACTGGCAACTCTGTAAAGAGACGAGGGCCGTTAGCTTACAGTTCACCTATGCAGCACGTCAGATGTTATAGTGCTTACTGTCAACAGATGTTGAAGTGTCTTCAGGTGGCGCCGAAGCTGCGGCCAGGGAGACAGTGTCTGTGGGCAGGTCAGCTGGAGGTGGAATAAAAGTCCGCCGCCTGGAGGGAGAAGGAGATCCGCCGTTGCGGGCTCCGTCTGTTCACAGGAGAATGGACAAGTTTAGAAGCTATAGTGCTTACTTGGTTGTTGGTCCGGGTGAAACCGACCCGGACGTCGTACAGCTGGGCTTGGAAGCCGATGGCTGGAGAATTCAGTGCAGGGAAGCACAGAGGCAGGATGTGGCGTGATTCACGGAAAGAATCAGACCACTCCGTGCCCAGCACTGGTCCTGATGGGAATAAACAGGGCCATAGGAGATGACAGGCAGGTGCATACACAGGTGCTGTGATTGGCGGCCATGACACCCTGTGCATTTTAGGATCGATTTTAAGGTTCTTTTAGTAGTTTTTAAATGTCTCAGTGGTCTTGGGCCTTCTTATCGATCTGAGCTGCTCTTATCTTATGAGCCGTTGTGAATCCTGAGGTCCTCTGGTACTGGCCTTTTAATGGTTCCCAAAGTCAAGACCAAGACCTCTGGTGAAGCTTCCTTTCACTATCATGGTCCTCGTCTGTGGAACAGCCTGCCAGAGATCCTCAGGGCCGCAGAGTCAATAGATGTTTTTAAGAACAGGCTCAAGACCCACCTTTTAAATTTGGCTTTTAATAAACCTGTTTAACTATTACTGAAGTAGTAATTTATGTTCCATTGTTTTATGTTCTTTTTGGCGCCTTTTGTTCTTAGATTTTCTCATCTTCTTATTGATGTGTTTAGTTCAGTTTTTTTTAAGTATGGGTTTTTAGTTCCTGTTTTTATGTGTTCTTAGTTCTTTTTGTACCTTTTTAAATTTTGGCTTTTAACAAACCGTTTAACTATTATTGAAGTAGTCATTTATGTTCCATTGTTTTTACATTCTTCTTAGCTCCATTTGCTTTTAGATTTTCTTATTTTGATGTGTTCTTAGCTCAGTTTCTAAGTATGGGTCTTTAGTTCCCTTTGCTCTTTGTGTTCTTAGTTTTATTTTGTATTTATGTTTTTTAGCGCCAGTGTTTCCTCAGGAAGGTTGCTCCTTCACGTGGTGCCTCGGTGCCGAGCAATGTTGCCTTTATTTTATGTGTGTAAAAGAAGTAGGGGGTGATGTATGTGTCTGTGTGTGTTGTGTTTGTGGGTATGTTTATGGGAGGGTTGGAAGGGGTGGGGATGTATCATGTAAAATATGCAATTAAATGTGTCAATTGTTTTTATCTATGTAAAGCATTTTGTGCAGCATCTAATGTTTTAAAAGTGCTATACAAATAAAGTTTGATTGATTGATTGACTGATTTTTAGCTGTGGTGGAGGAAGTACTGATATAATTCTTGTTTTTGAAAAACTCATGTAGCACATGAACTCAGTTTTGAATGTACTTGTAGTCAACGTGCTTCATTGAAATGATTCAAGTCAGCTGACTGAATTAACTCATTCAGATTTCTGAGGCCACAATAAAAACAAATTATTTTAAACAACCTGGTGCCTGCAAAATCTGTTTTGCCGAGGCGCAGCAGCATGACACATTACAAATATTTGAGACCCATTGTAGTGCTTCCTTTTATATTTTAGCAATACAAGTTCAAAACACCACCCACACTTGAAGCCAGGGCGACACAGCGGCGACACAGCGGTGGCTAAATTTTTGTTGATAAAAATTACATTTTATATAAAATATAAATATTACATATTTTATATTAACTCATTTTGATTGCTGAGGCCACAGTAAAAACAAATGATTTTAAACGTAACCCAGCCCTTGTAAAATCTACTTTACTGAAGCACAGCTACATGAAAATTGTGGCTAAATACAACAACGAAGCACTTTTTTTTGTCACATTCCACCACTGGCTTTTAGCAACAAGTGTATTTCCCAAATATGTTTTAAACTTGCATTAATTAACCACCTCCCATTTCTGTCTTTGTTTAGGCAAGAGGAAAATGATCCACCCCAAACCGGACCTTGCATCACTATTTACAGAGATGCAGGCTGAAGATCTGGTGAACCGGGACCAGGGTGAACAGCACACCCAGCTGCTTCTCAGTGAGGCAGAGTGGCCGGCGTGTGTGACCCATTCTAATGTTTGTTTGTTTTTTACAGTTTGAATTTTGCACATTCTGAATAATCTGGATTTTGCTGCTGATTGTAATAAACAATTTAGTGTCTTAAGTGTTTGCATCATGATTTTCTAATTTGTCTGTTAAGACACTGGTGGGAAAAGAGTCAACAGTACAAACCATTTATCAGTGATGTTGAAAATAATGGCTCATTTTTAAGAAAAAGAAACCAAAACAACTATTTTATTTACTGAAGGCTGTATTGTTGGATGTGCCAGTGCAGAAGACACTGCACGCTTTAGTGATAGTACCAGTATATGGAGGAATTCTGGGCCATATTAGCATCTGTATTTTCTAATAATGGGTTGGGGCGGGGGTGTCCAATCATGTGCCATGGAAGGCCAAGACCCTGCAGGCTTTACCTCCAACCAGTGTCTTCAACAGCAGATTCCACCGAATTTCTTCCCACTGATTGCTGATCAGTGAAAACACCTGCTGAAGAGACTGTGTAGAAGAGAGAATCTGCAGGGTCTTGGCCCTCCATGGCACATGATTGGACACCCCTGGGTTAGGGTTTAATGGGATTTAACACAAACTGCTTTATGGGTCATAATTCTGTTGACAGACTTACACCAAACCAAAAGTGATTTCTCAAACTGCTGGATTGTTCTTAGGTTTTCCAATCTTTTAATATTTAATTTATGTCACTTGTGATAACCTTCACATATAAAACAAAAGAGACACAGCTGCAAAAATTTCAAAGGTTAATTGTCAAAATTCCCAGTGCAATACTACATGACTACATGTATAGTACATAGTTGATGCAGAGAATATATATTTCTACAGTATCTACATGTAGCCAGTAAATCAAGTATTTTCCATGTAATCTTGTGACTACATTATTTTAATTGCTTTTAATCCTAGATCAAGTTTGTTTTGGCCTAAAATGCATCATAATTGTCAAATATATCTTATTATACTTAACTCAGTATTGTTTACCTTTTGAATATACAGTATATTTTGTGGCTAATATAACCCCATAACTACAATCTGGCGATCAAGTTGTGTCAGCTGAACAGTTTTTGCCATGACACCACCACAGACTCAGTGCTACTGGAGCAGGTACATGACATGATATCTCAACAGTCTGTCCATGATTTTCACACAGATCAGAGCAATTTGTTGCACAGGAAGCTAAACATTTCTACAGACATTCTTAAGTTCTATAACCACTGATCGTTTGTGAAGCTGGGGTGACATCAGTGAGAGGCTGTGTTGAACGACCAGACCGACGGTTTGAAGCAATAATTTTCCCACAACAGAGCCATCTGAAACACACACACACAGCATACACATTTTAGTACCTAGCGATAACTTGCAGACATTACAATGTAGTATGACAGACTTAAAGCAAACTAGCATTAGCAATCATTAGCTTACCGTTATACAGTATGTGATCTAGTTCGTATCCTCATGTCTTCCGGTCTATGGCTTCCTAAACGCTCCAGTGCTTTTCCAGAGTGTTTTGTCTCGCTGCCTGTACCCTTCTCTGGTGGTGTAGAGACTTGGGTGAGTCAGCAGACAGCGTCTCAGTCAGGATGCAGAGGGTAAACAGAGGTGGACAATAGTCAGGGAGATCATGGGGAGTTGGCAGGAAGAAGGAGTCGGGGGGGGGTCTAAGGGTGGATGTATTGTGATGTTAAATGTCATGCAATGTGATGTGAAATGTCATGCAGATGTGAGATGAGCGGCTGGGATAAAAGGAGAAACCGTGCTTGGCTGTATCATGCTTTTTCTGTGTATGACTGATGAGAGAGTGTAATAAACGTTGTCTGTTCGTAAACCTGTCTCTTCATTTCACACTCTCCACAGTGGTCCTTTTTGGCCTTTACACTGACAAAAAGCCAAAGACCGAGGAGTCGCCTTGTACAGTTGCCATGTTATGTTTTGCTTGTGTTGCGTGTTTTACGTCACGGGAGCGTGGTGCCACCTTGCTGTAAAAAAAATCCCACCCACTCCAGGCTTACCCAGCTGCAATGGAAACAGAAGCGAACCAAGTAGAGTAGAGTAGAGTTGGGCTAAGTGGGTACTAGTGGAAAAGGGCCTTTACTCTCCCAGAGGGGTGCATAGACTCAAGAGTCCCATCTGATACCCCCTGGTGACACCTCCTCCTTCAGTCCATTGTTCTCCCCTTCCCCCTGCCTTCTCTGGGTGAAGAAACCCCCACTCCATGCCCCCACAGTATATTATATCAGAATAGTTCTCCAAAGTGGGCAGCATGGTGGCGGAGTGGTTAGCACTGCGGCAGCACAGCAACTCACCCTTGGCCGGGGGATCCTGGGTTCGATCCCAGCCCCCGACCAACAGTGATCTGTGTGGAGTTTGCATGTTCTCCCCGTGTCTGCATGGGTTTACTCCGGGATTTCTCCGGTTTCCTCCCACATGCCAAAAACATGCAAGTTAGATTAATTGGCATCAAACTGGGGATTCTAAATTGTCCTTAGGTATGACTGTGAGAGTGAATGGTTGTCTGTCTCTCTGTGTTGGCCCTGCGATGGGCTGGCGATCTGTCCAGGGTGGACCCTGCCTCTCGCCCAAAGATGCTGGGATAGGATCCAGCCCCCCCCCCCAAAAAAAAGGATTAAGCAGAAGAAGATGGATGGATGGATAGTTCTCCAAAGTCCTTAAAGTGCAGCTTGCAGGGTGAAAAAAAAACTCTCAAAATTTGCACATAGTGTTACCTTGTGATATTTTTTCAGGTTTAACCCTGATCCTACCGAGTGGGGTCCCAATTGACCCCACACATATGTTCTTATGCACAACATGGACATATTATCGATCACAGCTATCATGCTTTTTGACTTTGTCATCATCTGTGAATCACAAAAAATAAATCTGATTTAAAATACAGTTTTCTTCTGTACTGTCAGTTCAGATTTTTCATTGGGGTCCGATCGGACCCCAGGGAAAAATATGATGTTAATGATATTAAATGTATGAATTTTGTGTTATATTTCAGTGAATGATGGCTCAACGAGGTAGACTTTGCCATGCAAATACGCAAATACTTTGCCATTGTAGCAAAGTAGCATTGTATACTAGCATGTAGCATGCTACATGCTAGTATGTACTACATGCTACATACATGTAGTACATGTAGCATGTAGCATGCTACATGTAGCATGTAGCATTGTATTCTGTAGGCCCTACAGAACACATGCACAACAATGGCAAAGTATTTACATTTCTTGTACCAATTAAGAAGTGAAATTAGATAATTTCCCACAAAAACCTGAACGCACCAGGGCACACTGGTTGAAAAACACATTACAACCGGGCTACTCGTGCTGAAAGGCAGGCAACCAACAAACTAGCCCCATTCCGGGATTTTTGGATCATGTTTCAAGCACAACTTTGTTTTAACCAAATAAAACATTTTAAGTGAAAAAAATACTTTGGTATTACTTAATAATCCAATTAATAGTTAAATTTTGTGTGGGGTCCAAACGGACCCCAGTTGGTACTATTTGTATGTAAAATATGTTGGTAGGATGAGGGTTAAGTAAGAGTAGTAGTCACCCAAAAAAAGTTACTTGAAAAGTGAATACTCTTGTCAGTTTGTGTTTTTTTTCCTCATAGTCTTGTACCGTTTTTCCTATTGGTGTTTTTTAAAACCCTTTTCTCATACATTTTTGCTTATTAATTTGCATTTTTGTTATAAATGAATTCTTTTCTAGTACATTTGCAACATTTTTCTTGTAAATTTGCAATTTTACTCTCACTTGTGTGTGGAGATTTTCTCTTAAATGTGCTAATCTGAGTAAAATAAATATTAAGTGTACATATTAGGATTTCAAGCACATTTCTGACCATTTTTCTTTCCATCCATCCATCTTTGTTTTACTGTCATTTCTCCTCCTCACCACTAGGGGCGTCACATCAACTGCTCGGATCACTAAAACTTCCTGGCCACGGAAATGAACACGCTAACAGGAACCTTTTCCTGCCGCGCACGTGAGAGAAAAACAGTCCTTACAGACAGCGGAGACAACATGGACGTTAACGAAGTCCCCACGACTCAGGACAGCAAAGGAAAGAAAAAGAAGAACCAGAAACCAAAGAAGAAGCGCTTAAATCAGGAGGAAAGTAGAGAAGGTTTAGTGGAGGAGAAGAAGATGGAGAAAATCGAACCAGCGGTCGCTTTTCCTCCCACCTTCAGTGTGTCTGAGATTAAAAATAAGCAGAGAAGACATCTGATGCTCATGAAACTCAAGCAGGAAAAAAGAAAGGTAAAAACGGTGTGTAACGGTGTAATTGTTGAACCGATGCCATTAGAGCATCTAATCAACTACTAGTAGAGGCCAGTTAAAGGGAACGTCATCGGGAACAGGTCAAGTGGACCCCTGACCAAGTGAGCACCCCAAGTGGACCCTGGGATTCGGTCTGCACATGTACATTTTCAATCCAGTGATTTACAGGCTGATTGAGAACTTCCTAAAGCCTCTTTCAGAACAGTATGGTCTCACATACCTATTCTGTGGAATTTCGTCTGTCATGCTCTGAATGAGGCTTTAGGAAGCTCTGAATCGTTTGTGAATCACTGGTTTGAAAATCTGACAAAACCCCATTCGACACAATATACGAGTCAACACCAGATCCAAGCGCCGACTGGGTCAGATCGCTTTTTTGGTCATGTTCTCAGGGGAGGACCTGAGGTTGTTGTTTGGGGTTACTGGACACTCCGTACCCAAATCGCAACGAACCCCAGCCACTCCGTACCCGCGTGCCTGGTGCCTTCACAGCAAACGCGAACGGGTTTGGACGGGAGTAAAAGTATCAACGTTGAAGAGTAAACTAGTTTGAGAAGATAGAAGGACCGGATGTTGTTGTTTACCCACGGATTCCTGCCGCAGACGTGCTAGCAACGTAAACGCCCATCTTGTGACGTTTTGGAGGTAAAGACAACTTTTTCAGGTGAGCCCCCCGTGAGTTAATGTAAACCTAAGCATGATGTTATTTTGGGGATTTCTGCAGAAGTTATTAATTCACCCGTTCGCGTTTGGTACGGAAGTGGGTACGGAGTGGCTAGGGTACGTTGCGATTTGCGTACGGAGTGACTTGGGACAGAGTAGCAAGGGTACGGAGTGTCGAACGCTTTATAACAAAATGTTCTTTAAAGCTGCATAGTGTGTAACTTTCTAATGAAATGACTGCACTTCAAGCACTGAAAACTAAATGTTCAAATGTCTGATTTTAAAACAATGAAAATATGTTTTAGGCAACTGCCATCACTTGTTTCCACTTGAATCTGAATGGTTGGTAACATTCTCCATATTTTCAACAGATTCTCTTGTCTCCATGCAGACCGTCTAATATTGTTAAACTTTCCTAATTTGACAAAAGCAATGCCTTTCTCCTCACAGATCTTTTTTAGTTGCACAATTCGTTTTGCACCCCCTTTCTGTAAGTAAAAGCTTAGCAACTTGACGGTGGATTGATTAAATGATTTGCAGTGTGGACCGGTGTGATCAGCTGATTTGGCGCAGTTCCCCAGGGTGTGGGCGGTGCACAGAATATGCACAAGGAAATCCCTGATGACCACCATCTGACGTAATTTGGGAACAACCCCGTTGTAAATTCCAACATTGACAACCACTCTGTCAGTGCATACTGAGACCAGCTTCGTTTTCCACTCCGCTAAACCACAAGTATGGAACAGTTGCACAAGTTCGTCCACTTTGTCCTGTGCTGTTTGATTGGCCCACAGATTAATTAGTCCAAGAAAATCTGAGCTGAATTGTCCTTTGCTGGACACAGAAACAATGTACACAATTTCCTGCTCCGTTTTTGTTCTGTCTTCTGATCCATCAAAGATCACACCCCAAAATTCAGCTGCTTTCAGTTTCTCACTCAAATTTGAAGTTATTGTCTGTGCGATGCGCTGCATGATACGCCCTCCCCCTTCTCGGGAATGATAAGCGGTCCCGATGTTAATTCCAAACCTTTTGAGAAGTGGAATATCCTCCTCATATTAACGCATAGGATGTGCATGTTTTGCTTTGTGAAAGGCCAACAGAAACATGCTACTCAGTGCTTGATGCTGTTCTTCATTCAGTTCATCTTGCCATCCGTTGAGCGGACCACTGGGCCTCTGGCCCTGGCTGCGCCTGCTAGCAATATCAATTGCTTGCACTGCTTTCCAGTGCTCTCTGCTATTAGCATGCTTATCAAAAGCTGGATGATTAGAGTTTTAAGTACCTGTATAAAAGGCGCTGTTTTTATCCGTCAGAGTGGGATTTTCATGGCATAGTTTGCACAACATCTCGGTGCGGACATCATCTGTTGAAAGCCAGCAGACCTCCTGCAGCCACTTTTCTGAGAACGCATGCTTCTTTTGTGGTTCAGGTTCAGTCTGGCATTTCTTTGGAGGTGGAAAACACCAAGGTAACTGCTTAATGGACATTTTAATGAAAGGAGAAAATCCTAAAAGCAGTTGCTCATACTCTGCACTGCAGTTCAATGTTTAGAATTTATCTGTCCCTAGGTACACAAATGCACGTTACATTTGATCTGGTGCGCATTGCTTATCTGCTGCTCGCTAATATATTTAAAACTGCTGACTAGTATTACTCATTCTTATTCTACACTTTATTGCATGTATAGTTTTTTTTTTTTAATTTCTTTTATTTTATCATGTTTAATGTTGCAGCATTGCACCGAGACAAATTCCTAGTTTGTGTACTACATGAACAATGGCAATAAATCTGATTCTGATTCTGATCGTGCATGCACACCTGCGCACCACTTATGTGCACCCCTGTCCATATCAATATTCAAGCATTATAATTATTTTATTTTATTTTTTTGGTCAATGTAAAAATGCAATAATCAATAAAAGGGAGGGAGACTGGAAGACATCCTGCCTGGTTCCTGTCCCCTTGAAGTCATCTCCATCGGACCTGAACAACTATCGACCAGTTGCCCTCACATTTCATGTGATGAAGGTCCTGGACAGACTGGTCTTAGCCCACCTGAGGCCGCAGGTGAAGACGTGGCTGGACCCTCTGCAGTTTGCATATCAGCCTCATTTAGGAGTTGAATATGCTGTCATCTACCTGCTGCAACAAGCCCATCTGCACCTGGATGGCAGAGGAGACACTGTGAGAATCACTTTTTTTTTAAATTTCTCCAGTGCCTTTAACACCATCCAGCCACTGCTGCTGGGTGAGAAGCTGCGGGTGATGGGGGTTGACAGCTCTGTGATCGCCTGAATTACTGATTACCTGACAGGCAGACCACAGTTTGTCCAGCTGGGCAGTGTCTTGTCTGGCGTGGTGGCTAGTGATACGGGAGCTCCACAGGGGACTGTGCTCTCTCCTTTTCTCTTTACCTTATACACCCCTGACTTTCAGTACAACACTGAGTCATGCCACCAGCAGAAATTCTCTGACGACTCAGCTGTTGTGGGGTGTATAAGGGGGGAGAGGAGGGGGAATACAGGGCACTGGTAGACAGATTTGTAGAGTGGACAGAGCAGAATCACCTGAGGTTGAATATCAGCAAGACCAGAGAGATGGTGATTGACTTCAGGAAGAGGAAGACTCCTTCTCAGCCACTGCAAATTAGGGGAGAGGATGTGGGGGTGGTTGAGGACTACAAATATCTGTGTGTCAGGATCAGCAATGGGTTGGACTGGAGATCCAACACCAATGCTGCGCACAAAAAGGGGATGAGCAGACTCTACTTCTTGAGGAAGCTGAGATCCTTCCAACGTGTGCAGCAGGATGCTGGAGCTTTTCTACCAGACCGTTGTCACCAGTGCCATCTTCTTTGCTGCTGTCTGTTGGGGTAGCAGTATCAGGGCCAGAGATACCAACAGACTTGACAAGATTATCAAGAGGGCTGGCTCTGTAATTGGTCTCAGACTGGAGACCTTTGAGACAGTGATGGAGAGGAGAACACTAAATAAATTGCGATCCATCATGGACAATCCTGATCACCCGCTCCACCACACACTGGACAGACAGCGAAGCACTTTCTCCAGTAGACTACTACAGCTTTGCTGTCGAACAGCCAGGTACAGGAAATCTTTCCTGCCACATGCAATTTCACTATACAGTAACTCACTATGATGTTGTATTCTGGTCATAGCTATGCTGCCACACTGCACCTTACAGACTAACTGGTACCTCACATTTCACTCTGCTCCTGATAGTCCTTCATTGTGCAATGGGATGATTCATGTGTTTATACGGGTCATCATATATTAAGCTATGATGTATACAGGTTTTATAGTCGTGTTAGTTTTACTTTCCATGGGTAATCCCTTTGTCTGTCATGTGTGTGTTTCTGTCATTTGGTTGTCTACTGTCATGCTGCTGTTACACTGTAATTTCCCAGTTTGGGATCAATAAAGTATATCTGTCTGTCTACAATTTTTTGTTTGTATTTTAGTCAATAAAGTTCTTTAAAAATGTAGTGAAACAAGGCACCGGGCATCAGTGAGGCACTTTTGCAAAAAGTAACAAATAGGTTTGCACTTTATTTATTCAGCTTTGATATGATGGAGAAACCCTGGTTATAAGTAACTGCTTTTCTCTTTAAGACTACAGTTAAGTCACAAACACACTTCCTCCGGAATGATTTTCTGTTTTTCAGGTAAAAATGGAGCTAAAGAAAAAGAGGAGAAAAGAAAGGGACGCTCTAGGTGACAAGGTAAGTTTTTTTTTCAGTATCTTCTGTGCTCAAAGCTTCACATCATCAGCCAGAGCTACATCACATGCATAAATGACTGTCAAGTAAGGCCAAATGAAGCCACTTTTTTCTCTCTAATATAGGCACCACCAAAGGAGGTCCCCAAGACAATAGAAAACCAAAGAGTTTATGATGAGACCACAGTTGATCCTGAAGATGAAGAGGTATGAACTAGTTTTTAGTGAACTGCTAAAATCTTAGCTCATCTTAAGCTAAGGAATTTATAATAAAAAGTTTACCTTTTCTGTACAGGTTGCATTTGATGAGGGAACTGATGAGTTTTCGGCTTACTTTAACGGGTTAACAAATCCCAAAGTGCTCATCACGACCTCAGATAGGCCCAGAGGGGTGAGTGTTAATGTTCTCTTGGTTTTTGTTACTTTTTTCCCATGTCATTGGAAGTGGCAGAATGTGTGAAGTTGGCACCCAGTGATGAGCTGTCCCAGAATGAGCATAAGTGGGTAGTAGTACTCAAGTACATTTACGCAAGTAAGTTTTTCCCAAAGTTGTGCTTTACTGTTTAGTTTTACTGCACGATACTTACTACTCTGGTACTTTGGTCATCCTCTTTGAGTTCCTTTTGATTTCACTGATTTCAAAACTGGTTTAAAAAGGTCCTTGTTTATACTGTTATGTTTTCTAACAAGAATTGAGCTAGTTATTATAATTATTTTATTCTGGGTCATCTACAAAGGGAAATATGTTGCAACTTTATGGGTAAAAAAGCTAGGAATTTACATTAAAGTCATAAATTTATCATAGGAAACTTGCAATTTATAAAGGTGGAAAATGTTTTTTAAGTCAAAGTTTTGAGTGGAAATATCACAAATTTATAAAAAAAAAAAAAAAAAAAAGTAAAATTACCAAAAAAGCTCTCAAAACTGTAATTTATGAGACTTCACATGTATGAACAAGCTTTTATAATTTTATGAGGAAAAAAGATTAAACCAGAGTGGTGGTCTCGTGGTATAGCATCCACCCCAACAGCCGGGATAAATCAAAATGGTACTTCTTACCTTGTAGCTTGGAGCTTGCGCTACGTAATAGACTGGGGGAAGAAAAGTTGGTTACCCAGCCACAGGAGGAGCACAAGCCAGTGTACTCTCTGTGCCCGTTCCAGGTCCGGATAAATGGGGAGGGTTGTGTGAGGAAGGGCATCCCGCATAAAAGTCTTGCCAAATCAAGATGTGGATCTTCATGATACCAGGTGATGAGATGCTGTGGTGACCCTGAAAGTGGGGGGGAATTACATTTACCAGGAAAATGTCAGTTTCAGGGCAGCACGGTGGTGCAGTGGTTAGCACTGTTGCCTTACAGCTAGAAGGTTCATGGTTCGAATCCCCAGGCTGGCAAGGGTTGGAACCTTTCTGTGTGGAGTTTGCATGTTCTCCCTGTGCTGCGTGGGTTTACTCTGGGGGCTCCGGTTTCCTCCCACAATCCAAAGACATGCATGTTAGGTTAATTGGCTGTTCTAAATTGTCCCTAGATATCTGTTTCCTATAGGCCCTTAGAATAGAGGGCTGGTACTAGTGAAAGCGCTTTGAGTGGTCTTTGTGACTAGAAAAGTGCTATATAAGTGCAGGTTAGTTAGTAATTCATGAGAAAAGCATCATGTGTAAGAGAAAAATCTCAAATTGATGAGAGTAAAGTCATTACTTACGACTCGAGTAACTTTTTCTTTGTAGATGTTCCTCACTCAAGACATTTTTGGTGACATGAGGTAACACTGCTTTGCCCACCTCTGAGTGTGAGGGATGCACAAAGATGCCTGCATGGTTAACTGGTGAAATTGCAGTCTTGCGGTGGACTGGTCTGATGTCTGTGTGACTTTTGTGAAAAATGTAACTGTTCTTTATTTAAATCACACCGGTGTGTTTTAATTCTTGATCTGTGTGTGTCTTACAGAGAACAGTGAGGTTTTGTGAACAGCTGGCCACAGTTATCCCAAATGCCCATGTGTACTACAGAAGAGGTTTGGCCCTGAAGAGGATCATTCCTCAGTGCATTTCCAGGAACTTCACCTACCTCATGGTCATCAATGAGGACCGCCAAATGCCTAGTATCCTCATTAAGCAGCTGTTTTGTCAGAATATTAACAGTGCTTTATGTAGCAGTTCTGATATATACGTTGACAGTTTTTGATGCAGGGATGGCAATTTTCCACCGATCAACGGATTTCCGCCGATTTATTTTCAAATTGATCATTTCTGTGAATCGTCTAAATCCGTTGAGAAAATTTTAGGGGGGGTAAGGTACCTTATTGTTACCGATTTTAGTGAAAATCAACATGATTACATAAGCGCTCGGCGCTTCCCCGGGTCAAGTCTCCCGTGATAACCCGGATGTTTTGTACTCAAGCTACTGCTGTATTGTAAACAGCCCTGCGATTGGATAGTTGCAAACAATTGGACCAATCAAATGGCTCGTTGTATGCTTTGTCAAAAATTCATGGCGGCGTGTTCGTCCAGGGATGGGATTTTTCCGCTAATTCATCTTCCAGGAAGATAAAGTACGTTAAGTACGTTAGCGGCTTGTGGTCCATGAACGCAGTGAAGGTGCGCCCTTTCAGGCAGAACTGGAAGTGGCGTATGGCCAGGTGGAGAGCCAGCAACTCTGTCGAACACGCTGTATTTACACTCACTGCCGTCCAAAGATCTGCTAAAAAAGGTGAGCGGCTGCCAAGAACCGGCAACGCATTGCTCCACGACGGCCGCTATGGCTATGTCCGAGGCGTCGGTAGCGCTATCCGAGCCACCGGGTCTGGGTGCACCAGTAGTGCAGCGTTTGCCAGAGCTGTTTTAACCTCAGAGAACGCCTGCTCCTGCTCAGGAGTCCAGTCGACTCTGTCCGCCGGTTTCCGTTTCTTGAGTGCGGCGTACAATGGCTGTATGAGCTGGGCTGCGCGGGGGAGGAAACGGTTATAAAAGTTAACCATCCCCAAAAACTCCTGCAGCGCCCTGACATTGATGTTGAGGAGAAAAAAATTGCAAAACAATTTAGTTACATTACTTTTATGATTCCAAACAGTTTGAAATTGACAGTGCACAGTGGACATTGACTCATAACTTTTGAATATTTCTAAGACTTGGCTACATCAGTGATTGTGCAAAATGAACTGCTCAAGACTCAGTGGAGATTGAAACTGGTGATCTGAAATGAATGCTGAAATTATAAAAAGTGATGGTATGAATGAATTTTATTTCTATTATGGAATAGATAAAATTAACTGATTTTGATTTGATCAAGTGTTAAAGCATGTGATGGATAATGCTTGTTAGAATATTTTAGGAATGCTATCTTCTTGGAACATAAGTCAATATTATACAGCAGGGGTCACCAACCTTTTTGAAACCAAGAGCTACTTCATGGGTGCCGAGTCATGTGAAGGGCTACCAGCTTGACACAATCCTCTAAAATAACAAATTTTGTGTGTGTGTGTGTGTGTGTATACAATTTTTTTTTTTTATTATTACTTATTTTGTACCCGTAGGTAGATTTGTTTTGCAGTCTGGTGACAAGCCACCGGCTGCCGGTTGCTGCGTGCGCAAGCGCCCCGTATCCCTAACCTGCATGTTTTTGGTATGTGGGAGGAAACCGGAGAAATCCCGGAGTAAACCCATGCAACACGGGGAGAACATGCAAACTCCACACAGATCACTGTTGGTCGGGGGCAGGGATCGAACCCACGATCTACGATCCCCGCGATCCTCCGGCCGAGGGTAAACTGTGCTGCCACAGTGCTAACCACTGCGCCACCGTGCAGCCCGCACGCACGCACGCACGCACGCACGCACGCACGCACGCACGCACGCACACACGCACACACACACACACACACACACACACACACACACACAGTTAATTATCAATAACTTGGAGTGGGTAACAGATAAGATCAATATTCAACACTTTATTTTTATTAATCTCAGCAATTGTTCAGATGCTCACTTCTACATTTCATTAAAAAAATGTCCAGTTTTCACTAGTCCGTTTTAACCATAAAAAACTAAACCCTTTTAACAATTCATGAACTATGTTGAACCATGTTTGAAAAAGTTATGCAACATTTAAGAAAAATCAACTTTCATATTAAATAAATCTTATCACATTTTTAACTGAACAAATCTGCTGCAATTCTGCTCAAAATCTGTTACATTTTATAAACACACTTTTGTGTGTTCTTCACTGGAATTATATCCATACAGTTCTTGCCAAGAATCATGCTTGAGTAGTAACCAGCACTGTCCTTTCATGAGAAGAAGCTAAACGGTACTGAGAGTGGGCAGCAGTTTCACAGTTCACACTCTGAGTGCATCTCGCCGCACTGTCGCCACAGTTGCCCCGCAAATGAAACACACGCAGCTTCCTTTCACGGTAGTAAAAAAGAACTCTTCCTTCCATTCACTTTGAAAATGATAAATTTTCTGTCTTTTTTTTTGCCATGTTTTTGGGGTAGGAAACTGCACTCCGCTCACCATCTTCACTGCCCGCTACCTTACTCTCCACAAGCGCAAAAGTTTTGTCATGCGCACAATACTGATCTTTGAACTAGGTCAGAGTTCACCTTAACTTTACGTAATATTTTTTTTATTTTTAAGACATTGTCATTTTAAAATCTATATAAATGCAAGTGTGATTTTAAAAAATAGCGGCAGAAAAAATTACATCTTAGACGCAGCTCACTTGCGAGTTGTGCTATTCTTAGAACAGGCCTGCGGGCGACTTATGTGGTCCTTGCGGGCGACTTGGTGCCTGTGGGCACCGTGTTGGTGACCCCTGTTATACAGTAATAAGTGGCATTCAGCTGTTTGTTTTATGTCATTTAAGCACAGTTCTGGTACTTAAAAATCATAAAAACCCAGGAGCTTCAGGGGGCTTCGCCCCCCTTGCCCCCCCACCAGGACTCTGCTCCAGACCCCGCTGGGGGACTGTGTCCCCCAGACCCCCTGCTAAATTTTCAGATAATTTCCCCAAACCCAAATCACATCCCTGGTTCGTGTTGGAATTCTGAGCTTTCGGTATCATTTTCAGTGGAATTATAAGATTTTTATCGAAGGATCAGGAGTCATCAGTGCTAGAAATAGACAAAAGTGTCAAAAATAAGTTCCGATGGAATTGGCTTGAGAGAAAAGTGACGGTAAAGGTGAAAATTGGCTCAAAGTTCGACGAGGTAACAGAAACACTGGAACAATTTCTGAAGAAAACAGAAAAGGAGATGAAGTTCAAAGTTCAGAGACTGACACAGCTTGCTGCTAAAAGAAAGTTAGTTTCACATTAGAAGTGACTTGGTGACCAGTGTAAATAGTGTAATAAATTCTTATAGAACTGTTAAATATGTTGGTCTAAAGACAGTGAGACAACATTGAAGAAAAAGTAAGTTAACTTTTCATTAAATTTAATGATTTATCTAAGTCTAGTATTTCATTTTTTTTAATCATTTTTTTCAATCTAAATTACTTCTGTTTTACTGAAAACCTCTCAGCTTCAGGGGGGCTGCACCCCCCCCCCCCCCCAGCCCCCCCATAAGTCAATCGACCAAATTAGATTTCAGCTGAAATCAGAATTTCCTGTTGCCATCCCTGTTGATGGGAAAAATTAAATTTTAGTCTGCAACACAGGAAAGTTTTCATTGAGTTTATTATCCTTAACTGCTGTGAAGATGGTATGGTTCTCTGTCACCTACCTGATGGGCCAACTGCACACTTTAAAGTCAGCAGTGTGCGACTACGCAAGGAGATAAAGGTAAGCTAATGATTCTAAACTTTTGCCATCTCTATCATGGAGGTTGTGGTTTTGATGGCATTTTTTTCTGGGTGCGGCAGTGGCTCAGGAGGTAGAGCAGGTCGTCCAATGACCACATGGTTGGCGGTTCGAATCCCACTCTCCCCGAATATCCTGCCGTTGTGTCCCTGGGCAAGACACTTCACCCCTAATTGCTCCTGGTGGGTCTGGAAGCGCCATGTTAGGTAGCATGCCGCCATCAGTGTGTGAATGGGTGGATAGCACGATCTGTAAAGCGCTTTGGTCATCAAGAGATGAGAATAAAAGCGCTATATAAGTGAATGCCATTTACCATTTTATTGTGTTAATGTTTAACAGGCAGCAGATGAAGCAGCTCACAATTTATTTTCCTGTTAAAACAGTCTACTAGTGCATCTCAATAGATTAGAATGTGAAAGTTATTTTTTTGTAATATAACTAAAAAAGAAATTTATGATATTGGTAACATTTTTTAAATTAAATTAAAAATCATGTTATTTGTAATTTACTGAGATGTACCAGCACATAGTACATCGGGGCTATTCAATTATCAAATCAGTTAAACCACAATTTGAAATCAAGATGTAATTGGGCCGCACATGTTCAGCGATCTGTTGAATAACCAGTGTTGGGCAAGTTACTAAAAAATAGTAACTAGTTACAGTCACTAGTTACTTCTTTTCAAAAGTAACTCAGTTACTTTTGAGTTACTTCATGATTAAAGTAACTAGTTACTTGGAAAAGTAACTTTCACATTACTTTTAAATGCATACTTAAATTATCTTGCACACATAGCAAGCTCAAGAGCCCCTTGTTCTCATCAGAAAAAAAGAAAAAAAAAAACAATGAGGAACAAAAGTCATCTTACAGAGAAAAAATGTCTCAGATTTACATAAACTATTGTAATCAGTAGAAAGTCAGAAATTTACTAGAAATAAAGCTGTAAATTCACAAAGAGAATTTTGGAGTAAAAGTAAAAATTTGGACCCCCTGCTGGGCCGATTTTGGCCCACGAGCCCTATGTTTGACACCCCTGGACCAGCCCATTAAAAATGCATATTTAGAGGATTTACTTCCATGAAATAGTTGCATATCACATCGGCATGTAAATTAATAAGATAAAATAAAACAGAAAGCACAGATGAATGAAAGTTCACTGCTTACTGCAACAAATCAGTTTTTTCTCTGTGTGTAAGAAAACTATAAATGCATTTAATGCGGACATTAAATACGAGCTTCTTGCTCAAAAAAATACTCATGTTTAACCACAGAGGTAGGAGCTGTTAGGGGCTACTTACCGCTTGGACAACAGGTGATCAGGTCTTGATATGAGAAGTCACCACGACCACGGCATTTCTCCCCACCGGGTTGTGATGTGAACTGGGACCGGACAGGAAACGGACCTGTGAAGGAGACTGTGTGACTGCTGTGTCAGTTACGGTAGGGTCAGTTTATATTTATTTGCTTGCCTTTCGTCCTGGGTATGATGTTAAACTGCATCCGGGCGAGGGGGTCTGTTGGACTAGGAGGATGATGGAGTGCCTCTTAACCCTCGCTGATACTCCCAGGTGTCCCTTGGGCAAGGACTAGTACCTGTTAGCTTCCCTTACCAGGGTTACGGTAAAACTTTCCCAACAACTTTGTGCGTTATAATCCCCTAAGGGGACTCAGGGTTAAAGTGGTTCCGAGCACCCCCTTGCTGATCGTATGAGGTGACAAATGGGGCAACTTGTTTGCTGTGAGTTGCGACCTGTGTCAGTGGAGGAAGAGATCCTGGTTCTTGAGGAATGTGTCTTGCTGCGGCTGTCACAAGTCCAACACAGTGCTTTGGCTCCTACTTCACTTAGACGGGAGGTTGGAAGGGCCCGGTCCATTCAATCGGCTTGTCAAGGTCTACTCTGGGATGTCTTTTGTCAGTATAACATCTCCTAATCCCAGAAGCCTATGGCAGAGGGTCAGTCGAGTAATTTTCACTTTTGTGCTTTATTGCTCGAGTATACCATCCCTGTATCCCTGGTACATAACCTGCAGGAAGTCTGCGGCTCAGTGCATTCTCCTGTAGGGCTCCGAGGAGGGTGGGGAGAAGGAATGATGAATCATACTCTATAAAATATGGCTACTAAACAAACACCTAAAAAATGAATGTTGGAAGATGATGTGGATGACCCAGGAATTAACATGATGGCTCTTTCAAATGGTGATAATTGTCCGAGGCTTATTGTTTTAGAGTCACTCTCATCAGATATGCCTCTTTCTAAGCTGTCCCCTTTTGCTGTACAGAAAGGAATTTCAGGTATTACAGGATCAATTAAGGATGTTAAAAAACTGAGGTCTGGCCAGATTTTGGTGGAATGCTTAAAGAAATCCCATTCTGAAAATTTGTTGCGGTGTAATATGGTAGCTGGTGTTCCAATGAAGGCTTTCCCTCACCCTTCTCTAAACAGCTGCAAAGGAGTAATTCATACGAGAGAACTCCACGATATGGAAGAGGATGAAATAGCCTCAGAACTGCAACAACAAGGAGTAACACATGTGAAGAGGATAACCATTAAAAAAGATGACTGAACAGTAAAAACTGGGACTTACATTCTGACGTTCAACTGGCATCAACTCCCAGAAAGAATCCAAATAGGATATCTGAGTGTAACTGTTGATACCTTTATTCCAAACCCATTGAGATGTTTTAACTGCCAAAAGTTTGGCCATGGCTCCGCAGGATGTAGGAATAAACCAGTCTGCTGCAAATGTGGAGAGGAAAGGCATGAGTTGGCCTGCACAACACCTCCCAAATGTAGTAACTGTTTAGGCAATCATGCATCGTCATCGAAGGAATGTCTTTGTTGGATCAAGGAAAAAAAAAAATCAAACTGTCAAATGTACTAAGAAAATTAGCTACCCTGAGGCACGTAAACTAGTAGAAGGTTTCCCAAAGTACAAATTCTAGCAGACTTTCTCCTCTGTTGTGAAACCTAAGATGCAGCCTGCTGAGTGCCAGACAGATCTGACCTGGTTAACTAAAGATAAGTCCTCATTATTAAGTAGTATTAAAAATTCCAGAGTCCCAGTTAAAAGTAAAACGAGCACTCAAAGCCTGACTACAATAAGTCAGCCCTTAAGTCAAAGTCTAAGCAAGCCCGCAGAACAAAACCAGTCATCAAAAGAAAAGAAAAAATCCAGCTCCTCTGCTCAGGCAAAATCAAGCCAAGAAAATAAATTGCAAAAGAATGGGAATCCAGAAGATGCAGAAATATCTGAAGTCACGATTTGCCGTAGTCGCAGCCCCTCCCCCAAAAGCAAGCATAAGCAGCGTGCTTTTGTTTTATCTACCTGATGGTGGGTAGCCACATTATCCAGTGGAACTGTCATGGCTTTAAGGCCAATTTCTCTGAAGTGCAGCGTTTAGTTGCTAGTTTTAATCCCCTTGCTTTTTGCCTTCAAGAAACTCTTCTGCTATCAACCAACCCCATGTCCCTGAAACATTATACTATGTATAATGGTGGTTCAACAGTTTTAGTAAGGAATGACCTAATTCACAGCCACTTGGCTTTAGTCTCCAACTTACAGGCAGTGGCAGTTCGTCTAACTTTGCTTAAAGCAATAACCTTATGCTCTGTCTATATACCGCCAGATATGACTGTGACACTGGAAAATCTTGAAGCCCTTCATAATCAGTTGCCATCCCCATACATCCTTATGGGTGATTTTAATGGTCATAATCCTCTGTGGGGAGGAATTTGCTCAAATGCAAAAGGCAAGATACTGGGGGATTTTATTGCTAAAAAGGATCTATGTTTTTGGAACGATGGGTCTCACACATACCTCCACCCAGGACATGGAACCTATACTGCAATTGACCTATCTATGTATATGTGATCCTGAGCTAGTGCTGGAATTCTCGTGGCGGGTCTTGGATGATCTTTGTGGAAGTGACCACTTTCCACTAATATTGACGTCTACAGAAGTGGATGTGCAATCAAGAACTCCGCGATGGCAACTCAAAAAAGCAAACTGGTCTTCCTTTGTTTCTCTGTGCAAAGAGAAATTCAGCCAAAAACCTCAGCCACACTGTCACTCTGTTCAGAGCTTTGCTCAAACCTTAATTACAGTTGCAGAGAAGACTGTTCCAAAAACATCAGCAAAGCTACATCGTAGGTCCAACCCATAGTTCAATGATGACTGTAAAAAGGCCATTGAGGCAAGGAAAAAAGCAGAGCGTCTATTCAATAAACATCCAACAACAGAAAACCTGACCAGATTTAACCCCTTGAACTCTGGTCAATTTCCCTAAAAACGCCTAAAAATAACATACCCAAAGTAAATCAAAAGCTGCTCTTCAACCCTTTGCAGCATCTTCATGGGGTTGGTCTCATTTAAAAGAAAACACTTTGAATTTTTTGGCAAAACAGTCATAATCTCTCTAAGTGCTCCTGCCACTGAGTAACAGTCATCTAAACATACTGAATTTGAAGAAAATAAATTTCGCCTGGGTGTTTTTTTTTTTTAGATACAAATGCTTGCAAATAACACACAGCTGTCAGATACTGGCTGGAAAATGCAACAGAAATGTCGAACCAAGTGTTATCAAGCTGAGGTCAAAATTTTGTAACAATACCACAAAAAATGAAAATACTACACAGCTTTTTTCTCAGGTTGTTCCCAGGCGTTTTTGAACTGTGCCAAATGGCACAGTTTGGAAAAACGCCTATAACTTTTGAATGCTTCAACATAGAAGCTTCATCTTGGGCTCTAATGAAAGGTGACACTCAGGGCTGTGTGTGTGTGTGGGGGGGTGTTGTTTGTTCATTCATGAATGAATGAATGAACAAACAAGCCCCTCACACACAAAGAAACATGCCACGTAAAAAATGTGTGGCCTTTTTTTACGAGAAAAAAATAACCTACAGTGCAATAAAAATTATGCTAAAATATCTGTAATGTAGAGGATAACAACCCCCCCCACCCCACCCGCTACAGAGGAGCTTGGCGCACAAAAAAACTTGTGGCCATGACGGACCGTTGTAATTTACCGATCGGTCAAAAGTCATTTTTATTACTATTTACATTGATAAAGAATAATTTAGCTTATAACACTTACCTGTCCACAACAGCAGTGTCGTTGGCGAACATCTGTTCCTCATTGTCAGACAAACATGAAGCTGGTCCGGTTGTTACGGACTCGTGGTTCTGGTCACCCGACCCGGTCAAACCATCTCTGCTTCCATGATTGCGGTTTTTGCGAACGATTTTTCAAAAAAAATAAGAACAGTAGTAATAAAAAAAGACTGGCTAACACTACCGTTACACACAGGTCTCAGTGTGTGTCACCCAGCGACTTAGACAAAACAGATTTTATGCATGGGACGCACGCGTTTCAATCGTCGAACTTCTCTGCTTCAATTGGCTCATTGTATTTGCGGTTGTTGGTAGGCAGGACCTTCTTGCTAGGTTTTCAGTCATTGGTTCTTCAAGGTTTCAGAAATCCAATTCAAGGCTCTTATTAGTCGAATGAGAGGTCAATCAAATCAAAACCAATCAAACACTCCTTTGGCTTTCTGTTCGTGGCTGTGTCTGTACTGGAAGAACGGAAATGCAGCTTTTTTTTTTCAGTGTGCACTGAGACGCACTATGACGCAGAGACGTGACCGCCTGCGGAATCCCGGAGTTCAACAGGTTAAAATCTGTCGAGCTAAAGCACGCAGTGTCATCAGTGAAGCAAAGAGACAGAGCTGGAGGAAATTTGTATCAAGCCTCACATCCAACACATCTACCAAAAAGATCTGGGATTTAATTAGAAAGATGAATGGTAAGGAGAATGGACTTCAAATACAGCATATTAATCATCAGGGTAATCTGCTGACGACAAAATATGAAATAGCTAATCAACTAGCAAAATCATTTGAGAAGAATTCATCTATTGGAAACTATCGTCCTGAGTTCCAAATCATACAAGCACAAGAAGAACAAAAAGAAATCAACTTTTCTTCAGATAACTCAGAACCATACAACCAAGATTTCACTGTGGAAGAACTTTTGTTCTCAATAAGGAACTCTCATGACACTGCTGTGGGGCCAGATAAAATTCATTATCAGTTTTTAAAACACTTACCCCCCTGTGCACTATCCATTCTCTTGATGGTTTTCAATAACATCTGGAAGTCGGGCAGTATTCCTGAAAGCTGGAAAGAAGCAGTAATTATACCTGTTCCAAAACCCGGGAAAGATCATACTGATACCAACAACTACCGTCCAATAGCTCTGACAAGTTGCCTCTGTAAAACCATGGAAAGAATGGTAAACAATCACCTTGTGTGGGTGCTTGAGTCTGAAGGCCTTTTAACTGATTACCAGTGTGGCTTCAGATGTGGTAAAAGCACTTTAGACCACCTTATCAGATTAGAGGCCTATGTACGTGATGGTTTTATTAGAAAAGAACATGTAGTTGCTGTATTTTTTTGATTTAGAAAAAGCATATGACACAACATGGAAATTGGTATTTTAAGAGACCTACATGGCATGGGTTTTAGGGGACATTTGCCCTTTTTATTTCAAACTTTTTTCCAACAGACACTTCAGAGTCTGAGTAGGAGATACCCTTTCAGAGCCCCATGTGCAAGAACAAGGAGTTCCCCAGGGAAGCATCCTCTCCGTTACTCTTTTTAGCATTAAGATTAATAGTGTAGTTGGTGCTCTTAGACTAAATACCTTTTGTAGTCTTTACGTAGATCTCTGTATTTGCTACAGGGGGAAAGACATGAGCACAATTGAAAAGCAACGACAGCTGTGCATAAATAAGATTAATAGGTGGTCAGTCAGTAATGGTTTTAAATTTTCAAAACAAAAACTGTTTGCATGCACTTTTTGCCTGTTGTGGTCTCTTCACCTCGACCCTGAGCTTTTCATAGATGGAGAAGCTGTCGAGGTGGTAAAAGAAACCAAATTCCTTGGACTTATTTTTGATAATAAGCTGTCTTTTATTCCACATATAAAATTTCTACGAATCAGATTTTTTTAAAGCCCTTGATACTATTAAAGTTTTGGCAAAAACTAAATGGGGTGTGGACTCTACTGTGCTGCTGCGTCTCTATAGAGCATTTGTAAGATCTCGGTTAGAGTATGGGAGCATAGTTTATGGATCAGCAAGGAAAACATGCATCAGGACGCCGGAAACTGTCCATCACCAGGGGCTAAGGCTTGCCTTGGGGGCTTTCAGAACCTCTCCTGTTCAAAGTTTGTATGTTGAAGCAAGTGAGCCTTCACTTCAAAACAGGCGCCAGAAATTAGCTCTCCAGTATATGGTTAAACTTAAAGCTGACCATAAAAATCCAGCCTACTCTGCAGTTTTTCACCCTCGATTTTTGCAGATGTATAAGGTCAGACCTAAGAGCATCACTCCTTTTAGACTCCGTATAGAACCTCACCTGGTAAAATTAAAACCCCGATATAAGCAACATAACACAGACACAGTTTTGTCCCATTCCACCATGGAGTTTGAGGAAACCCAATATCATTCTGGATCTGAGCCAAAACAAAAAAGAAAGACACTCACCCAAATGTGTACCAGCAGCAGATTTCGGACATAAAATGCCGTTTTCCTCATCATATTTCCATTTTCTCAGATGGTTCCAAAGCAGATGGGTCAGTCTCTGCTGCAATTGTCACCAGGCACAATCAGCATGGTTTGCGGATTCCCAAACAATGTTCAGTTTTTACAGCAGAGGCTCGTGCTTTGCTTCTAGCATTGGGACACACTGAGAGAACCAAACAACAGAGCTCCTTAATTTTTACTGACTCCAGATCCTGTCTTCAGGCATTTGGGTTTTTAAAGACTGATCACCCCATTATTGCCCGGATTTTAGAGAAACTAAGTTTTTTTACAGAAGCATAATTTTAATGTCATCTTCTGTTGGATCCCCAGCCATGTTGGCCTGTCAGGTAACAAGCAGGCAGACAATGCTGCCAAGAGAGTCCTTACCCAAGAAGTCACTCAGTGCCAGATCCCAGCCTCAGACCTCAGGCTTCTAATAACTTCCTATATTTTAAAAAAGTGGCAGACTGGATGGGACACATGTACTGCAAATAAACTGCATGAGATTCTAAATTGTCCTTAGGTATGACTGTGAGAGTGAATGGTTGTCTGTCTTTCTGTGTTGGCCCTGCGATGGACTGGTGATCTGTCCAGGGTGTACCCTGCCTCTCGCCCAAAGATGCTGGGATAGGCTCCAGCCCCCCCGCGACCCGAAAAGGATTAAGCGGAAGAAGATGAATGAATGATATTAAACCTGCCATAAGTCATAGACACTTGCATCACTTTCAAAACCGACATGATGAGATAGTATTCACGAGATGCCGCATTGGCCACTCGAGGCTTATGCACAGCTTTTTATTAAAAGGTGAAGCCCCGCCATCTTGTCAGTTCTGCTGAGGTTTTTTTATCAATGTTTTTTTTTTATCAATGAAGCACATTTTACTTGACTGTCCTGCTCTCATGACAGCAAGACAACGTTTTTATACTCAAAAGTCACTGAAGGATATTTTTATTTTATTTTTGTTTGCATTGATGTATGTGGATATTGTTTATACTGTTTTCATTTTGTTTTTTTCCTTATTTTTCTCTCTTTTTACGTTTCTTTTCTCTAAAGCCCATCCAGGACAAGAGTTGCAAATTAGCTTAAGGTTTATTACACACATCTCACAAGCACAGAACAGACTGAATCATTTCAGCAAGCTCTCCTCTTTTACCCAAATCACTCTTCACACGTTTCTTGGCATTTCTCATCACACAGCATGACATTTACATTACACTGCATTCAACCCCCTATGTCCTTGACTCCTTCCTGCTATCTCGCCGGGAACCCCCTGGGCATTGTTCTCCGATGCTTATTCACTGTCTCTGTCTGAGATGCTAAATAATCTGACTTCCCCAAGGTCCTACACTGCCCCCCAGCATCTTAGATAGAACATCAGTCCACACGCTGTTTTGGCTTCCGTCTCCTCCCATATCTGCTGTAACTGGGGTTTACCGCCTCCGTGGCGCTGCTGTGCCGGTGGGGGGCTGCTGGGAGTGTGTCTGGCTGTGGGTGGGCCGTGGCGAGGGGGGGGGGACTTCACTCTGTCCGTGTGGCTGCTCTGGTGAATCGTTTCCCTGGGGAGCTCTCCGTGGGGGTCTTCCACGTCGAGGGGCCCTAGCCAACAGCACTTGCTCATCTGCCACTACAAAGGCAGGTTTGAGTCTGTCTATGCTAATTTTCTCCCTCCTACCCCCCAAGTCTAGCAAAAAATGCTTATCCCCCGTTTCCAGCACTCTGAACGGTCCATCATAGGGTGGGCGCAATGGAGGGCGGTGGGCGTTGTGTCTGACAAACACAAACTCCGCGTTCTTCAAAGTTTTAGGCATGAAAGCACGCGGAAAACAGTGGTGGGCCGGGCCCTGCAGCGTGCCTGTGTTTGCGCTACGCTCCAAAAGCTGAGACGGGGAGCTCTCCGGCACGGGATTATCTGGTAGAAATTCCCCGGGCAGCCGTAGGGGCTGCGCAAAAACAAGCTCTGCCGGGGAAGCTTCCAAATCCTCTTTTGGCGCGGAGCGCAACCCCAATAAAACCCACGGCAACCTGTCTACCCAATTTGCATCCGTCAGTGAAGCCCTGAGTGCTGCTTTCAGTGATCTATGAAAACGCTCGCATAACCCATTGGCCTGTGGGTTGTACACAGTTGTGCAATGAATTGCAACACCCAGGCTGCGGGCCATCGCGGACCAGAGGTCGGAAACAAATTGAGGGCCCTTGTTGGACGTAATGTCCGACGGGACTCCAAAACGCGCCACCCACGCTGTTAAAAAAGCACGTGCTACGTCCGCGGATGTGGTTGTCACCAGCGGGACTGCTTCTGGCCAGCGCGTAGTGCAGTCCACCACTGTCAGGAGATGCGTGCACCACTGTGATGGCAGGAGGGGGCCCACGAGGTCCACGTGAACATGGTCGAACCTCTTAGCCGGTACCCGAAACGGCTCCAAGGGAGCCTTCGTGTGTCTGTGTACCTTGGCTCGTTGGCACGCCACGCAGGCTGCAGCCCACTCTTTCACTTGTTTGCGTAGGCTCGGCCACACAAACTTCTCTCCCACCATTTTGACTGATGCGCGCACTCCTGGGCGCGCCAGAGTGTGAACCGATTTAAACACGCGGTGGCGCCACGCGACCGGGACCACCGGACACGGGCGTCCTGTGGAGACCTCGCAGATTAGGGGGGGCATGCCGTCTTGCAGCACGCTGCTCTCCAGCCTTAACCTTGTTGGTCCAGACTGGAGCGCGCGCACGTCTGCATTGCTAATCTGTTCCGCGGCCATGGCTGCGTAATCTATCCCCACATGGACCGGGGCCACTACCGCGCACGAGAGGCAGTCCGCCACCACATTCAGTTTACCCGACACATGCTGAATATCGGTAGTAAACTCTGAGATTGCGGCCAGCTGTCTCTGCTGCCGGCCCGACCACGGTTCTGAAACCTTGGCCATCGCGAACGTTAGTGGCTTGTGGTCCACGAACGCGGTGAAGCTGCGCCCTTCCAGCCAGAACTGGAAGTGGCGTATGGCCAGGTGGCGGGCCAGCATCTCTCTGTCGAACGCGCTGTATTTACGTTCACTGTCGCGCAAAGTTCTGCTGAAAAAGGCGAGCGGCTGCAAGCCCCGGCGACTCGCTGCTCCACGACCGCCCCTATGGCCACATCTGAAGCATCGGTGGTGAGCGCTATCCGGGCCGCCGGGTCCGGATGCACCAGCAGTGCGGCGTTTGCCAGGGCTGCTTTAACCTCTGAGAACGCCTGCTCTCGCTCCGGGGTCCATTCGACCCCATCCGCGGGTTTCTGTCTCTTGAGTGCGGCGTACAATGGTTGCATGAGCTGCGCCGCGCGGAGAAGGAAACGGTTATAAAAGTTCACCATCCCCCAAAATTCTTGCAGCACCCTGACCGTCTGAGGCCGGGGAAAATCCTCCACGGCGCGCACTTTGTCGGGCAACGGGATCGCTCCTTCCGGAGAGACGCGGTGCCCCAAAAAGTCAATCTCCGTCACACCGAACTGGCATTTCTCCGGGTTGATTATTAACCCGTGCTCCTCCAACCTCTGGAAAACCGTCCTGAGGTGGGTTTCGTCTTCGTCTTCGGACGCACTGGCTACCAGGATATCGTCCAGGTAGACGACCACGAACGGGAGATCGCGCAGCATTGCATCCATCATGCGCTGGAACGTCTGTGCCGCGCGTTTTAACCCGAATGGCATGCGCAGGAACTTGAATAAACCGAATGGGGTTATTACCGCTGTTTTGGGTACGTCCTCCGCGCGCACTGGGACCTGGTGGTAACCACGGACCAGGTCTATTTTGGAAAAAATGTGTGCTCCAGCGAGGTGAACGGAAAAATCCTGTATGTGGGGAATCGGGTAGCGGTCGTGTGCTGTGGCGTTGTTCAACCTGCGGAAATCACCGCACGGTCGCCACAATCCCTCAGCCTTAGGGACCATTTGTAGCGGGGATGCCCATGGGCTGTTTGAACGCCTGATGATGCTCAACCTTTCCAGGTTGGCGAACTCCTCGCGCGCTATGGCCAGTTTAGCTGCGTCCAAGCGCCGAGGTGTTGCAAAAACGGGCGGTCCGGTGGTAGTGATAAAGTGCTCCACCCCGTGTTTAGCGATGGCCACCGAAAACGTCGGGACCGTGAGTGCTGGGAACTGAGTGAGCAGTACGTGGAACTTACCGCCTGGAGCTGTGACGTTGGCTTGTGCTGTTGGCCAGGTCTGTCGAGCTATACAGGGGAGAGATTCAAAGGACAGTGCATTAACCAGGCGTCTGTTAGCAACATCCACAAGTAAACCATGCACACACAGAAAATCAGCGCCCAGGATCGGGCAACACAGTGCTGCTATGATAAAAGTCCATTCGTACGAGCGGCCATGTAGAGATAAGGCCAGTGTTCTCTCACCGAACGTCTTAATCTCCGAGCCGTTTACTGCCACAAGTCCGGGGCCGCTAGGTCCTGCCAACCGGTCAGCGTAGGACGGCAGGATGACGCTCTTCTGGGCTCCGGTGTCGACGAGGAAGCGTCTCCCCGAGCGCGAGTCCGTCACGTAGAGCAGCTTGTTCTCTTTACCGGCGGTCGCAGCTGCTACTGACTGCCGGCCTTGGCGTTTCCCGAGCGCTTGAACTGGCACGGTGGCGCACATCTGCGCGCAATGGCTCCGAAGCGGCGGTGGTAGAAGCAGAGCGTGTCTCTCTGGCGCTCCTTGGCCCCTGCTGCCGCTACCGTCGGTGGCTCCTCGCCTCCTCTGGTCGTCTCGCTGGGCTCTGCCGCCGCCGCGTTGACTGTGATCGCCCTGGTGGCGAGGATGATCCAGTCTGCCTCCTGGGCCGGTAGTCACGCGCGGCCAGCAACGGCGAATTGGCCAGAACCGCTCTCGCCTCTGTTGGAAGGTTCCGGAGGAAAAGGTGGGCAAACAAAAAGTGCCCGTCATCCGTGCCCATTAACGCCAGCATCTTCTCTATCAGGTCGACGGCCGAACCATCTCCTAACTCGGTCCGCCCCAGGAGCCTCTTCGCTCTCTCACATTCCGAGAGTGTGTAGCACCGAGTCAGCGCAGCCTTGAGCGTCTCGTATTTGCTGCGGGCTGGAGGCTGATCGAGCAGGCTCGCTACCTGCTGGGCTGTGTGGGCGTCCAGCGCTGCTACCACATGGTAGAATCTGGTGTTGTCTGCCGTTACTTTAAGAAAATTTTAGGGCTTTTAGCACATGTGCATCTGAAGCATCTATCTCGCTCTATTTATTTATTCTTTCATTTATCATCCTGTCTCTATATATAATTTTTAACTCAATTTTCTTACTAGTTCTAATTTTGCCATGAAATTTTTTAATAGGTTCAACTCACAGTCTGTCACCCGAGCAAACACAACCAGACCCCCACACACCCCTCCCTACCCACGCTCCCGTGCAGAACCTCTCTCCATCTCCCTCCTCCTCCTCCTCAGGGGCCACCAGGACCCTCCCTCACTTCACGGTGACTACAGATCAGGTGGAGAAACAGCTGGAGAGACCCTGTCAGGGGAAGGCTTCGGGCCCGGATGGCATCTCCGCTAGGATCCTGAGGACCTGTGCCAACCAACTAGCTCCAGTACTGAAACACCTGTACAACCTGAGCCTGAGTCTGGAGAGAGTACCGGTGCTGTGGAAGACATCCTGCCTGGTTCCTGTCCCCAAGAAGTCATCTCCATCGGATCTGAATGACTACCGACCAGTTGCCCTCACATCTCATGTGATGAAGGTCGTGGAGAGACTGGTCTTAGCCCACCTGAGGCCGCAGGTGGAGACGTGGCTGGACCCTCTGCAGTTTGCATATCAGCCCCATTTAGGAGATGAAGATGCTGTCATCTACCTGCTGCAACGAGCCCATCAGCACCTGGATGGTGGAGGAGATACTGTGAGAATCACCTTTTTTGATTTCTCCAGTGCCTTTAACACCATCCAGCCACTGCTGCTGGGCGAGAAGCTGCGGGTGATGGGGGTTGACAGCTCTGTGATCTCCTGGATTACCGACTACCTGACAGGCAGACCACAGTTTGTCAGGCTGGGCAGTGTCTTGTCTGGAGTGGTGGCTAGTGATACGGGAGCTCCACAGGGGACTGTGCTCTCTCCTTTTCTTTTTACCTTATACACCACGGACTTTCAGTACAACACTGAGTCATGTCACCTGCAAAAATTCTCTGATGACTCAGCTGTTGTGGGGTGTATAAGAGGAGGAGAGGAGGGGGAGTACAGGGCACTGGTAGACAGATTTGTGGAGTGGACGGAACAGAATCACCTGAGGTTGAATGTCAGCAAGACCAGAGAGATTGTGATTGACTTCAGGAAGAGGAAGATTCCTTCTCAGCCACTGCAGATTAGGGGGGAGGATGTGGGAGTGGTTGAAGACTACAAATATCTGTGTGTCAGGATCAGCAGCGGGTTGGACTGGAGATCCAACACCGATGCAGCGCACAAGAAGGGGATGAGCAGACTCTGTTTCCTGAAAAAACTGAGATCCTTCAACGTGTGCAGCAGGATGCTGGAGCTTTTCTACCAGACTGTTGTCGCCAGCGCCATCTTCTTTGCTGCGGTCTGTTGGGGTAGCAGTATCAGGGCCAGAGATACCAACAGACTTGACAAGATTATCAAGAGGCTGCACGGTGGCGCAGTGGTTTAGCACTGTGGCAGCACAGTTTTAACCTCGGCCGGGGGATCGCAGGGATCATGAGATCGTGGGTTCGATCCCAGCCCCCGACCAACAGTGAGCTGTGTGGAGTTTGCATGTTCTCCCCGTGTTGCGCGGGTTTACTCCGGGATTTCTCCGGTTTCCTCCCGCACACCAAAAACATGTAGGTTTAGGGCGCTCGCGCACGCAGCGACCAGCAGCCGGTGGCTTGTCACCAGACTGCAAACCAAGTCTACCTACGGGTACAAATAAGTAACAAAAAAAAAAAAAAAAAAAAAAAAAAAAGAGGGCTGGCTGTGTGATTGGTCTCAGACCGGAGACCTTTGAGACAGTGGTGGAGAGGAGAACACTAAATAAACTGCGATCCATCATGAACAATCCTGATCACCCCCTCCACCACACACTAGATAGGCAGCGAAGCACTTTCTCCAGTAGACTACTACAGCTTCGTTGTCGAACGGCCAGGTACAGGAAATCTTTCCTGCCACATGCAATTTCACTGTACAATAACTCACTATGATGTTGTATTCTGGTCATAGCTATGCTGCCACACTGCACCTTACAGACTAACTGGTACCTCACATTTCACTCTGCTCCTGATAGTCCTTCTTTGTGCAATGGGATGATTCATGTGTTTATACGGGTCATCATATATTAAGCTATGATGTATATAGGTTCTATAGTCGTGTTAGTTTCTTTTTTACTTTCCATGGGTAATCCCTTTGTCTGTCGTGTATGTTTCTGTTATTTGGCTGTCAACTGTCATGCTGCTGTTACACTGTAATTTCCCAGTTTGGGATCAATAAAGTCCATCCATTCATCCATCCATCCATCTATCCATCTATCTATATAGCCATAGATGCTGACATGGCACTAAACAAGAACACTCACTCATTTTCTTGCCTTTGGCATGACAACCTCCAGTAGCTTGAGGCCAGTGGTGGCGCTGGGGACGGCAGTCCCGCCCATAGCCACCAAAACTGTATTCATCCCCAGTTGGCAGCTGATGAGGAGGGTGTCTAGCAACTGCAAGTTGTATGATCGTCTGTTTTCGCTAAAATATCTATCCATATTAATAAAACAAGTAACGCGAATAACACATCTGATGAAATTTCAGTAACTCACACATTACTGAATTTTTAAACCATAATTTCGTTACACGGCACGTTACTGCAAAAGTAGTGACGTTACAGTAACGCGTAACTTTGTAACGCGTTACTCCCAACACTGAATGACAAATTTCAAACCAACACAGATCAATATGATGAAGAATATGCACTTTTTATTCATTGTCTTGGTTTTAAAGGTGCGCTTGGCACATGAGAAAAGCACATCAAAAGTGCATAAAAACAATAACAGTGCTGGGGTTGAGCAGAACTTCAAGTAGTAGAAATATTTTTCCTCTTGAACAACAATTAAATAAAATAGAATGAGGGGGATAAAACTCTGTAAATAACCATTTTGGTCACATCTTACTCAGGCATAGCTCAAAGTGCATAAAAACTCAATGTTTACTGTTAGTAGCATTAACATTTGTTTCCTCTTTGAAATAAAATATACTACATCCTGATCATAACTGACATTGGCACATCACAAAGTGCATTTAGCTGAATAAAAAATGAACTGTCAAACACTTAAGTGCACCCCCCCCCCCCAAGAAAAGATTGATAAAATTAACAAACAGACACGGAGTCTCTCCAGCTGTTTCTCCACCTGATCTGTAGTCACCGTGAAGTGAGTGACACACTATTCATGTGTGTCATTCCATGATAAGTAGAGCTCTTGCTCAACACACTTTCATGTTACAATCTGTTATGCTCCAAAGGGAAGGTCCTGTACAATATATTGCCTTGAGACAACGAAGTGATGGTGATTGTGATGACAGAACTGCTGTTTAGATTTGGAAGTGATACTCAGTGATGACAATGTAGAAAATCGTGAGAAGAGACATTGTACTGATGTTTGCATGTGAATACAACAATGATAAAATGATAAAACAGGAGGGAATTGTCAGAAAAATGTACACACATGTTATCATTTTGAATGTCTAAGCCTTATACAAGTATAGAAGTGTGGAAAAGTACCGGAGAAGTGTGTTCCTCTGGATTAACACTAAGAAGCCAGTTCTGCCGGAAAGGTACAGGAAGCCCCCTGGAGAGCAAGAGGACACAAAGAGCCCCCTGCGGAGCGAGAAAGGGAGCAGGGCCCCCTTTGTTCTCTTAAGCCGGATTAACGAACTCTGTCCAGACCTGTTTCACCCCCTTCTGTCTTTGATGCATTGTGTATTGTAATTGCCTCTCACATATAAGCCTGCTCGCTGAAGCCAGTATTCAGTACTGACCTCCTGCAACCTGAGGGTGCGTACTCCTTGTATATAATTTATGCAAGTAAAAACTCTTAATAGAATAGAATAAAACTTAATAGAATAGAACTCGAAGTTTTTGCGCATGACATTTGGGCTTAAAGGGGCTGCACAGACGTTCCAACGCATGATGGATGCAGTGCTGCGCGATCTCCCTTTCGTGTTCGTCTACCTGGACGATATCTTAGTAGCCAGCGCGTCCGAAGACGAAAACCACCTCACAACGGTTTTCCGGAGGTTGGAAGAGCACGGGTTAATAATCAACCCAGCGAAATGTCAGTTCGGGGTGACGGGGATTGATTTTTGGGGGCACCGCGTCTCTCCCGAAGGAGCGATCCCGCTGCCTGACAAAGTGCGCGCAGTGGCAGATTTTCCCCGGCCGCAAATGGTCAGGGCGCTACAAGGATTTTTGGGAATGGTGAACTTTTACAACCGTTTCCTTCCCCGCGCAGCGTAGCTCATGCAACCACTGTACGCTGCGCTCAAAAAACAGAAACCCGCGGATAGGGTCGAATGGACCCCGGAGCGAGAGCGGGCGTTCTCGGAAGTCAAAGCAGCCCTGGCAAATGCCACATTGCTGGCACATCCAGACCCAACGGCCCGCATAGCCCTCACCACTGACGCTTCAGATGTGGCCATAGGGGCTGTCATGGAGCAGCGCGTTGCCGGGGCTTGGCAGCCGCGCGCCGCCGCGTTGCCTCTCGCGCGCCGTGGTGGCCCCGGTCTGCGTGGGGATAGATTACGCAGCCATGGCCGCGGAGCAGGTTAGTGATGCGGACGTGCGCGCGCTCCAGTCTGGACCAACAGGGTTAAGGCTGGAGAGCAGGGTGCTGCAGGATGGCATGCCCCCCCTAATCTGCGATGTCTCCACGGGTCACCCATGTCCCGTGGTCCCGGCCGCGTAGCGCCGCCGCGTGTTTGAGTCGGTTCACTCTTTGGCGCACCCAGGAGTGCGCGCGTCGGTCAAAATGGTAGGAGAGAAATTTGTGTGGCTGAGCCTTCGCAAATAAGTGAAAGAGTGGGCGGCAGCCTGCGTGGCGTGCCAACGAGCCAAAGTACACAGACACACGAAGGCTCCCTTGGAGCCGTTTCATATTCCAGTTAAGAGGCTCGACCATGTCCACGTGGACCTTGTGGGCACCCTCCCGCCATCACAGGGGTACACGCACCTCCTGACAATGGTGGTCCGCACCACGCGCTGGCGGCAACCATGGCCGAGGAGGTGGCGCGCGCGTTTTTAACAGCATGGGTGGCGCGTTTTGGAGTTCCGTCAGACATTACGTCCGACAGAGGCCCTCAATTTGTTTCCGAACTCTGGTCAACAATGGCCCGCAGCCTGGGTGTCACAATTCACTGCACAACCGCGTACAATCCACAGGCTAATGGGTTATGCGAACGCTTTCATAGATCATTGAAAGCGGCTCTCAGGGCTTCACTGACGGATGCAAATTGGGTAGACAAGCTACCGTGGGTTTTATTGGGGTTACGTTCTGCGCCTAAAGAGGATCTGGAAGCTTCCCCGGCAGAACTTGTTTTTGTGCAACCACTCCGGCTGCCCGGGGAGTTTCTGCCAGATAATCCCGCGCCGGGCAGCTCCCCGTCTCAGCTGTTGCAGCATAGCATAGACACAAGCACGCTGCCGGGCCCTGCCCACCACAGTTTTCCGCACGTTTTTGTGCCTAAAACTTTGAAAAACGCGGAGTTCGTGTTTGTCAGACACGACGCCCACCGCCCTCCACTGCGCCCACCCTATGATGGACCGTTCAGAGTGCTGGAAACAGGGGATAAGCATTTTTTGCTAGACTTGGGGGGGGGGGGTAGGAGGGAAAAGATTGGCATAGACAGACTCAAACCCGCTTTCGTGGTGGCGGACGAGCAGGTGCTGTTGGCGAGGGCCCCTCGATGTGGAAGACCCCCACGGGGAGCTCCCCAGAGAAAAGATTCCCCAGAGCACCCACACAGACAGACAAAAAGTTTTCCCCCCCAAACATCAACCCCCCAGCATGACAGCACCACGGAGGCAGTGAATCCTGGTTACAGCAGATACGGGAGAAGACTGAAGCCCAAGCAGCATGTGGATTGATGTTTAATGGTTCTATCACAGCATACGGACTGTTATTCTATTGTTCTATCCTAGATGCTCGGGGGGGTGGTATGGCGGCACATGGGGAGAGCATAATTGTGTACCATCTTAGACAAGAACAAAGAGCAGGGGTTCCCTAGTGAGATAACAGGGAGGTATGAAGGATGAATGAAGTGAATGCAATGTGACGCGAAGGTCACCTTTTGTGTGTTAGAAGCTTCTAGAGGAATGCCATGTTATTTAAGAGAAGAGTCTCTGCTGAAATGTCATTCTGTCTATGCTTGTTGTGTGAGTTGTGTAATAAATCATCTGAGCCAAATCCGCCTCTTCATTTACACGCTCCACAGTTTCAAAAATGGGTTAGGGAATTATCTGCAAATCTAATGACACAGCTAGATGCTTGAAAATGTTTTTTGTGTGTATATATAACTATCAATACTCGGTGACTAAGACATGCAGTCTTTAGACCTGATGATACTACAACAGTGATATCAATGCCCTGCTGACCAATAGGGCTGCAACCAACGACTTTTTCAATAGTTGACTAGTCGCCGACTATTTTAACAACTAGTCATTAACAACGGCACAAAAAAATCTCATTTCTTTTTATTGCGAAAAATAAAGCATTTTCCTTTTTATAAAAGTTGAGTATTTGGTGAACAACAAGAACAAGAATTGCAATCAAGGTGTCATGCTTGGTGACCACAGGATCTCATTGCTGCTGTTTGCAGATGGTGGTGTCCTGTTGGCTTTATCCAACAATGACCTACAGGTCTTACTGGGGCGGTTTGCTGCTGAGTGTGAAGCAGCTGGGATGAAAATCAGCACCTCCGAGTCCATGGTCCTCAGCCGGAAAAATGTGGGTTGTCCTCTCCGGGTTGGGGACAAGCTCCTGCCCCAAGTGGAGGAGTTTAAATATCTCGGGGTCTCATTCATGAGTGAGGGGAGAATGGAGCGAGCGATTGACAGACTGATCGGAGCAGCATCTGCAGTGATGTGGACGTTGTACTGGTCTGTCATGGTGAAGAGGGAGCTGAGCTCTAAGGCAAAGCTGTCGATTTACCGGTCAATCTACGTTCCTACCCTCACCTATGGTCATGAGCTTTGGGTAATCACTGAAAGAATGAGATCGCGGATACAAGTGGCTGAAATGAGCTTTCTTTGTAGAATTGCTGGACTCATCCTTAGAGATGGGGTGGGGAGCTCGGTAAACTGGGAGAGTAGAACCGCTGCTCCTCCACATTGAAAGGAGCCAGTTGAGGTGGTATGGGCATCTGATCAGAATGCCTCCTGGTAGCCTCCCACTGGGAGGAGACCCCGGGGCAGACCCAGGGCTCGCTGGAGAGACTATGTCTCCCAGCTGGTCTGGGAACGCCTTGGTATCCTCTCTGAAGAGCTGGAGCAGGTGGCTGGGGAGAGGGAAGTCTGGGCTTCTCTGCTTGAACTACTGCCTCTGCGACCTGGACCTCTGGAAAAGCGGTAGAAGATGGATGGATGGATGGAACAAAAACATTTTTTCTTAAAGTACATTTTGTGCATAAGAAACAATGCATAACATTTAACATTTGTTAAGCGTGTGTGTCTGTCTGTGCGCACGCGAGAGAGAAAATCACATTTGTAAGGGTTGTCTCATATTTCTTCTCCATCAAGTGGGTGAAATGGGTTCTGGATGGCAGCGTATGTTCAGGGTTGAACTGGTGAATCATTTGTTGAAATCCTTCCCCCTCAACCATGGAAAGTGGCCTCATGTCTTTGATCATCATGTTTAGAATTGACTCTCAGAGCAGTAGCTTGTTGCGAGTACACGTCTGATTTTTCTGCAAAAATCCATCCATGGTCCCTTCCTTCTCTTCTTTACGCTGCATATATTTTATAATGAAATTGTCAGACAAAAAGACATTACTGTTTAAACTGTCATGAGCCTTCACATGCATCTACAGTAATAGGCTAGCTACTAGCATGGGAGCTAATTATCTTAACGAGTGGTGTTTGCCTCTTCCAAAACGTGTTTCCTCTTTAAATGCTTGTGCATCGCTGTAGTGGCCCCATGGTATGCAAGGTTCACTTTACAGAGCTTGCATTGAGCAATTTTGTTGGCTGAGTCACGAACAAAACGTTCCAAACTTTGGAATGTTTGTTTTCTGTGAGCTCCGCTTCAGCCTCCGTCATGGTGCTGCTTCCCTTGCTCTGTTCAGGTCACTAGCACACATGCTCTGTCAGTGCACCAAAGAGCTGGGAAAAGTGTGATGTCTCACTCTGAGCTATTTCAGTTGGCTACAGTGAAACATTGTTTAGCATGGCATTGCATGCCGTGGGATACACACAATGACATCACTAACTACACGTCGACTACTAAATTAATCGTCGACGAATTTTGCCTTCAACTATTTGTCGACTGATCATTGCAGCCCTACTGACCAACCTCTGCTCCTCCCAGAGTTCAGCTGGGCTGCAGTGAATACATAGATTATATTGACATGTCTGTCCAGAAAAGTAACTACACATTGTGGCAACGTTTTAAATGGGATGGCCTTCCATACAATTGGTCACTTTCTCAGACAGCACCCTACATGCGACAATGTCGGCATTACATAATGTCGTATGTCAGCGTGACTTAAAAAGCTGATGTTTCCAAATGTCGGTAATGTGTTGTTTTTGTGTAGCATTCAGGGAGATTTATTGCTCCAGCATTCCTACATTCAAGGGTATATAAAATATTAAACGTGTATTAATTTTTTCATTAGTTTTTATTGCACAAAGTAAAATGCACCACAGCATGATAATGGCATGTAGGCATAATTTACATTTATTTACCTCATTTACTTAATGCATCACTTTATTCTTCAGTCATGATATGGTGTTTTACTCTTGTATGTCCTTTCATTTTTACAATTTCACTTTAGTGAAATTAATTTCTTTTCTGAAAATTCCTACTTGTAAATTTGTTGCTTTTGTCTCAAAAATTTGACTTTCCCATTTACATTTGTCTGTCATAAGTGTGCATCATTTGTTCCTCAAATTTGACTTTTTCTTGTAAATTTGCAACTCTTCTTATAGAGTTGAAACTTCTCTCATAAACTTGCATTTTTTTCCTCCAATTAGCTTTTATTTTTCTTGTAAATTAAAAACTTTGTCAAACTAAACAATTTTTTTCTCCTCAAATCTGCTACTTTTCCATGCAAGTTTCTTCCCTTGGGCCATCTGAACTGCAGTCAGAGGCCCCACCCCCCTCCCCCAGGGCGCTCACATGCTCAAAACTGAGGACCTTTTAAATTAGCACAATAACTCAACAGTCTTGCACTCCGTACTTTCCTGTTCTTTGACCCATCCGTGAAACCACTACTGTGTATATTTTCCATAATCCTTGGGCCATTTTACTCAATTGTGTGTCTGCACTCTTATGTACATAGTTCCACCGTCATAGCCACTACCATACCTGTGTATATTTCCACAATCCTGGGCCATTTTTGTTTTATTCTTATTTCAATTTCAACAGTGTGTTTAATTGTGTGTTCTGTAACCCTGTTTTATCTAATCCTTCTCTCCTACTTTATTGTGTAGTAGCCTGGTGGAGCACCCACAATTTCGTTGTACTGTACAATGACAACAAAGCCTATTCTAAATTTGCAATGTTCATAGGGATGCTCGTTAAATTTTTTGCTCTATGTAATGGTTTATTTTTTCTGCAGGTCTGGACAATGATCCAATGTTATTTTTTAATGTTTTTGTTGGTTGGTCCATTTAAAGGTTTTGGTGACAGAGGGATGTTCGAAAAAAAATTCCGGGGTGTTTCTACAAACATTTTTAATCCACAATAATTCACACTTTCTATCAGTATGCTCTTAATATTGTTTCAACAGATTACTTTTAATTGGAGACAATTGTGCCCTTCACATTTCCCACACTTACAAAGCAAGTGGGATAAACGACAGTTCAAATTCAAAAGAATATTGAGGAAGTTAGCAGACACAGAACATTTGTATGACTTATCCTAATCCTAATAATTGTATACACTGTTAAATTAGATGACGGCAGTGGGTGTACATACCAATTTGTGCCACATTTTGTCTTTTTTCCTCTGTTGCAGCGATTGCATTAGAAGCTGTTATCCACTCTTGTCCATTTTCCGCTCTTGACACGGTTTGAACAGAAGTTACTAGACAGAACAGAAAGCTGTTTTGGTAACACACAAACACATTCAAAGCAGCGCAAAAATAGAAATGAGCGGATTACATGTTGGTTCAGTGTCTCTGTTTCCAGCTTCCAGTCACAGCAGACATGAACGGTCAGGGTGCCCTCGATTCTGCCACCAGCGTACACCTCAGTGTGATGTCCCAGAACTCAGCGGTATCTTGTACCTCCATCTCCCCATCAGTCCACAATGCCTGTATTGTAGAGAGAGACCTGCAGATCCTAAACTCCGCCGACTCTGTCGGGGCGCTGGATTCTTCCCCTGGTGTACACCTTCACCATTAAAGGTCGATTAAAAAGTCACCTTTGACCTCTCTTATGGTCCAGCGGTCAGTGAAGCCATGTCAGGATCACTTCGGGTATTTAGCATCTCCATACAAGAGATGAGAGGTTATGACCATGGTATCACTGTGCTTGACTAGCCAGCAAACTTTTATAACCTAAACCCCATGAAGAATCTATTGAGTATTATCAAGATGAAGATGAGATACTAAACCCAACAATGCAGACGAGGTGAAGGCCACCATCAAAGCAACCTGGGCCTCCATAACACTTGAGCAGTGCCACAGGCTGATCACCTCCATGCCAGGTCGCACTGATGCAGCAATTCATGAAAAGGAGGCCCGAACAAGTATTAAGATAAGATAAGATAAGCCTTTATTAGTCCCACAACGGGGAAATTCCAGGATTGCAACAGCACAGGGATAGCAACACTCAGAGCAACAATCAGAAGGCAAGAAAAAAAAAACAACAAGCAAGCAAGAGCAGCTAATATACATATGTACGTATTACTATAAAATATATATATATATACACACACACACAGACACACAGTGCAGAGCATTGTAGCTGGATGGAATAAATATATGAATATATGAACACACAGTGCAGAGCATTGTAGCTAGATGGAATAAATATGTAAATATATAAACACCCACAGTACGGAGCATTGCAGCTAGGTGGAATAAATATGCAAGTATATAAACACACACAGTGCGGAGCAATGTAGCTAGATGGAATAATATGTAGATATATAAATATATAAACACACACAGTATTGAGTTTATACGTGGACATGCTTTTCAGTCGTCCAACATTTCTATTAAAAATTGATTAAAAAAAAAAAAAATTATATAATCTAAATTTTTGAGAAACTCAGTTTGGGGTTTTCATTAGCTGTAAGCCATAACATCAAAATTAAATATTAGTGCATTGCCTGTAGAACGCAAATATTCCTGTCTGAAACAGGTATCCCAATTAGGCTTTACAGGCCCAAATGTAGGCTGTGTTTGAAAGTGGAATACAAAGGGGTGTAGCCTATATGTAGGCAACCACATGTTAGGCTTTGATAAATATAAAAGGGAGTAAATGTCACTAAGATTTATTTGATTGTGTGAATATTAATTACAGAATACCTAAATATTGAAAATGAATGGGACAGCCAATATTAGCAACTGTTTCAGATCCCTTGTTTATTTGTTTGTCAGATCACTTATTTGTGTGACCTTTTATCACTTATATTCAGGATAATAGTGTATCTTGCACTTTGGAGAATGGGAGTTCAGTCATAATTATTTTAGTTTATATCACTGTTCAGTGATGGAGTTCAGTGCAATATTGAATTTCTTCTGTGGATCATCAGTAAACTCATGCAGTACTGTAATAGGACACGTTTACAAATATTTGAGACCCATTGTAATGCATCATTTAATATTTTAGCAATACTTTGTGATTAAAAAGGTTTTTTAAACTGTAATCAACCGAATTAACTACAAAACACCCATTATACACAGCAGAATGACCCGTTTGACAGCAACTGTTGCATTAGTGTTGCCCATTTGTCAGTAAATATTTAACAAAAAATTATTTATTTCGTCATTTGGGTGTTTTTGTGTCCTGTGTTTAGACCTTGTCATACCTAGACGATTTAGGCAGCATTTGCAAAACGTATGAAAAATTTGGAGAATACGCTGGCGTACATTGAATCAGTTATGGCTAAGTTTTGCCTAAGTTAAGAGCACGCTGAAGCATGCTGGTATACGGCATCGTTTGCCAAGCTTCTTCAGCAGAAGAAAACCTAACATCAGACACAGCGTTGTGTTTGAGCCCTGAACGATTGAGGGGGACAGAACTTCTTCACCTTGAGGCAGCGCAGCAAAATAAAATGTTAAAATCACTCAGAAATGATTATGCACAAAAATAAAGGAGCCCAGCTTCATTCCTCTACAGGCCAGATGAGCGCTGTGATCAGCTCTGCTTTAACAGAACTGATCGATTAAACAGCTCTCTTGAAAATGAGACCCCGTGTCTCAATGGGATTACCTGTATAAACAAGGTTAATAATAAATAATCCTAGTGATTACAATAGGGCTCTCGCCCACTGATGTTGTCAGTGGCTTGGGCCCTAATACACAGCGTGGCTAGTACCAGTGGCACTGGTACCGCGCAGGAAGGGAAAGCCACCATAGACTCCCCTCTCCTGAACTGTGGGTCCTCTGGCCATTCCGCTTAGGGATGGGCGATGCCAGCATTTTTCCTTTCGATACGATAGCATTAATTTATGGGACGTTTTCTTCGATACCGATACTTTTTGCCCAAAACCATATGATTGCAGTTTCATTATCAACTTTATTGCAAGAGAAATATGAATAAAACTCATGAATATAAACACTTGAAAAAATGCTTATAAAAGAATAATAAAATAGAACAATGAGCAGAGTAAATAAAAAAAATTTTTTCAATTATAATAAAATAATTAAGACTTAAAATGAATGTAAAATTAATTCAGTTTCTTAATTTGATGAAGATTCTCAACTGGATTCAAGCATTTTTTACTTCTGAAATGTTTCACCATTCATATACGTGTAATTTTTTTCACAAAACGTTTTTTTTAAATTTATTAGTTATTTATGTATTCTATTTTTACACTATTTTACAGACTTAAATAGTTTATTTTGTTTATTTTCAAATTTTATGCTGCTTGGTGTCACCATAGAATTTTGATGAATGGTGTAACGTTTCTGTGGCCCCCGACGCTGCAGAGCTCACTCTGCACGGGAGTGCTTGGCTACACAGTGCACAGAGTCTCCGGCTCTGACATCTGATAGGCTGCCAATATGCTTGGGCTGGTTTTTCACCAGTTTTCACATGTAAATTTAATGTCTAAAACTCTCAAAGCGAAAACAAATTGCACGTTTTGCATTAACATAGTGGTACCGCAATATTTTAAAAAGTATCAACCAGTTGGTGTCGAAGTATTGATACTTGAGTATCGATACGCCCATCTGTAATTCCGCTCCACAGTCATATTGGTATGAACTTTACATTTTAGATATTACAGCGGCCAGGACTCACGGTGTGCCGTTTAAAGGGAAAAGGAATTTGCAGCATCCAGAAAATGTCCCGTTACTGTGTGCCTGCTTGTCTGACAATTTCAGCCCCCCCCCCCCCAATTTTGAAGTTGTTGTGCAGTTGGAGGTGACAAAATTACTATCCAGTGATAAAGGGAATAAGTGAACGGGATTCTAACTTGGAGCTACCCTATAATGGCATATTTGCAGTGTTTGTTCACAGGAAAAACCCGTACAGAGCTCTGCTGCCTGCAGAGCATACACACACACAGAGCTAAACCCCACCCACATTTCAGGGCATGAAGAAACAGAGCGGTGTCAAGAGTGCTGGCGTAACTTTTATTGATAAAAATTACATTTTTATTGAGTGACTCCATACTCGGGGATGCACACCCTCGTAACCTCATCAAAACACGTATAAAGTCTGAGGTCAGCCTGATGAACAGTTTGAGAGAGATCTGAGGAACACACAGATTCCTTGAATTTATAGATAAACACTTGATCACTGTGTGTAATGAATCTATACGAGTTTCATTTTTTGAATTGAATTACTGAAATAAGTCAACTTTGCGATGATATTTAGAGATGCACCAGTACACTCTGTCTAGTTCCAGAAGAAAACTCTGTGTGGTGGCGTACCTAGTCTTAGATTTGGCTCTTTGAGGGCAACCGTATTGCTAATATGGCCTGGGATGAAAATGAGTTTGACACCCTTGCTTTAAGGCCATTGATACTTTAACCCTCTTGCCATCTACCCATGAGTCCTGAGAGCAATCTAAGTGACTGAGATAAAGGCAACATATGATAATTGGTCAGGATCAAATGTGTGATCTGGCAATTCTCCCAGTCAAGAAATTGTCTCTAGTTTGACATGGTGACATTGTGTCGGATCATAGCCGACCCTTCACACCCTGGACACGCACTGTTTGCCCCCCTCCCTTCAGGCAGAAGACTTCGGTCCATTCAGACTAAAACCTCCCGCTACATGAACAGCTTCTTCCCCTCTGCCATCAGACTGCTGAACACTAAGTGACTTATTAGACTCTCGTGCACTACGTACAGCAGCTCAACCAGACTCATGATAATTATCACTGTTTTCTTTTGCACTACCGACTGCACTATGTGGAACTCCACAATATCTGCTGCTTGTTAATATATTTAAAAATTGCATAGATTAATATTACTCATTCATATTCTACATTTTATTGCATGCATAGTTTTATTTTTATCTTTAGTGCTACTTATGTTTAATGTTGCAGCATTGCACCGAGACAAATTCCTAGTTTGTGTACTACATGAACAATGGCAATAAATCTCATTCTGATTCTGAAAGATAAATTAATAAAAAGTGCTGTCTGAACCAGGATCAGGCTTTGCTGCAAAGCACCAACATCAGTTTGGTTTTCTCTCTGCAGAGACGGGGAAAAGAGCCAACAGAGCACTGCCCAGAGGTGATCCTCAACAATTTCACAACTCGGTTGGGGCACAGCATTGGCCGAATGTTCGCCGCCCTCTTTCCTCAAGACCCCCAGTTTATTGGTCGGCAGGTCGCCACCTTCCACAACCAGAGAGACTTCATCTTTTTCAGGTTCCACAGGTGAGCATTAGCTGAGTTGATTGGGTATCCTGTGTATAGACTGGCACATTCAAAAAAAAAAAAAAAGTTGAACATTTCGTCTCTAAAAGGTACATTTTCAAGAATGAGAAGAAAGTCGGTATTCAGGAGCTGGGACCTCGCTTCACACTCAAGCTCCGCTCTCTACAGAAAGGCACCTTTGACTCAAAGTTTGGAGAGTATGAGTGGGTGCTGAAGGTGGGTCTCTTATTACTTTTACCAGAACTAACTTTATCAAAGGTTTTTAAGTGTGCCAAAATGGATATTTCATTTTTTTTTCCTGTTGATTTTAAGCTTAAGTATTTTTCTGTTTTCAGCGACATGAAATGGAGGCCTGCAGACGCAAGTTCCAGCTTTGAGTGCATTACATCCTTCTGGACAGAAGACAATGTCCTTGTCTGTTAGGACAGATAGTGCATCCGTTGGTAGACTTGCACAAACTGACTTTATCGAGTTCCAGAAGTTTACTGGATTAAATTTCTTATTTAGATCCACTGTTTGTATGGACATGGTTTATGAACACATCACAACTGTGCTAATTGGTCTGACCATGTTTTTGGTGTGAGATATGAGAGAATATGCAGGTCCTTCCTGCAGTTATGTTGAAGTTTATTCTGGCAGTCTGCCCTGGCCTGAAGACCATTACTAATGCAAACAGACCTGTTTGCATCTTGGGTTAAATGAAGAGTACTGATGGCAGCAAGACAGGAGACAAAATTCTTCACAAGTAGGTTCAGCTGGTATTAACACAGAATTTTGTTTTTGAAAAATTCTCAGTGTATCATATTTGTCAGAATTATGTGTGTATATTCTTATTCCAATACAACATAAACTACAAGTATAAAATGTGGAAATAGCATTTATTCTTAATCAGGCATGAAAAATATACACTTCAAAAGGCACATTTGTGTACACACAAGTTAGTTTCTTCTATAAAAGCTTAAGACAAGTGTGTTAGATGCTGTTAAGTTAAAAAAAAAAAGTCAGTTGTTTGGCCCAATATTCAAAACACTCCTGAGACGATTCCAGTCCATGATGCAGGATCTTCTTGCCCAGTTCCACAAAGATCCGCAATCTCCAAAAACCTGCAACAGCATTAAATATTGGTAATGCAAAAAATTAGGCACTTTACTAAAGAGATGCTGAAGATCATAAGGTTGGTTTTGCCATTAAAATTTGCCTTGCAACCATTTCCCCTTCAGGACAATCTCTAGCTAGTTTTTTTTTTTTTTTTTTTTTTTACTTGAATCCAATATTCAACTAGTACCTGAAATTCTAGCATTTATGAGTTATGGTAATTAAGTTTAAAAGGAACTCCGATTATATTGACGTTAGCTCTATATGCTTTATTTTGATGTTAGTAACATAACTATAATATAATTTTTTTGAAAATAATTCCCAGTTTTATATATTTTTTAAAAAACTTTATTACGATGTAAATCGCCATTTTTGTTTACGTTGCAATGCATTCTGGGTAGTGATGTAGAATGGTTGCAGCCGTTTTTTCTGTCTTATACAAGCCAAGAAGCGAAGCTACGAACTACTGCCATTTGTCAGTGAAAATGCCACATTGCGCGGCTTTTGGATGTAATTTCCAATCAAAGGGAAATAAAGAGAGCGGGGTAAGCCTCCATAGCTTTCCTAAAAAGGGAAAGTTGAGGAAAAAGTGGGGCGGCAGCAGCTCAGGAGGTAGAGCAGGTCGCCTAATAACCCGATGGTTGGCGGTTCGAATCACGCTCTCCCCAGATATCCTGCCGTTGTGTCCCTGGGCAAGACACTTCACCCGCATTGCCTCCAGTGCCCATAACACTGGGTATGAATGTGTAAAAATGTTTAAATGCTCGGTGGTGGCTGGAGAGGCTGTTGGCGCGGATTGGCAGCCACATTTCTGTCACTCTATGAGTGTCTATGATCAAGCGCTATAGCGCACGCTTGATAAAGCTGATATATATATTGATCACGCTATGATAAAGTGCTATATCGCTCAAAGCGTGCGCTTGAGACACTCAAAGCACACGCTTCGTGCGCTTTGAGTGTCTATGATAAAGCGCTATAGCGCACGCTTGATCACGCTGTAATAAAGCGCTATATCACTCAAATTGAGCATGCCCTTTGAGCGATATAGCGTGCGCTTGAGTGTCTTTCCGCTCCGCGAGTGTCTCTCCGCTTTGAGTTTCTCAAGCGTGTGCTTGAGGAAGCATTATTTTAAGGTGAAACTTATATATTGATGATTTACTTACAATAGAATGCTCAAACACAAAAAATTGTCTACAAGCATGACGGGCACTGAACTGATAAACATGGACTCTCAGCAACATAAAGCAATTTCTCTGTTGCTTTCTCAGACTGCGGGTTGAACGTCCATAAGCAGTGCTCCACAGTTGTTCCAAATGACTGCCAGCCAGATCTTCGACATGTCAAGCTTGAGCGTGCGCGCTTTGAGCGATATAGCGCTTTATCATAGCGTGATAAATATATATATCAGCTTTATCAAGCGTGCGCTATAGCGCTTGATCATAGACACTCAAGAGTGAGGGAAATGTGGCTGCCAATCCGCGCCAACGGCCTCTCCAGCCACCACCGAGCATTTAAACATTTTTACACATTCATACCCAGTGTTATGGGCACTGGAGGCAATGCGGGTGAAGTGTCTTGCCCAGGGACACAACGGCAGGATATCTGGGGAGAGCGTGATGCGAACCACCAACCATCGGGTTATTAGACGACCTGCTCTGCCTCCTGAGCCGCTGCCACCCCACTTTTTCCTCAACTTTCCCTCTTTAGGAAAGCTATGGAGGCTTACCCCGCTCTCTTTATTTCCCTTTGATTGGAAATTACATCCAAAAGCCACGCAATGTGGCATTTTCACTGACAAATGGCAGTAGTTCGTAGCTTCGCTTCTTGGCTTGTATAAGACAGAAAAAATGGCTGCAACCATTCTACGTCACTACCCAGAATGCATTGCGACGTAAACAAAAATGGCGATTTACATCGTAATAAAGTTTTTTAAAATATATAAAACTGGGAATTATTTTCAAAAAAATTATAGTTATGTTACTAACATCAAAATAAAGCATATAGAGCTAACATGCCAATATAATCGGAGTTCCTTTTAAGAAGTTTGAAGTTGGCAGCTTGGTGCAGTGATTAGCACTTTGGCTGCACAGCAAGAAGGTCATGGGTTTGATCCCACCCTTGACCATTGGTGACCCTTTTGTGTGGAGTTTGCATATTCTCCCTGTATCTGCGTGGGTTTTCTCTGGGTACTCCGGTTTCCTCCCACAGGCCAAAAACATGCAGATTAGGCTAACTGGAATCAACTGGAGATTCTAAATTGTCCTTCGGTATGAATGTGACAGTGAATGGTTGCCTGTCTCTCTGTGTTAAGCCCAATTCATGGTGGCAAAAACGCATTGGTACATAAACAAGTGCGGCGGATGCATTCGTGTGCAAACCCGCAGAGGGTGAGTGCTGACCAAGTGCATGCAGCCCCAAAAAAGTGAAGGCACGTACAAGTATGCAAATGGTCGCAGTGAACTGCGCATTTAAAATGTCTGCCAGTGTGCTCTTTTGGGTTTGGATTGCAGCTGTTCAAATCAGTTTGGTGGCTCTTGGCTGCTGCCAACAGTACAGGCATGTGAACTGCAGATTATTTTCACTGTGCATACATAAAACATGGCTGTTGAGTGGCAGCTGCAGTGGCTCAAAAACCACTCTGAATACTGCTGTGTATGCAAACGCAGTCTACAGAAGGAAAACGTTTGCCCCTTGGAGAGACTCTCATCAGGCCTTTAACCCTGCGATGGACTGCCCATCTGTCCAGGGTATACCCTGCCTCTCGCCCAAAGATGCTGGAATAGGCTCCAGCTTCCCCACCACCCACCCCCGACCCAGAAAGGATTAAGTGATAGAAGGTGGAAGGACGGATAGTTCAAAGTTGAGACCCATTTATATAGGTCTCAGAAAATTACACAATTGCAAGAACACAGTTTTTAAAGGCCTTAATTTAAGGCATTTATAAAGTTACACTTAAAAGTTTTTGGTCATAGTTGTGACTTGTGTATGTCTTTGATTTCATGTGCTCACTTTTTAATGCTAGAGAATGCAAAATACATAAGTCATAACTTTTTAAAATCACATTTAAGAAGAATAGAGGTGGACACTACAAATACACACTGTGGTTGCAAACTTGTACCTTTACTCTAGTTAGTACATACAGTGGGGTAAAAAAAAAAGTATTTAGTCAGCCACCAATTGTGCAAGTTCTCCCACTTAAAAGATGAGAGAGGTCTCCAGTTTTCATCATAGGTATACCTCAACTATGAGAGACAAAATGAGAAAAAAAACAATCCAGAAAATCACATTGTCTGATTTTTAAAGAATTTATTTGCAAATTATGGTGGAAAATAAGTATTTGGTCAAGAACAAAAGTTCATCTTAATACTTTGTTATATACCCTTTGTTGGCAATGACAGAGGTCAAACGTTTTCTGTAAGTTTTCACAAGGTTTTCACACACTGTTGCTGGTATTTTGGCCCATTCCTCCATGCAGATCTCCTCTAGAGCAGTGATGTTTTGGGGCTGTCGCTGGGCAACACGGACTTTCAACTCCCTCCAAAGATTTTCTATGGGGTTGAGATCTGGAGACTGGCTAGACCACTCCAGGACCTTGAAATGCTTCTTACGAAGCCACTCCTTTGTTGCCCGGGCGGTGTGTTTGGGATCATTGTCATGCTGAAAGATCCAGCCACGTTTCATCTTCAATGCCCTTGCTGATGGAAGGAGGTTTTCACTCAAAATCTCACGACACATGGCCCCATTCATTCTTTCCTTTACACGGATCAGCCGTCCTGGTCCCTTTGTAGAAAAACAGCCCCAAAGCATGATGTTTCCACCCCCATCCTTCACAGTAGGTATGATGTTCTTTCTCCTCCAAACACGACAAGTTGAGTTTTTAACCAAAACGTTCTATTTTGGTTTCATCTGACCATATGACATTCTCCCAATTCTCTTCTGGATCATCCAAATGCTCTCTAGCAAACTTCAGACAGGCCTGGACATGTACTGGCTTAAGCAGGGGGACACATCTGGCACTGCAGGATTTGAGTCCCTAACGGCGTAGTGTGTTACTGATGGTAGCCTTTGTTACTTTGGTCCCAGCTCTCTGCAGGTAATTCACTAGGTCCCCCCGTGTGGTTCTGGGATTTTTGCTCACTGTTCTCGTGATCATTTTGACCCCATGGGGTGAGATCTTGCATGGAGCCCCAGATCGAGGGAGATTATCAGTGGTCTTGTATGTCTTCCATTTTCTAATAATTGCTCCCACAGTTGATTTCTTCACACCAAGCTGCTTACCTATTGCAGACTCAGTCTTCCCAGCCTGGTGCAGGTCTCCAATTTTGTTTCTGATGTCCTTTGACAGCTCTTTGGTCTTGGCCATAGTGGAGTTTGGAGTCTGACTGTTTGAGGTTGTGGACAGGTGTCTTTTATACTGATAACTAGTTCAAACAGGTGCCATTAATACAGGTAACGAGTGGAGGACAGAGGAGCCTCTTAAGGAAGAAGTTACAGGTCTGTGAGAGCCAGAAATCTTGCTTGTTTGTAGGTGACCAAATACTTATTTTCCACCATAATTTGCAAATAAATTCTTTAAAAATCAGACAATGTGATTTTCTGGAGTTTTTTTCTCCATTTTATCTCTCATAGTTGAGGTATACCTATGATGAAAATTGGAGACCTCTCTCATCTTTTAAGTGGTAGAACTTGCACAATTGGTGGCTGACTAAATACTTTTTTGCCCCACTGTATTTGGATGCACACTTGATGATTTACTTCTGAATTTACAGATATAACAACTGGTTAGAAATGTGGCCGTTTATCCAGTAGTGTGACTTGGCCTTACTTTGAGATTCTAAAGATTTTGTCAATACTACTGTACGTAGAGGTCATACAGGAGAATTGAAATGTCATTTCTCTCTCTCTGCAACTTTAGTCATTTTAGTGAATTTATCATTATTTCATCAATATAAAAGCTGAAATCTTTTTTTCTTCTGCTCTAGCTGAGTTGTAAATGAAACTGAAAAATGCTGCAAATTTGGATTAAAAAGGTCACATTTGAAAAAAAAATTGTAGGGAAAAATTGAGTGAAACATGACTGAAAAACATGAGTGAAAAGCTTGAAAATTGTTAGAAAAGTCAATTTTATGTCGCAAGTGCAGGGGCTACATAAAATTTTTAAAAAAAATTTCTTTTTTGCGAAAAAAGGGAGAAAAAAGAAAAGAAAATGTAAATAAAGAGCAGGTTTTAAGTAGTTTGGATTGAAAATGTTAAGAAATCTGTAGTTGACAGGGGGCTGAAGCTAAAGCTTCGCCCCAGGCGAATGCCCTGCGCATTCAGAATGGTGGTGGTGGCTGGGGTTCAGCCCCCCCTTCACAAATTCCAGGCTATGTCACTTGAGTATGTAAGGAAAAAACAGCAATATCATAAAAAAGTCAAATTTGAGAAAACCTACAAATGTAAAAGTAGAAAGTTGTGCATGAACAGTATGTAGGGAAAAAAAAAATAAGGATAATGTAAAATTTGGAGAAAACGTCTCAACTTCAAGAAAAATAACCTAAATATCTCAAACTGATGAGAGAAAAGGCATTACTCACTATTCAAGTAACTTAAACTTGTTTGAGAGTACCCCAGCAATCCAGGCAAACCCAGTCCATTCCAAGTTCCCTCTGTTGTCAGAATGGGGTTACCTACACTACTTGACACATGCTAAATGACCCTGCAAGCGATGTAGGTCATTGCCCACCTCATCTCGGTGGGCATTAGAATAGGTCACCGTGGATAAACGTGGGGTGAAATAGGTGTCACTGTCACCACAGCAACAGAGTGGAAATGAAACAAGGCAGTCTCATTATTCTGACAGCTCAATATATTAATTTCAAAGCTGCAGCAGACAACAGCGTGTGCCACAATTACACAAATATCACAACGGCCAAGAGTGAAGTTTGTTTGAGAATTTTTTTCTGTGAAGTCTGCAGCAGCTCTGACTGTCTCCGACTGCTGTGGGAGACTGTTCAGCATGGAGAATCCCGGTTCGCCCTGCATTAACGTGCACGTCTGCTTTTTTTTTTTTTTCTTCTTGTGACAGCCCCATGAGGGGGGGCATCCTGCTTTGTGTGTCACTGGACACACACAGCATCTCTTATAAAAATGAAAGTATTCTGTGCCGATATGGGGGGGGACTAATTATGTGAAATGCTGGGTGCATTTTGCAACTGGAGGACAGACAGCAGGAACAATTGAACTATGTAGGTCAAACACTGATCTGATGAGTTTGATACAGAGTGACAAAATTAAAAAATGTGTAAAAATACTGGCGACTCTCAACTAATCAGTAGCAGCTAGTATCACGCTTCCAGGCTCACTGCATGTTCATCATCAGCGATGTGAGGCCATGAAATTTGATACGCTGGAGAACTGCACTTATTTGTGGGAGATCAGACCCACATCTTGAAGTTTGAAAAAGCTACAGAGGATTGTTGAAGTGTTAAATTATGCCAATAAAACCCATGACTGCGACTCACCAATTGCAGTTTGAAAGTAGCTTCAGATACTTCTTTACTATTATTCATTCCACACCAGGATTTTTTTTAGTGTATATTGCAATAACTTATACTTAAGTAATTAAGAGTGTACACTGTAAAGGTGCTTTTCCTTGTGTAGAATTTCTAGTCACTTTCTTCACCTGTGGTGCTATAGGAAGGAGCAGACTTTCTGCGGTCTGAATGGGTTGTTGCTGGAGGACATGCCCGTGAGCAGCGGGTCCTGCTGGGCATTCTGGAGGCAGAACTGCTGCAGGTCTGCTGCAGCCTGCGACACCTGTGGAAACAACCCAGGAAAGTTTTACTCAGGCATGCATCACTTGGAAAAAAGAAAATAGTCTCCCCCACCCGCCAACATCATCAAACCTTTCTACGTCTTGTTACCAACCAAATGCATTTGATTACCCAATATCACACAAATGCAAAAAAATAAAAAAATACTCCCTCAAATTTGCAACTTCTTTCCACATAAATTTTAAACTCATTTCTTGTATATTTACAACTTAAATGTGTGGCTTTTCTAAGTTTTCAATTTTTATGAATTTGTAGATATAAAAATTTATTCTCTACTTAATTCTTGCAAATTCCTATTTTTCCTGATAATTTTGTAACTTTTTCCTAGTAAATTTGCATTCCCACCCCCTTTAAAATTCACTACTTTTTCCATCAAAAGTTTCAACTCCTTGGAAATCTACAACGTTCATATGTTCATAAACTGGTTAAGTTTTTATTCCATGTGAGGGTCAACATTTTTTCCTCTTCATGTCTAGACAATAATCCAAGTTTATTTAAAGTCTTTATTAGGAGAGGCAATATTTTCCCCCCATTTTAAAGTATATGAATACCTCAAAAACTGCACCCCCCCCCCCCCAAAAAAAAAAAAATAAAACCCCGCTATGATGCAGTGTTGATTGGTTATGTACACGACATGGATTAGTTTGGTTAGGTGTGCATATTACAAATGATGTACACGAGAATAAGACCTGTCGTTCATACAGTGCTATATTTAAACTATGTGGTGCACTCCCCCCCCCCCTCCAAAAAAAAGCTAGAAACGGCCTTGACTCATGGTGTCCCCTTCAAAAGAGTCATTTTTGAGAAAGTGCTCCGTTTATGTCCCCTTTAAACAGTTAAATGAAATGTCCGCCCATTGTTTGACTCTTATGTCACAGACATAATCTTTACTGTATCGAAACATTATTCAAAGTTGCACCAAAAGCCAGTCCACACCCTACTAAAATATGAACAACCGTCACCTTGACTCTGTTTATCCCAGCTTCATGCTTCAGCTGTTGGACTATTTTCTTCATGGCGACGATGTTGGAAGGTCCCGACATTGCTGAAATTTAAACGAGCTTCAGTACAGCTCACAGCTTTTATGAAGAGCTGGTTGTTGTTAGCCACCCTGCTAGCTACTGCTTCCTCAACACCGAGTTTCCGGTTTAAATTAAAGGAGTTGTAGCTGTCTGATGCTTCGTTCAAGTCATGCTCGTAAATATGGGCTTCAACCTCAGTATTTCATTTGTTAGTGCCCCCTGGAGCCAGAAATTATGCATAAGAGATAAATATACACATATAAAAATGAAATTAAGTTTTTTTTTTTTTTTTTTTATGTGTGCAGGGTTAATAACGCAGACATGCCTGGTATAAATACAGTATGTAATTTTTAAAGGTCCCTTTGACTAAAACATGTTTTTGTGGGTTTATGCTTTCTTGGGTCATGCCACTACAGTAAAAATATTAAAATCTCTCTTCTTTCGGCTGCTCCCTTTAGGGGTCGCCACAGCAGATAATTTGCCTCATCTCACCCTATCCCTTGCATCTTCCTCCGTAACACCAACCCTCTCCACATCCTCCTTCACTACATCCATTAATCTTCTTTGGTCTAACTGTTCTGTTGACCAAACTGCTCAACCTGCGCTGTCATTCTGATATACAGTGATCCCTCGCTACTTCGCGCTTCACCTTTCGCGCCCTCAGTGCATCGCGGATTTTTCAAAAATATTCATCAAAAATTCAAAATTGAGAAATAATGGGCGGGCGCTAGCAGAAGGCAGGGAGACTACATTAGACCATCAGGTGTCAACACGGAGAGCCGCACAACTCTCTGTTCGCTGTTGTCGTGTTGGCTGGGCTCGGAAATCTCGCAAGCTGATTGGCCGAGACGTCTCACCCACCTCCTCTCCCTGCCGAGCACCCATGAAGGGAAGAAAGACCGCATTCATTGCTTTTTATCGCTCGTGTTACTTAGTCTCGCCGCGTGGAACTTTTTGCTGTTCTCTTGTGCCATTTTGTGCGAAATAGTCTTCCCGTCGAGCCACTACGCCGCCTCCTGCAGCTTCAGCTCTATCGGAAGCTGCCCTCGATGATCCTGCGCCTCCAGCACCTCACGATGAGGCGTCACCTGAGGAGCAGTAAAGCTCTCATTAACCTGTGCAGTAAATCATTTTCATCTTGAGTTACGTATCTTGTTATAAGAATAAAAGAGTTCTAAAAACATATTTATGTACACTTTGTTTACATCTACGTATGTATGTACACGTACACACACACACACGTATCATATGAGAGAGAGAGAGTGGGAGAATGAACGTACGTATTATTTATGGGTGACGTCATTAGGGGTGACACTACTTCGCGGTTTTTCACTTTTCGCGGTCGGTTCTGGAACCCATTAACCGCGATAAGTGAGGGATCACTGTACTCATTTCTAATCCTGTCATTCCCACTGAGAATCTTAGCGTCTTCAGCTCCACCTCGTCTTTTTGTCAGTGCCACCATCGCCAAACCATACATCATAGCAGGTCTCACAACCATCTTGTAAAGCTTCCCTTTCACTCTTAACTGCTATTCTTCAGTCACAAACCACCTGACACTCACCTCCATCCACCCCCACCCTGCCTGCACTTTCTTCTTCACCTCTCTTGTGCACTGACCATTGCTTTGAATGGTTACATTTCTCTTCACTTGGAAATACTTAGCTTTTTGGTAGAATAGGCAGAAGCCGGTATTGCTGTTCCAGGTTACATTGCCCAACATCATTGGGAAATTATCACATCTTCAGTTATGGCAGAGAGGGTAAGTTATGGTTACAACCCGTCATTGTACTATTGGCAGTGATGACTTAAGGTCCTTGCGCTGTAAGACCAGAGAAATTTGTTCTCTCTCCCAGGGCTGCAAAAGCAAAATTATGTTATTTTTTTCTTGCAGCCTCACATGGATTGGAAATTCTTGCAGCTTGTTCTTGACACATAATCTGGGCAGAACTTTTTTCTTGTGTGGTGTCCGACAGCTATTGTGTGATTGGTCAGGAATTTGAATTTCCTGCACTTGAGTTTCTTGTGAAGTACAGAAAGAAATGTCCTGGCCAGAAAGAACTTTGTTCTTGTTCTTGCCACCTCAAGGAAAAAAAATTCTCTGTTCTTGCCAAGTATCTACAGGTCTTTAGTCCCCGCCCAGAGTTTCTGAGCCAAGACATTAACTTCAGAGGTAATAGTACTACTATGGAATTAGCTTATGAAGTGGGAGTTTTACTGTTAATTTCATTAAATTTCACTCACCCTAATAGACATCCCTGTTCCCGCTTGGTTCACTAATCTACAGTTGATAGTTTATTGATGATATATCTCATGTTATTCTGCCTTTTTTGTTATATTTTTGCCATAGCTTGGCTAGTGGTCGGAGTTAGTTAGACCGCCTGGCATTAGCTTAACTGTAAGATTGTGGCTGGTTTTGAACCGCAATTTCTATAAATTCTATCCACTCTAACTGGAATCATTGTTCATCTACCAACACTTGACCACATAAGTCATTATTTTAGCTTATTTTACTTCAGTTTATTATATTACCGAAGTGGTGGCTAGTGATAGAGTGTAGAGGGTAAAAGGGAAGGATGTGGAGGCGAGGCACAAGCGTAGGTCGACACAGAGTCTTTATTCACCCTTTAACATATATGTACAGCAGCGTGGCCGCTGGGGCCGTATCTCTGTAGAAGAGCCTAGAAGCCTCCCCAGTCTCTCTGGGTTCTCTTTATATAACTTTATTACCTCGCATAGAGACTGGGGCTGACGCATTATGCATGGGCATGAACAAAGGCAATGTGTGGCACGATTATTATAACACATGTTACATTCATCACATACATTCGCCTCCCTGTGCTACATGCTACAGCATGGAGCAGCAGGGGGCGAAGGCACCTCATAGTCTGGTCTAATTACCCCCGCCAGGGGGCTACCCACTTCAGTCCATTGTTCAGCTCCTCTTCCTGGTTCTGGGTGTGAGAAAATGTCCACCCGCAGTATATAGTGTCACCACACAGCCCCCCCCCCCCCCGTCCCGAACACTCAGAAGGGGCTGTGACCCTCCAGTCCTGTAAGGATGTGGGGAAGGCAGTGAAAAAAAAAACTTAAGCTGCATTAGGGAAACTTGGCAATCTTGCTTTAGGTGCGGGGGCAGTCCTAAAGGCTCCGAGGAAAGCAATCGGCTTAATTCCCCGTGGAAGCGCAGCGGCTGAGAAACAAATACAAGTCCTGTGTGCGAGGCTGCTTTAGGTGCGATGCGCAAAGCCTAAAGGATCCGAGGATGGCAATCGGCTGTGCTCCCCGGGAATGTGCAGCGGCTGAGGACAATGTATAAGTTCTAGGAGCCGGTTTGTCCCTGGTGCGTGGTGTGCGCTGTGGCCACATAGCTTCAAGTTGTGCTGTCCTCGTAATCCTGCGGTGTGCGCTGAAACTCCGCTGTCGGGAGGTGAAGTCAGGGTCAAGGAGCTTGATTGAAACACGCAGACGGTGCTGATCTTCCCCTTTCAGGCTCTTTCTGTGCAGTGCTCATCTCGCTGATCCTGGTGCATCTCGGTCCCCGTGCTGCTTGCTCCCTCCGGCCCTTGAGGTCACCATTGTGGAGAGAGGAACAGGGGCGCGCGCTCCAGTGTGCATGAAAAGGATGCAGGCAATCCTTGGTACTCCGAGTTCACAGCGCGGTGAAAGGGAGTAGACTGTTCATCACGTCGGGGTCACCACTGTAGAGGGTAAAAGGGAAGGATGTGGAGACGAGGCATGAGCGTAGGTTGACACAGAATCTTTATTCACCCTCTAACATATATGTACAGCCTGTGGTCCCCAGCGTGGCCGCTGGGGCTCCATCTCTGTAGAAGAGCCTAGAAGCTTCCCCAGTTTCTCTGCGTTCTCTTTATATAACTTTATTACCTCGCATAGAGACTGGGACTTCCACATTATGCATGGGTCTGAACAAAGGCAATGTGTGGCATGATTATCATAACACGTTACATTCATCACATACATTCGCCTCCCTGCGCTACATGCTACAGCATGGAGCAGCAGGGGGCGAAGGCGCCTCATAGTCTGGTCTAATTACCCCGCTGGGAGGCTACTCCCTTCAGTCCATTGTTCAGCCCCTCTTCCTGGTTCTGGGTGTGAGAGAATGTCCACCCGCAGTGCCTAGTGCCACCACAAGAGTATCCGCTCCACAGCCGGGGAGGTTGTGGGTTCAAGCCCTAGCCGGGTCATACCAAAGACCATATAAAATGGTACTTTCCACCTTCTAGCTTGGTGCTCAATATATAGCAATACAATGGGGAAAGGAAAGTTGGTTAGAATAGAATAGGCTTTACTATCATTAAGTAAGAGAGAAGGATTAAATAAAACACAGTTATAGAACACACAATTAAACCCACTACTGAAAACAAAAATAGCCCAGGATTATGGAAATATACACAGGTATAGTAGTGGCTTCGCGGGTGGAACTATAAGAGTGTGGGGTACAGAACACACAATTGAACACACAATTGAATAAAATGACCCAAGAATTATGGAAAATACAGTATGCATCGGTATGGTAGTGGTTTCACGGATGGGTCAATATACATGAAAATGTGGAGTGCTAAGACAGGTGTGTTATTGTAATAATTAAAAAGGTTCCTCACTTCTGTGCATGTGAGTGTTCAGAGGGAGGGGGGTGGGGTCTCTGACTGCTTGCAGTTCGGATGGCCAGGGGAAGAAATGGTTTGCCAGTCTGGAGGTGTGAGACCTGATTGATCTGAACCATCGTCCAAAGAGAAGCAGGTCAAACAAGTGGTGGGTGGGATGTGAGGGGTCTTCTGTGATGGCCTTGATCTTTCTGAGACATGAGGATCTGGAGATGTCTTCCAGGGAGGGCAGAGGGCTGCAGATAATTTTTGGGGCGGTATTGATGGCCCTCTGCACAGTCTTCCTGTTCACGGGCATGGAGCCGGTATACCACACACCCAGGCAGTAGGTAAGCATGCTCTCCACTGAGCAGTGATAGAAGGCCAGCATCAGCTTCTGGTCCAGGATGTTCTTCCTCAGGACACGAAGGAAGTGCAGCTGCTACTGGGCTTTTTTCACCAGGGCCTTGGTGTTGACAGTCCAGGAGAGGTCAGAGGACATGTGGGGGCCCAGGAACCTGAAGGCGGGGACGTTTTCCACACGGTCACCATTTATGGGGGGGGGGTCCTGTCCATTCTTCCTGAAGTCCAGTATGAGTTCTTTGGGTTTTTTGCACATTCAGTTTCAGGTGTGTTTGCTTGACACCACAGCATCAGATTCTCTTCCTCCACCCTGTATGCCTTCTCATCATCATTAGTAATGAGCCCAACCAAGGTGGTGTCATCCGCGTACTTCACGATGATGGTGGTTGGGTGGGTTGGAATACAGTCAAAGGTGTACAGAGAGTACACCAGAGTAGAGGGCTTAGCATGCAGCCCTGGGTGGAGCCAATGCTGAGAGACCATGTGGAGGAGTGGTGTGGGCCAAGTCTGACTGTTTGTGGGTAGTTGGTGAGAAAGTTTTATCCAGGAACAGGTGGGGAAGGGGGTGGTTCTGGAGGAGGTGCAGTTTGTTGATCAGGATGACCGGGATGATGGTGTTGAAAGCTGAGCTGTAGTCCACAAAGGGCATCTTCACGTAACTCCTTGGGTTCTCCAGGTGGCTCAGCACTCTGTGGAGAATGGTGGAGATGATGTCTTCTGTGGACGGGGGGGGGGGGGGGGGGCAGTCCCTTATGTGCTGGGACACTAGTTGCTCAAAACACTTCATGGCTACAGACATGAGTGCTATGGGTCTGTAGTCATTCAGGCTGTCAATTGTGGACTTTTTGGGGATGAGGATGATGGTGGCGTGCGTCAGGGAGAGGTTGAACAGTTTGGTGAGGATCCCTGCCAGCTGGTCTGCACATACTTGGACCACACAGCTCCTGGGATGCCATCTGGACCAGCAGCTCTGCGGGGGTTCACTGTTCTCAGTTGCCTCCTCAACTCGTGCACCTGTAGAGAGGGGAGGAGGGGGGAGAGAGAGGCAAGGAGGAGGGGGAGAGAGGGAAGGAGGGAGGGCAAGTTTGGGGAGGGGGGGCTCAAACCGGGCAAAGCGGCTGTTCAGCTCCTCTGCCAGAGTGAGGCTGCTGTCTAATGATGGGGGGCACTGGCCCCTGTGGTTGGTGAGGGCCTGGATGCCTCTCCACAACTGGTGGGGTTTGTCTGAGGAAGCTCTCCACCTTCCTTCTATAGGTGTTCTTAGCAAGTTTTATGCCTCTCCTCAGGTTGGCTCTGGCAGTGCTGTACAGAGAGCTGTTCCTCTGTCTAAAGGCTGAGTTGTGGGCCCTGATCAGAGCCTGGACTTCACTGGTCATCCAGGGTTTGCAATTTGGAAAGACCCAGATGTGTTTGGTGACTGTCACATTTTCTACACAGCATTTAATGTAGAAAAGGACAGACTCGGTGTAGGAGTCCAGGTACTGCTGTTCAAAGATGCTCCAATCTATGCAGGCAAAGCAGTCTTGTAGCTGGAGGAGAGCATTTTCAGTCTGGGTTTTAATTGTTTGTTTGGGGGGAACTCTTCCTGAGGGGGGTGTAGGGGGTGTAGGCAGGTGTTAGAAGCAGGGAGAGCTGCAAACATGATCCAGTGTTCTTTCCCCTCTTGTGGGGCACTTAACGTGTTGGTGGAATTTGGGGAGTACAGTTTTTAAGCATGCTTTGTTAAAATCTCCTGCAACAATGTGGGCTGCATCAGGGTGATCTCCTTGCTGCCTGCTGGCAATGTGCTGGAGGTGGTTGAGTGCTAAGCTAACACTAGCATCTAGAGGAATGTAAACAGCTGTTACAATGACTGCATTTACAGTGGTGAGAAAAAGTGTTTGCTCCCTTCCTAATTTATTATTTATTATTTTTTTGTATGTTTGTCACACTTAAATGTTTCAGATCATCAAACAAATTTAAATATTAGACAAAGATAACACAAATAAACACAAAATGTAGTTGTCATAGCTAGGAGCGGCACTGGGGTTAAGCTCCCAGTGCCCATAAAATGCTCCTTACGGCGTGCGTCTCGAAAAGCCTCTGACAACTAAGTCCAACTCCTAGCCTGCCCGTGTGGTTTAGTCTCTAAGCCCGGCGGAACTGCTTTTACTAGTAGGAGAAGGGGCGAGGGTGGATCTCTGGCGCCTTAAAACCAGATGCTTCGGGTAGATGGTGGCTCGTCAACCTGGGAAGGTAGCCCATCTAGGGGAAGGTAAACCCTGATTTCAAACCTCCGCTGCCTTGCGGCACACCCGGTCACGGGAAAGGCTTCGGGAGTCAACCCTGAGGAAAAACAACTGCAATCAAGCGTTTGCGATAACTGGCAATGAGTCTTGTACAGCCCTTGTATAGCCCTGTGGAGGAATTTTGGCCCACTCATCTTTGTAAAATTGTTGTAATTCAGCCACATCGGAGGGTTTTCAAACATGAACCACCTTTTTAATGTCATGCCACAGCTTCTCAATCAGATTCAGGTCAGGACTTTGACTAGGCCACTCCAAAGTCTTCGTTTTATTTTTCGTAAGCCATTCAGAGGGGGACTTGCTGGTGTGTTTTGGATCATTGTGTGGTGTCAGTGTTTGACACGTTATTGTGAAGTGCGGTGTAGTGGTGAGCACTTTCTGTTCCACCACTGCACCACCCATAGCAGAGGGCATCCATGATGTGGACTCTTCAACTGGTGCCCTCTGCCAGATGTCTTCTGTGTGTCCGCTGTTATTACCAATGTTCAATAAAGCTGTGTTCGTCCAGCCATCTGGCCTCATCCTTTATAGAGGTATTTTGCCATACATAACATTTGGCAATCGAGGATTAACTAATGGAGGTGTGTGTTACGCCACTTCACCCCTTCCCTGAGCTCCTGGGTGAGCCGCCCGTGCCGTGGCCAAGATGGTTTGAAGCTTTCCAGACCTACATCACTGCACTCTACCTGGGTAAGCTCGACAAGTTAAGAGCACGTTCTCTACTTATTCACAACCTCGGGATTGAGGGCCAGCGTGTCCTGTGCACACTCGGAGCTTTGAACTCTTTTGAAGACATTGTCGAGCTGCTAGCAAGCCATTTTCATACCCCAGATAGCGTGACTGTCCTCAGGATTTGCTTTCCAAAGTTACATCAACGTGTGGGTGAGCCTATACATCAGTTTGTCGCCGACTTGAGGCAGTTAGCTAATGAGTGTTGCTTTGGGCCGCTGGAGGATGAATTGGTGCATGACCAGCTTGTGGAGCACACAAGTAGTGCCGCTATATGGGCTAGGCTACTCACAGTGTCGAATGACCTAACGTTAGCCAGGGCTGTCGAGCTAGCTCTCCAGCTGGAGGCCGCAGACAAGCTAGCTTCGGAGCTAAACTGGTGCTAGTCACAACTGCCGCTGGAGCCTCCCGCTGCAGCAAATGTGGCGGACTCGGATAGCGAGGATAGCTTGGATGACAATACTACGGAAGCCAATGCTGCCAGCCAAATGTCTGCCCTGGAAAAACCCTTTTCCAAGGGTTGCGGGTCCCCGATACACCAAAATAAGGCTAAGGACTGCCTGGCCAGAGGGAAGCGTTGTAGCAGATGTGGACGATTGAACCATTATGCTAGAGTGTGCCGTGTATCTGAGCCACGGAAGAAATCACTCCACCCGCCCTCGACAACCATCCACATGGTGTCTCCCAGTACCAACAGGTACACATTCTGCGCAGTGGAAATGGACGAGGCAGAGGTACCGCTGCTGCTCGACACAGGGGCGGAGGAGTCGTTGCTGAATTGGGCCACGGTGAGGAAGTTTTTCCCCCACTACAGAGTAAGAGGTAATCCAGTGCCGCTTTATGGTTATGGAGGTGGAAGGTTGTGCACGGTTGGGACTTTGGAATTAACGGTTCGATATAAGTCTGTGACGATGGTTGACTTCACGTTCCACGTGACAGCCCGAGGTGACAACATCATGGGCTGTGACTTGTTCTAAGGACTGGGTTTTGCCATTAAAGATGATGCTGGGGAAGAATGGTCAGGTTTTGGCCAGTGGAACCACCCAGTTCCGGTGGTCGATGAGGACGTTGTGTGGGATAAAGAACTAACGGACACCACAGTAGTCAAGCAGGACCAGTCTCACTCAGGTTTGGCGCAGGCGGGTCTCAGTGCTGGCGCTCGGGAAATGGTAGGGGGGTACCGAGCATGGCGGCGAGGCACCTGTGCTGGCGAGTGATGCCGATGTGCTAGCCCCAGATTTCTCCGGAGCTTTTCCACAGAGGGATGGAGCGTCTGCAGCTATGATGGCAACCGCTACGACGGCTTCAGAAGAGGATAGGGCCAGACCGATGAGCACAGGAAAACTACGTGCTCAGCAGCACCATGCCAGGCGAAGCCGAGCCCCTCTTAGAGTTATGGACTTAGTTCGGGTTTGAGGAGAGGAACGTCCACGGCGAAGATGGGCCAGACGACAGCCAGCGAAACACCAGGAGTGTCTGTGCATAGTGGCTAAACTGGGCGCAGCATACTTCCAGGTGTCTGATGGCTCGGCGAGGCACGCCAATCAGTTTCGGCGTGTCCGGGAAGAGGCTTCTGGTGATGGGGCTGGATGAGAGCAGGAGTCGGTGGTGATGAGGAGAAGTGCTTTCATCCGGGAGGTCAGCCACTGTCCCAGGGGCCTGCTGCTTTCAGGGGCGCGCTTGCTGAGGGGCTGCCCTGGGCCCCTCTCATGCTGGTTCTGCTCCTCCTGCCCAAGGAACAGTGCTGTAAATTTGTGTTAATAATTCTGATGTTCTTATGTTTACGTACTGTATGTTGTAAAATGGGATTGTTTTGTGTGGGTTTTTTTTTAGTTTAGGAACACGGCAGGGATTTTAGTTTATTAATTAATGGACTTTTTTTTTAGTTTATCAGGTGGCAGAATAATCCACCGTGCCGTGTGAGTAGACCACCCGTCCACCCTATTTTAAGTTTTGTTGTGTGATTGTGGTAGGCTATTTAGATCAGAATCAGAATCAGAATCAGATTTATTGCCATTGTTCATGTAGTACACAAACTAGGAATTTGTCTCGGTGTGATGCTGCAACATTAAACATGAAAAAATAAAAGATAGAAATAAAACTATACATGCAATAAAATGTAGAATATGAATGAGTAATACTAGTCAAAGCAATTTTAAATATATTAGCGAGTAGCAGATATTGTGGAGTACCACATAGTGCAGTCGGTAATGCAAAAAGAAAACAGTGAATTGACATGAGTCTGGTTGAGCTGCTGTACATAGTGCACGAGAGTCTAATAAGATAGATACATCAGTTTTCATTTTATTAGTGTGTTTTTCGGGTCCTAAATTGGGAAGGGTTTAAATGTGTGTGTGGTTTTTATCATCAGCATTCAATAAAGCTGTGTTCGTCCAGCCATCTGGCCTCATCCTTTAAAGAGGCATTTTATCATACATAACACATTGTCTTTCTGCAGAACTCAAGTGCTCTTCAGCTTGAGGTCACAAACAGATGGCCGGACATTCTCCTTCAGGAATTTTTGTTAGACAGCAGAATTCATGGTTCCATTTACCACAGCATGTCTTCCAAATCCTGAAGCAGCAAAACAGCCCTAGACCGTCACACTACCACCACCATATTTTATTGCTGGTATGATGTTCCCTTTCTGAAACTATGTTACTTTTACACCGGATGTAATGGGACGCACACCTTCCAAAAAGTTCAACTTTTGTCTCGTCAGTCCACAGAGTATTTTCTCAAAAGTCTTGGGGATCATCAAGATGTTTTCTGGCAAAACTGAGATAAGCCTTTGTTCTTTTTGCTCAGTAGTGATTTTCGTCTTGGAGCTCTGCCATGCAGGCCATTTTTGTTCGATCGCTTTCTTATGGTGGAGTCATGGACACTGACCTTAACTGAGGCAAGTGAGGCCTGCAGTGCTTTGGATGTTGTTGTGAGGTCTTTTGTGACCTCTTGGATGAGTTGTCACTATGCTCTTGGGGTAATTTTGGTCTGCCAGCCACTCCTGGGAAGGTTCACCACTGTTCCATGTTTTCGCCATTTGTGGATAATGGCTCTCACTGTGGTTCGCTGGAGTCCCAAAGCTTTAGAAATGGCTTTATAAACTTTTCCAGACTGATAGATCTCAATTACTTTTTCTCATTTGTTCCTGAATTTCTTTGGATCGCAGCATGATGTCTAGCTTTTGAGGATCTTTTGGTCTACTTCACTTTGTCAGGCAGGTCCTATTTAAGTGATTTCTTGATTGAAAACAGGTGTGGCAGTAATCAGGCATGGGTGTGGCTAGAGAAATTAAAGTCAGCTTTCCAAAGATGTGATAAACCAGAGTTATTTTGTTTTAACGGGGGTGTGGGGGGGGGGGGTCACTTTTTCACACAGAGCCATGTAGGTTTGGATTTTTTTTTACCCTTAATAATAAACACCATCATTTAAAAACTGCATTTTGTGTTTACTTGTGTTATCTTTGTCTAATATTTTAAATTTGTTTGATAATCTGAAACATTTAAGTGTGACAAACATACAAAAAAATGAGAAATCAGGAAGGGGACAAACACTTTTTCATACCACTGTAGCTTGCGGAGAAGATAAAAAGGCCTGCATGGGAAGGAAATGGCCTCTAAGTCGGGTGAACAGTGGCTTTGAATTATTCTGCTGTTATTACACCAAGTCTGAAGCACATAAGCACAGAGCCCACCACCTCTCCCCTTACCAGAATCAGCGTTGCAGCTGAAGCGGTGTGTAGTTTGGCCACATAGATCCACAGCGGTGTCTGAAATATATGGATTTAGCCATGACTCGGTCACAATCAGAATACAACAGTCCCAAATGTCGCGATTGTAGGCAATCACCGATCACAGCTCATCCATTTTGTTGGCGAGGGATGTGGCGTTGGTGAGAAAAATTGAAGGTAACGTGGTTTGGTGTGTAGTTTGCATAGCTGGGCACAGAGGCCAGCCCTGCAGCCTCGTTTCTGCTTTCTCTCTTGCCGTCTACACTGTTTGCAGGGCTCGATAACAAACCATGGAGCACCCAAAGGTCTGGTTATCTCCTCAGGGATGTGGTGGTGATTACTGGAATAAGCGCTGGAGATGTTGGAGATAAGCTGGCGGCCAATGCCTACTAGTTCCTGGCGACTGTAGGTAATTAGTCCATCACAGGAGTGCAGAAAAAACACAAAAACGAGCGCAGTAGTCTGGAGCGTCTAGCCACAGCGTATGAGTGCATCACCATCTTATGTTGGTTTGTGCAGCCACGGGGACTGCACAAGCCAGTATACTCCTAATGCTGGTCCCAAGTCCAGGTAAATCATGGGTCATTTTAGGAGAAGGTCATTTGGAGTAAAATGACCCATGACCCCAGATAAGGGAGCAGCCGAAAAAAGAAGACCTTATAATCTGACAGGGGCCAAAGGCAGCTAGTTGATTTTAGCAGTTTTCTCTTCACTCATTTCCAAATGTTTCTGTGCTTATGGTATTCTAGGGACCGATCACATACTATCCACCACTGAAACTATAGAAGGTATGTGCATGATGTCACAGAACAGAACTCATGGCAGAATCCTCCGAGTGGCAAAAATGAGTGGCAGCTTCAGTTTGTATGCAACAAAACACACAAACCACACACAATATTCAGTCATCACAGTATGCAGTAGCTGCTTGTGTTGCAGAGAAGTCTTATCATTCTACCTTGTATTTACTAATTACATGTAATTATACAACAGGTATTTCCGACTGAGCAATTTCATTGGACAATAGGGATTCCAGGAGTTACTAAAATTCACGATAATTGCACTCCGTTTCACTGGATATGTATCACTCTGCTTCAAAGGTGTTCATGTAAGCATTAATTACTAACACTAATTTACTGTCAACCAACTCTGTGACATTTGCAATACTGTGTTGAATACCTTAATTTCCAGAGTGAGGCACTGTTTGAAAAGATTTCTTACCTGATCTGGAAGTCCCACCCTTTTGAAAAAGCTTTTTTCCGCTTACAGTCTGCCCTTGTATAAACATTGTGAAGCTATTTCACGTTAAAAAAATAGGCAGTGCAAGAGTTGGATTTATTGTTTTGGTTAAAAAACCACAATACCTTTGTGGTGATGGACTCTTTGTTACATCTGAAAATGCGATGAAAAGCGAGTGAAGTGTGCTAAATCGCTAACTTCTCTTTCAAGAAAATTTTTGACATTTCTTTTTGTGGTGCAGTTTTCTGTAAGATATTGTAAGAATATTGATCCATACTTCCTACATTGTGTCACAGACACTTTAAGATACGTAGTTGTTTACTTGTTTTAATTGGCATACAATTTTTTTTTCAATTTTAACTAGTTATCTATTGCCAGAAAATTTTTGCTTAAGTAAAATTATCTGCCAACAGAGCAAGAAAATTTGGCTTACCAAATTGCTTAAAACAAGTTAAAAACTATCTGAAAGCATGAAAAATTTTCTTATACAAAAACTGCACGGCAAGAATAAATATCTTCTCAGACAAAAAAAAACAACAACAAGCATATACAGCCTTAATTTAAGATATTTCATCTTACTTATATTTGAGTTTTGGCATTGGCTATGGATATGGAAGCATACCTATAGAATTCTTGTTACAGATTCAGCTTGAATCTGATTGGCCAGTATGTTCTATTAATGTGTATCTTGAAAGCTATTTTGAAAGGCTAAAGGTATGGAAATATGAGGCATTTGTTTCAAAATTTTAATGAATATCTATTTACTACCCTTTTAACCTTACCCACTCCCAAATCCTAAGGCTAATCTCTTCATTTGAAGTGTAAATATCATTTCATATCAAGTAAAATGGTTTGGACAAGGTGCCGATAGCAGGATTGGATTCAGCAACCTTCTGGTCATCGGCCCAACGTACTATCTACCTAAGCCAGCAGTTTGCTTGGGGTTGATCTGAAAAGGTTTTGTCGGATTGTCAACTCTTCCATAGCAAGAGAAATTTTGTATAGGGATTGTGAAGACAGAGTGTCGCCACTGGTATGGACCTCTTTAATTAGATGGCGTATTATATGTGCAAGGGAATATATAACTTTCAAATATTAAAATGTACTTTGATTTATAAAAATACACACAAAGATGGAAGTTGTAAATGGTATTTATCTGTGGGCTGGATATCTGTTTTCTTGGTGAGTTGAAGTCCACCTGTGAGATAAAGAGTTAATGTTAATAAATAAGTCAATTGTGTGAGGCAAATAAAAAAAAAACCACTTACCTTTGCCAGCATACTTCCTGGTGGTGTCTTGGGCAAAAGATTCCCTGGGGGCTCAAGTGCCTTATAAAGGGTGCCAGGAGGGAAAAGTATGCAGTTGATGAGTCCAGGGGGAAGTTGGTGGTAGATTTAAATGTTAATAATGGTTTATACTATTTATGGGTGTTTATTTTTTATGTGTGAGTTTGTAAATATTGTGTAGATATTATTTATATGTTTAATGAATATTTTAAGGTATTGTTGGGTATATGTAAAATGTGTGTATTTATTGTCTTATCTGTGGATAATGGTATGTTCTAACCAGGCTAATTATCTCACTAGGTATCTGAGCAGATGATTTTTATTTGGAGGTTGTTGGGTGTCGGTCGTTTTAAATTGGAGTTGTTTGCCTGCACAGTGTCTGAATAAATGAAAAATGCTTGTTGCAAACTCCTGAAGTCCAGCTCTTCTGTGAAATGCGCCTTGACTGCTCGAGCCGTATGACAAATGGTGTCAGAAGAAAAAACCAAAAGTGTTGTTAAAAGCTGAGGAGTGACGACACTGTACAGAAGAAGCAATGACTAACGGAAACGCAAAGAACCAACAGGAGTAGTTAGAGGACTGTGAACCAGGTATGTCAACTGAGCAGCAGGGGGCCAGCGGACCGAACAAGCTGGAAGAATTAACAAGCCTGGTGAAGTCATTAGTTTGTACAAAGGCATCCAGAGATCATCAGTTAGAGGAAGAAACCTCTCTCTAGGAGCAAAGATGGTGGAGTATGCAGCACCAGTTTCATCAGATACAAGCACAGGTGATGGAGTTGAGAGAGAGGTATGCAAGCCAGGGTGAACGCAATGGTGAGAATGACGCTTCGGGTGAAGACTCCGGGGTGACAGCTAGCCTGGTCGGCCCGCAGAAGGAGCTACTGCTGTGGGTGCAACCAAGGACAACACACATGCACTGCGAGCTCAGGCTGAACCCGCTCTCTCCCGAGGATATTGAACATTATCTGGCAACATTTGAAAGAATGGCTACGGTCTGTGCTGGCGAAAGGAAGAGTGGGCTATTCAACTGGTTCCTCTGCTCACAGGTAAAGCACGCAGTGCTTATGTGCTTATGGACATGTCAGACGCAGAAGATTATGAAAAAGTGAAAGAAGCAATTTTAATGAAATATGAGATAACAGCTGACACCTATAGAAGAAGGTTTCGTTCCCTGGACGTTCATCAGGACGAAACCCCTCGTGAACTTTGCTATGTCAGTTTTCTGTATATGTGTAGGGGTGAGTCTACTTATCTGTTTTAGTCTTAATCATGCAGTCCAGTTTTGTTGTAGTGGATGTGGCTCATGGGCTCCTCCCCCTCCCAGCGGCCGGTCTCGCCATCTCTCAGTTTCCACTGTGGGGGTGCGTTCCCTCCTCGGCCACGGCCCCTCCTCCTCCACTGCTCACTTGATGTCCTCCTCCCCCTCCTCCTCCTCGGCTTTCTTGATAAAAGACAGATTCATGGGGAGCCGCAGGTCCCCGTGGGTCAGCAATCACATAAATAGGTGCAGATTTTTCTTTAAAACTTTTATTTTCCTTTCATACCTAGATTCCCAATCTTCAGACACATTACACCAATCTGTTAATATCTTAAAACTTAGTATAATGTCAAACTAAATTTACAAGTGATCCAGACCAGCTAAGAGTTTTGTGTAAATAGTTTGCTGTTATTCTAAGCTTAGTTTTCACTAAATAATTACATTTTATTTGTCTGAATTTAGTATGAGTTAAATCCCTATAAACTAGATTTCATAGTTTTAGGTTATAATTAAAAATAATTAAGGATGATTAAAACATTATCATTTCATCTATGTCCAAATCACATCAGATGCAAAAAGATTCTAAACGTTGTTTTCCCAGTAACATGTAAGAGCACACTGCTCCATTATTCTGTAGGACAGTGCAGTGAGAAATGTCTTGTTCAACATGACAGTAATGTTTGGATGATCGTTAATTGATCAACTTACATAGGATAAGATGGATATAATTCTGATTTTTATTGCTTTAACATGAAGTGTGTGACATATGGGAATTGTACTATGGGGCTTGCCGTAGCTCAGCTGGGGTTGGGAGGGTGAGTGACGTCAGGCGGGCTACGGCTTGGATATATATTGTGCTGTGCAGTTCAATAAAGACAGTTCAGTGTTCAGCAGTAGAAACTCTCCGTCCTCCATTATTCCTACAAAACATTTGGCGACGAGGAAAAATGGGTGCATGCATCAGGGAGCCACCTCCATTCCTTCAAGACCAGGGTATGCCAGCAATACCATGGGCCCGCTGGAAGTCCATGTTCCAGGTGTATGTGATGGCAGCCAGGCTCGGTGACATAAGCGAGGAGAGACGGAGAAGCCTGTTGGTGTACTATCTTGGCACCGAAGGACGTGTGTTCTTCGGGCTGTATGGTAGCGGTTCACTAGATAGAAGACGGGCTAGCTCTAATGGACAGAACTTTTGGTGACAGCTCTAACATCACCAAAAGGAGGCATGGATTTTTTGACCGTCGACAGCGAGCGGGTGAGTCCACGTTGTCATTTGCCTTGGAACTACATAGTTTAGTGAGAGAGTGCGCTTTTGGGCCCATCGAAGAGGAGCTAGTGAGGGATAAGCTAGCTCACAGCACTAGTAGCGAGTGGCTAAAAGCCATGCTAAGGCTAACCCGGGAAACCCTGTCTCTAGATGGCGTGTTGGACTTAGTCAAGCAAAGAGAATCTCCGGCCCTGCAGAAGCTAATGACGCCAGCTAGTGAGGAGCCGACTGCTTGTGGTTTCCCGCTGGAGAGGACAGTTAGCATGCTAACCAGACCCTGAAAATGAGCTAAGAAGAAGAAAAGGTGGATAAGGGCACACACTTTAGCCCCTAGCCTAGAGATGGCAGAGCCCAGCAGTACCGAAGCGGTGTGTGTAGCACGCATGGGGAAAGGACCGCTAAAGTGGTATGTGCTCCAGCTCGACGGGGTTGACGTTCCCCTGATGGTGGATTCGAGGGTGGGTAAATCTATCTTGTGTTTGGCCACACTGAGGAGACTGTTCCCCGCAAAGATTATTAGCGTGGGAGCAGTGAAGGTGTTCAGCTACGGACACGCGGAAATTGAGATGGTGGGCACAGCAGAATTTTCAGTGACTTGTGGGTCAAAGACGGTGTCCAGATTCACCTTCCAGGTAGCACGCCAGGGGACAAACCTGTTGGGAATCAACCTGCTGGGGGTGCTGGGTTTCTCCATAAGGGACCCAGAGGGCTTGACCATGTTGACGGTGTACCCAGATTGGCACCTCCGCTGGCCAGCACTGTTTAAGGGCCTGGGCCATATAGACGCTTTTCACCATCGGCTCCTCATCAACAAGAGCGTGACACCGAGGATCCAGCCACTACGGCGACTTCCCCTTGCGCTGCTGGATGAGGTCTCAGCAGAGCTGTCCAAGCTACTGGAGTCTGGCATCATTGAGAAGGTGGATGCCTCACCGTGGATCTCCAACCTGGTAGTAGCCAAGAAAAAAGGGAGGGGGGGGGATCCAACTGAGCATAGATCTCCGGATGGTGAACAAGGCGGTCATTCCAGACAGGTACCCCCTCCCAACCATGGAGGAGCTCATGGCGGTATTCAGTGGGTCTCAAGTTTTCACAAAGCTGGATCTCCGCCAGGGCTACCTGCAGGTGCCACTCCACCCAGACAGCAGGAACCTGACAGCGTTTGTGACCCATATGGGGGTCTTCAGGTATACTCGGATGCCATTCGGCCTGAGCCCTGCACCCAGTTGTTTTCAATAGGTGATGTCGATGATGTTGGCTGGTCTCAAGGGCATGGTGGCCTACTTAGATGACATCGTAGTGCGTGGCGCATCACGGGAAGAACACAACGAGAGGCTGGAGAGGGTCCTGATGAAACTCTAAGATTATGAGGTTAACCTGAATGGTGAGAAGTGTATCTTCGCAGCTGACACCATAGAGTTTGTGGGATTCTGGCTCACAAGAAGAGGGCTTCAACTGCTACATTCAAATGTGGAAGCAGTCCTGCGCATCCTGGATCTCTCCATGCCTGCTCAGATCTTGTCATTTCTGGGCATGGTCAATTTTTATAGACGGTTCATCCCTCGCTATTCAGAGACAATTGAGCCCCTCTGAGCTCTGTTGAAGCAGGATGTGCCATGGGTGTGGACCCCAGCCTGCTTGGCGGCGGTCTCCAAGTTGAAGCGGCAGCTCACCTCTCCACCGGTGTTGGCCCATTTCGACCCCAATCGAGAGACCATTGTGACCTGCGACACGTCAGGTTCGGCGCTGGGGGCAGTCATGTCGCAGGTGCAGGATGGCACAGAGTGCCCGGTGGCGTTCGTGTCACAGTCTCTCTTGGCAGCATAACAAAAATACGCTGTGGGTGAGAGGGAGGTTCTCCAGTTCTCCAGACTGAACCCGCGCAAGGCCCCTGGTCCGGACGGCGTGTCTCCCTTCACCCTGAGACACTGTGCGGAAGAGCTGACTCCTGTCTTCACAGACATTTTTAACACCTCCCTGAAGTCATGCCATGTGCCGACCTGCCTCAAAACCTCTACCATCGTCCCTGTCCCCAAGAAGCCACGGATCACTGGACTTAATGACTACAGACCTGTAGCGCTCACCTCTGTAGTCATGAAGTCCTTTGAGCGCCTGGTCCTGCCCCACCTCAAGACCATCACCACTCCCCTCCTGGACACGCTGCAGTTTGCCTACAGAGCCAACAGGTCTGTGGACGACACAGTCAACCTGGCCCTCCACTCCATCCTGCAGCACCTGGACTCCCCGGGAACCTACGCCAGGATCCTGTTTGTGGACTTCAGCCCTGCATTCAATACCATCCGCCCCGGTCTGCTCCAGGACAAGCTGTCCCTGCTCAACGTGCCTGACTCCCTCTGCAGGTGGATCACCGACTTCCTGACGGACCAGAGGCAGCATGTGCGGCTGGGAAAGACTGTCTCAGACTCTGTTAGCATCAGCACCAGATCACCCCAGGGCTGTGTACTTTCCCCCCTGCTCTTCTCCCTGTACACCAACTCCTGCACCTCCAGCCACCAGTCTGTCAAGCTGATCAAGTTTGCGGACGACACCACCCTCATCGGGCTCATCTCCAACGGCGACGAGTCCGTCTACAGGAGAGAGGTGGCCCAGCTGGCGTCCTGGTGCAGCCACAACAACCTGCAGCTGAACGCTCTGAAGACAGTGGAGATGATTGTGGACTTCAGAAAAGTCACAGCCCCTCTGCCCCCCTTACCCTCACAGACTCTCCCATCACCACTGCAGATTCCTTCCGCTTCCTGGGCACCACCATCACCCAGGACCTCAAGTGGGAGCCGACCATCAGCTCCCTCATCAAAAAGGCCCAGCAGAGGATGTTCTTCCTGCGGCAGCTGAGGAAGCTCAAGCTACCCACCAAGATGTTAGTGCAGTTCTACACGGCCATCATCGAGTCCATCCTCACCACCTCCATCACCGTGTGGTACGCAGGAGCCACCGCCAGGGACAGACTAAGACTGCAGCGCGTTGTGCGCGCTGCTGAGAAGGTGATCGGCTGCAAGCTCCCATCCCTCCAGGACCTGTACATCTCCAGGACCCAGAGGCGTGCAGGTCGGATCATAGCCGACCCTTCACACCCTGGACATGCACTGTTTGTCCCCCTCCCCTCAGGTAGAAGACTTCGGTCCATTCAGACTAAAACCTCCCGCTACATGAACAGCTTCTTCCCCTCTGCCATCAGACTGCTGAACACTAAGTGACTTATTAGATTCTCGTGCACTACGTACAGCAGCTCAACCGGACTCATGATAATTATCACTGTTTTCTTTTGCACTACCAACTGCACTATGTGGAACTCCACAATATCTGCTGCTTGTTAATATATTTATAAATTGCATAGATTAGTATTACTCATTCATATTCTACATTTTATTGCATGCATAGTTTTTTATTTTTATCTTTAGTGCTACTCCATGTTTAATGTTGCAGCATTGCACCGAGACAAATTCCTAGTTTGTGTACTACATGAACAATGGCAATAAATCTCATTCTGATTCTGATTCTGATTCTGATTCTGATTCTGAGGTGCTGGCCTGCATCTGGGCATGTGAGAGGTGGCACATTTACCTCTACGGGCGCCACTTCACCCTACGGACGGACCATCGTGCACTCACGACTTTGCTGGAAACGTCAGGTTCGGGGCACAGACCGCTGAGGATCCACAGGTGGTCTGAAAGACTGAGACCCTATAATTTCACCACCAAGTTCATCCCGGGCAAAGAGAACATCGTGGTGGACCTCTTGTCTCGCGCCACGGTCAATTCCTCTCAACCAGATGCCGGTGACAGTGATCCAGCTGAGGCGGACCTAGTCCACACACTCTACGGAGCCCTCCACAGGATAGTATCTCCTCAGGACCTCAGGGAGGAGTCGGAATGGGACCTAGTAATGGCGGAACTGCACTCAGCGATCAGGGAGGGCTGGCCAGAGAGGGTGCAGGGTGGGTTGGCGCCTTATCATCAATTCAAAGATGAACTAAGCTGCTGGAATGAGGTGTGTGTGGCCAGAGGGCAATGAGCCCTGATCCCGTTGGCCCTGAGGGCACGGGTCCTGGCGATGTTGCATGAGGGCCATCTAGGGGTGGTAAAGGTAAAACAACGCAGTAGGGACTCTGTCTGGTGGCCGGGCATTGATAAGAATATTGAGGCTATGGTGAAGCATTGCGTACCGTGCCCGGAGAGTGGCAAGACTGGCGGGCTGTCTTCCCCACCATTGCAGCCAATACCGTTCCCGGGAGGGCCTTGGGGACATGTGGAGTTGGATATCTGTGGCGAACTTTACGCAGCACCTTCAAACAGCTGGCTTCTCCTCGTGGCATACGATGTGTTCTCAAAATGGCCAGCAGTGTTTCCAACCAATTCTGTCATGACGGAAGAGGTCACTGGGTTCTTGATGTCCCTGTTTGCTAGGTGGGGGACCCCAAACACGATTACCACAGACAATGGGCCACAGTTCGTCTCCGGAGCTTTTGAGGAGTTCCTGAGCAATATTGTAGTTGAACACGTCAAGACGGTGTACTATCATCAGCAGGCAAATGGAGGTGTTGAGCGCTTTAATAAGACATTGAAAAATGGACTGAGAGCTCACCTGGCGGATGGTTTTGCATTTGCAGTTGCCCTGCTGCACTACAGGGCATCTGTTCATGCCTCGACGGGCAGTTCCCCGGTGGTTCTCATGCTGAGCGTGAGTTGCCTTTGCCAGTGGGGCGGCTGAGACCTTTGGTGACGAGTTCTTGGGAAGACACGGAGGCAGTGCGGGGCCGGGTCGCAAGACAACAGCGAAGGATGAAGCAGAGGTTCAACCGGAAACACAGGGCGAGGGATCATGGACTGAAGGAGATGGACCAGGTGTGGATCAAGCATCCTGTCCGCACTCATAAGTTACAACCACTGTGGACGGGACCACGGCGAGTCACTAGGAAAAGGGGCCTGGACACATTTGAACTGGATGATGGGTCTTGGTGGCACGCCAGTAGACTGAGGAGGTTGCCACCGGGGCAGGGAACTGAGCCTGCAGCAGGATGCTTTAGTGAGAGCTGGGACTGGGGGGTCCTGCCTGATGAGGGCCCACAAATTTGGCCGACGGTGCCAGGTGCAGGGTCTCCTCCTGGGGGACGCCCGGCTAGAATTCGTCGGAGGCCTGGGTACCTGGAGGACTATGTCATCTGAACTGCTGTGTTTGATGCCAGTTGGATCTAGTGGCAGAATAATCTGCTCTAACTTGGCCGGGTGTACTGATAGTCGACTCGGACACCCAAGGAGTTCATCTGTTTATAGTTTTCATGTACATATGTAAAAAAAAACCCCAAAAAAACAAAAAACAAAAACCATGGTGATATTTGTGCACCGTGTTCTTGGTTTGCTGGGTTATTGAACTGGAGCCTGGAACTTTGTAAGGGGGGGGGGGGGAGGAATGTTACATGTGGGAATTGTACTTTGGGGCTTGCCGTAGCTCAGCCGGGGTTGGGAGGGTGAGTGACGTCAGGCGAGCTATGGCTGGGATATATATTGTGCTGTGCAGTTCAATAAAGACAGTTCAGTGTTCAACAGTAGAAACTCTCCATCCTCCATTATTCCTACATAACAGAGTGCACCTTGCTTCTAGGTTAGGGTGCAGAGTTGGAAAAAAGGAAAAAGGAATAAAGGAAAAAGTAGCCTTTGTTTCCACACTATACTGTGAAATTTAGCTAGAGTAATTTTTATTACTTTTTACACATACGGTACATTTTAAACTCAAGTTGTAGAAATGTGTCATAATGCTCTGCAAAGTGGGAGAGTCTCAGCACAGCGCAACATGGATATATACAGTTTTGAAAGCAGATCATGGCACCCATCTGAAATCCAATTTTAGGTGTATTTTATGCCATAGTTGTTTAAAATAATGCCGTTTGATCAAATTTAAGACCTCACATTTGGGAAATGGAAAAAACAACAATATAATGTATTTTACTTACGTGGTCGTTTTGATCATCTGTTTGTCCCGTCTCTCAGTGTCCCTTCCATTTTTTTTTTTACTGTAGTAACGGAGGGAGATGAGGGTCGTCAGTGATGAGGGGAGGAGACGATTTCAGTGGGTCCGGAGAGGAACACACGTGGTCACTGGAGTAGGGAGGCGGATCCAGCCCAGGACCACAGCCACAGTCATCGTCTCGGATTAATGGAGAAACGGACAAACTATTATACAGTGTCTTTTTTCCAGGTTCTTTTTCATTTTTGTCATGCTTTTTATTTTTTCATCTCACCGTTGCAGCATCTCAGTCTCAGTCTTACATTTTTTTCTTCCCTTCTTTCAACCATTTCTGCACCTTGGTCAAGCCATACATTTCTCTCTCCCCTTTATACCCTGCACAAAACCTCCACATTCATCAACCTTCAATTTTCCTCTAAAACCAAACTTCCTTCTCCATTTCTGTCCACTCTCAGCACACAAACTTCACCATACACGCACAACAATAACAATCTCCACAACATTTATTTCTCTTCTTATTTTTTCCCATTTTCTTCAGTACTGTTTGAATTACCCCTATTTTTATATATTCTCAACCTAGGATTTTCACAGCAGCCTCCGACCACCAGTGATCTGTGTGGAGTTTGCATGTTCTCCCCGTGCCTGCGTGGGTTTACTCCGGATTTCTCCGGTTTCCTCCCACATGACAAAAGCATGAAAGTTAGGTTAATTGACATCAAACTGGGGATTCTAAATTGTCCTTAGGTATGACTGTGACAGTGAATGGTTGTCTGTCCAGGGTGTACCCTGCCTCTCGCCCAAAGATGCTGGGATAGACTCTATCCCCCCCGTGACCCAAAAAGGATTAAGCGGAAGAAGATGGATGGATGGATGGATGGATGGATGGATGGATATTCCCTTTTAAAATTAGAAATAAAACTATTTACTCTTTCCTATGCCCAGATTAAGGTTGAGCCTCTTCACTCTCCTGCTGATTGGGGGTAGCCTCTCTGTTGCCTCACTGCTCCAAACCTGCTGTTGAGCAAGTGGGGGAGGGCTTTCTTTACCATGCACGGACTTAGAGCGGCTCCCTTTCAGCCAGAGAGATACTAAGGTCCCCAAAATTGTTGGAAAAATTTCCTTTGAAGTTAACTTGGAAGCTCGATTTGGTTTTATAAATTGGCTTAATAGATTCACACTTTGTTTAATTTGGAGGTAAATTTATGGAAGAATGCAATTCTTATAGTTGACCACAGGATGGAGGCAGTTCCTTCTGCACTCAAGGAGGAGACACACTGATGTCGCTTGAAGGCGGTCTACCTGTCTCAGTTCCAAGATGGCGCCCAGCATGACTCACCCTGGTGATTTTCAAAATGGCGTTTGCACTGCTTAATCTGCACATGTGCTGTTCTCATTCAATGGGAATACTACATGGCTGTTTCGGTCACACGCAAATGTGAACGTGCAATGTGGCTGCAAAGCCTGTTGACCACAAACAATACCTTGGGTTTTTTTTTTAAAAAAAACTAAAGAGCTGTCTCCATTAAATTCAGTTTTATTCATGCAAGAATGATCTTACAATTTTAACTTTGTGTACAATTCAGCCCTGTTATGTCACGCCGCGCCATTCATCAGCGGCGCCACCTGCTCACGCACCTGCTACTCGTCAGCGGCGAAGGATAAAAGCCGCCTCGCCCTGAGCGTCGGCCTGAAGCCGTAGACTTCATTTCCTTTGTATGGACTTCTACCACATTCTCTTCAGCATCCTCATCTCCGGTAAGAAGTTCACTTACCTCATCTCTCCAGTCTGCTCCCCTGTGCACAGGTGGATTCCTCGGCGGCGGACAATCCCGTCCCTCGTCTCTCCTCGCTGCTGCACCGAGCCCTGCAGGTGGCTGTCTCCCGGGCTTCCATCCTTGAAGCGCCAGTCATCTGCCCAAACAAGTAAGCTTCTCTCCCTCGCCTATTCTCCTCCCGTGTTGGTGTGTGCTCATCACCCTGTGTCTGATTTCTCCCATAGGGTTGCCGGCTGAACGGTCTCCTGCCTCTGGGTCCGAAGCAGACGCCACCACCAACACATTAACATTCCGCAGACACGCACCCAAACATCCCTGTTGTTAATAAACGGTTTGAACTACTCTGAGCCTGTGTGTGTGCGTCTCCTGAGCCGAACGTTATGTCAGTACGGCTTCAGCAGAGCGGCTCGGCGGACGGCGGGCTCGCACACCGGTTTACCATCCTCGAGGCTCGGGTGGATCAGATTGTTTATCAGCAACAGGTGGTTCTTAATCAATTATTAGAACTGACTAACCGATTGAACCGCTTGGACCCCCAACAGCCGTTCCTCCCGACTCACCAGGGTGGCGCGGCTCCTGCTGTTCCAGCGGCCGTCCAGCCGGCTCCAGTGGCACCGGTTCGGCTCACGCCGATTCCGACCCCCGCCCGCTTTAGCGGTAAGCTCGGCGGGGCGCGGGGGTTTATTATGCAGTGTGAGTCCGTGTTCCACCGTGTGCCCGGAGATTTTCCCTCGGATCACAGCCGAATTGGTTACATAGGGAATCTTCTGGAGGGGCGTGCGTTAACCTGGACCTACGCCGTAATGGCGAGGCCCAGTTATGCCACCCTCACCTATGACCAATTCGTGAGGCGCTTTCTGGAGGTCTTTGACCACTCACAAACCGAAACGGTCCAGGTCGATCGGCTTCTCGCTCTCCAGCAGGGAAGCCGGTCGGCAGCGGACCACTTGGTCGACTTCCGGGTAGCGGCGGAGGAATTGGGCTGGGAGGAACGCTCCCTCTGTGGCCTGTTCCTCCGCAGCCTCAATAGTGATCTGAGGGATGAACTGGCTGGTCGGGATATCCCTGGGACGCTAGCGGAGCTGACATCCTTAGCGATAAGTTTGGATAACAGGCTGCGCGAGCGCTCCTCGGGGCGGAGGTCTTCTTCTTCTCGCCCTCGTGGAGCCTCGCCGCACCTGTTCCAAGCTCGCCCCCTGGCGGCGCCGCCAGCATCGCGCCCCGAGGAGTCGGAGCCGATGGTGACTGGCTGGACTAAACTTTCCCCTGTGGAGAAACAACGCCGCCGTGAGTTGGGCCTCTGCATGTATTGCGGAGGCGACCAACACACCGTGGAGCGTTGTCCACGGAAAGCCAGTCGGTGGGGTCCGCGAGTCACTGTTGGAAGCCTCGCGGATGTCAATCGGTTAGGATCACTTACTCAATTGAAGCTGCCCATCCGTTTCTGCCATAACCCTACTGGGCACCTCACCCACGCACTGGTGGATTCGGGCGCAGAAGGCAGCTTCATTTCACAAAGCCTGGCAACCCGATTGGGCATCCGCTGCCAGGCACTCAACACTCCCATCTCCCTAATCCACCTCTCCCGTGCCACCCTCGGGAGAGTGACACATCAAACTGTTCCCCTACCGGTCATCATCTCGGGAAACCACCGGGAGGAAATGACCTTTTACGTCCTTCCCAACTCTGTGTCGCCCGTCATCCTGGGGTATCCCTGGCTCCGCCTTCACAATCCGGTCCTGGATTGGAAATCAGCTGGGATCTCGGCATGGAGTACGTTCTGTATGGGCACCTGCCTTCAGTCCGCTGCCTGCTCTCCGTCCGCTCCTCCCCCTGCTACGGACGCTGCACCCCCGGACCTGTCTCTGGTGCCCCCAGAATTTCACGACCTGGGTATAGTGTTCAGCAAAGCGAAAGCTATGTCTCTTCCCCCTCATCGGCCCTATGACTGCGCCATCAACCTCCGCCAGGGGGCTCCCTTACCTTCTGGTCGCCTTTACAGCCTGTCTGCGCCGGAGAAGGAGACGATGAACGCCTACCTGAAGGAATCATTAAGTGCTGGGATTATCCGCCCATCATCGTCACCCGTGGGGGCAGGGTTCTTCTTCGTGGGGAAAAAGGATGGGTCCCTCCGCCCTTGTATCGACTACCGGGCCCTCAACAATATCACGGAGAGGGACCGTTACACCCTGCCTCTCATGGACACTGCTTTCCACTCCCTCCAGGGGGCGACCTGGTTCACCAAGCTGGACCTACGCAGCGCTTACCACCTCGTCCGGATCCGGGAGGGAGATGAGTGGAAAACGGCCTTCCGTACCCCGAACGGCCACTTTGAATATCTGGTGATGCCGTTCGGGTTGACCAACGCTCCTGCAGTCTTCCAGCGCCTCATTAATGACGTCCTCCGGGACTTCATTGGCCTTTTCGTGTTCGTCTACCTGGACGATATTCTCATCTTCTCCAAGTCCAGGGATGAGCACCAGGTCCACGTGAGGCGGGTCCTCCAAAGGCTGCTGGAGAATCGTCTGTACGTTAAGGCGGAAAAGTGTGAATTTTACGCCAGGAGTACATCCTTCCTGGGGTTCATCATCGCCCACGATAAGGTGCTCCCCGACCCAGAGAAGGTAAAGGCGGTGGTGGAATGGCCCACACCTGCATCTCGGAAACAGGTGCAGCAATTTGTTGGCTTCGCCAATTTCTACCGCCGCTTTGTCCCCAACTTCAGTGCCATCGTGGGACCACTGACCCGCCTCACGTCCCCGAAGGTCCCGTTCCGGTGGACCGAAGAGGTCGCTGCCGCCTTTGAGGCGCTGAAGGCGGAATTCTCCTCCTCCCGGGTCCTTCGCCAGGTCGACCCCGCGCTGCAGTGCATTGTAGAGGTAGACGCCTCGGACACGGGAGTGGGAGCAGTGCTGTCCCAGCGGTCACCGGACGATGGCGCCAAGCGACCGTGCGCCTTCTTCTCCCGGCGCTTGTCCCCGGCGGAGAGAAACTACGATGTGGGGGACAGAGAGCTCTTGGCCATCAAGCTCGCCCTGCAGGAGTGGCGCCACTGGTTGGAGGGGGCAAGCCTGCCGTTTGTGGTCCTCACGGACCACAAGAACTTGGAATACTTACGATCTGCCAAGCGCCTGAACGCCCGCCAGGCGCGCTGGTCCCTGTTCTTCGCCAGGTTCCAATTTTCCATCACCTTCAGGCCTGGCTCTAAGAACGTCCTGCCTGACGCCCTCTCCAGGCAGTTCGCCCCCGTGGAGTCGGAGGAGGCGCCCCACTCCGTCCTGCCCAGGTCGTGCGTCGTGGGAGCCATCTCGTGGGACATTGAGAGCAAGATCCGGAAGGCACAGGAGGTGGAACCTGACCCTGGCGGCGGACCGGAGGGGAGGCTGTTCGTGCCATCCGCGGTCCGAGGAGAGGTCATCCACTGGCTCCACACCTCCAAGCTCACCTGTCACCCTGGCACCTCCCGGATGATAGATCTCCTCCAACGGTCCTTTTGGTGGCTAGGCCTGCGGAGGGATGCAGCCCGCTACGCCCGGGCTTGCCCAATCTGTGCCACCTGCAAGTCGGGAAATGCCCCTCCAGCGGGTCTGCTCCAGCCCCTGCCCGTCCCTGGCAGGCCCTGGTCGCACATCGCTCTGGATTTCGTCACCGGACTCCCCATCTCCAACTCCTATGACACCGTCCTGACCATCGTGGACCGCTTCTCCAAGGCCGTGCACTTCGTCCCCCTGCGAGGCCTCCCTACTGCCCTGGAGACGGCGGACCTCCTCGTCCAACACGTGGTCAGGCTGCATGGGATTCCGGTGGACGTGGTCTCGGACCGGGGCCCCCAGTTTTCATCTGAGGTTTGGAGGTCTTTCTGCAACGCCATCGGAGCCAAGGTGAGCCTCTCCTCCGGCCATCACCCCCAATCCAACGGGCAGTGTGAGAGGACCAACCAGGAGCTGGAGGCTGCGCTCCGCTGTGTGTCCAGATCCAAACCCGCGTCCTGGAGCAACCATCTTGCCTGGGTTGAATATGCCCACAACACCGCTCGCTCTTCTGCTACAGGGATGTCCCCCTTCAAAGCGTCCCTGGGTTACGACCCCCCGCTGTTTCCGGAGCAGGAGAGTGAGGTAACTGTCCCGTCAGTTAGGGCCCATCTCAGGCAGTTCCGCTCCACCTGGGCTGCCGCGCGCCATGCGCTATTGCGCACAGCGGAGCGCAACAGGACTGTGGTGGACCGGCGTAGGAGACCTGCCCCGGCGTACAGAGTTGGGCAGCTTGTTTACATTTCCACCCAGGACGTCACTCTAAAAGGCGAGAGGAGAAAGCTGGCACAGCGCTTCATGGGTCCCTACCCCATCACCCGGATCATCAACCTGGTGGCTGTGCGCGTGGCTATTCCCCCCTCCCTCCGCATTCATCCTACTTTCCACGTGTCGAAGGTGAAACTGGCGGTTACTGACCCCCTTTGCCCTCCTCCTGCAGCGCAACCCGCGCCCCGGATGATTGGTGGCCATCCGGCCTGGTCCGCCTCCTCCATCCTGGACTCCCGGCGCCGGGGTCGTGGGTTGCAATACTTGGTGGACTGGGAGGGCTATGGGCCCGAGCATCGACAGTGGGTGCCCCCGTCGTTTGTGTTGGACCCATCGCTCATCGCGGACTTCCACCGAGCGCACCCGGATAAGCCATCGCCAGGAGGCGCTGCTAGAGGGGGGAGTACTGTCACGCCGCGCCATTCATCAGCGGCGCCACCTGCTCACGCACCTGCTACTCGTCAGCGGCGAAGGATAAAAGCCGCCTCGCCCTGAGCGTCGGCCTGAAGCCGTAGACTTCATTTCCTTTGTATGGACTTCTACCACATTCTCTTCAGCATCCTCATCTCCGGTAAGAAGTTCACTTACCTCATCTCTCCAGTCTGCTCCCCTGTGCACAGGTGGATTCCTCGGCGGCGGACAATCCCGTCCCTCGTCTCTCCTCGCTGCTGCACCGAGCCCTGCAGGTGGCTGTCTCCCGGGCTTCCATCCTTGAAGCGCCAGTCATCTGCCCAAACAAGTAAGCTTCTCTCCCTCGCCTATTCTCCTCCCGTGTTGGTGTGTGCTCATCACCCTGTGTCTGATTTCTCCCATAGGGTTGCCGGCTGAACGGTCTCCTGCCTCTGGGTCCGAAGCAGACGCCACCACCAACACATTAACATTCCGCAGACACGCACCCAAACATCCCTGTTGTTAATAAACGGTTTGAACTACTCTGAGCCTGTGTGTGTGCGTCTCCTGAGCCGAACGTTATGTCATGTTACGTCAAACAAGTTCCTCTCAGTAACTTTTATCATGCTTTAAACACAATTTCTCAGTTCAACTCAGGCGAGTGGGTGAATTACCCCCTCCCCTTTGTGATGAGAAACACAGACTCACCCCCCTTTCCTGCACGGTGAAAAGTGGTTTTGTTGCTGTCTTAGTTAGATTGCCTATAAATATATACACAAACGATAAAAAAAAAAGAGTTAGTTGAGTTAGTTGATATTTACAGCCGTGCGTTCCAAAGTCTGAATTTCAACTCCTTTCTGGAAATTGCAGCCTCCCAGGTGGGAGAGCACATGGCCTGCAATGCCAGTGGAAATTGTAAATTGTTTGTTTCTGGTAGACCAAAAAAATATATATATTTACAGTGGTGTAAAAAAGTGTTTGACCCCTTCCTGATTTCTCATTTTTTTGTATGTTTGTCACACTTAAATGTTTCAGATCATCAAACAAATTTAAATATTAGACAAAGATAACACAAATAAACACAAGATGGAGTTTTTCAATGAAGGTGTTTATTATTAAGGGTAAAAAAAATCCAAACCTACATGGCCCTGTGTGAAAAAGTGATTGCCCCCCTGTTAAAACATAAATTAACTGTGGTTTATCACATCTTTGGAAAGCTGAGTTCAATTTTCTAACCAATTCTAAAGCTTTGGCACTCCAGCGAACCACAGTCGTCTCAGTTTTGTTAGAGAACATCTTGATGATCCCCAAGACTTTTGAGAAAATACTCTGTGGACTAACCAGACAAAAGTTGAACTTTTTGGAAGGTGTGTGTCCCATTACATCCGGCATAAAAGTAACACAGCATTTCAGAAAAGGAACATCATACCAACAGTAAAATATGGTGGTGGTAGTGTGACGGTCTAGGGCTGTTTTGCTGCTTCGGGACCTGGAAGACTTGTTGCGGTAAATGGAACCATGAATTCTGCTGTCTAGCAAAAAATCCTGAAGGATAATGTTCGGCCATCTTTTCGTGACCTCAAGCTGAAGTGCACTTGGATTCTGCAGCAGGACAATGATCCAAAACACACCAGCAAGTCCACCTCTGAATGGCTTAAGAAAAACAAAATGAAGACTTTGGAGTGGCCTAATCAAAGTCCTGACCTGAATCTGATTGAAATGCTGTGGCGTGATCTTAACAAGGCAGTTCATGCTCAAAACCCCTCCAGTGTGGCTGAATTACAACAATTCTGCAAAGATGAGTGGGCCAAAATTCCTCCACAGCGCTGTAAAAGACTCATTGCCAGTTATTGCAAATGCTTGATTACAGTTGTTGCTGCTAAGGGTGGCCCCAACCAGTTGTCAGGTTTAGGGGGCAATCACTTTTTCACACAGGGCCATGTAGGTTTGGATTTTTTTTCTCCTTAATAATAAACACCTTCATTTAAAAACGGCATTTCGTGTTTACTTCTGTTATCTTTGTGTAATATTTAAATTTGTGTGATGATCTGAAACATTTAAGTGTGACAAACATACCAAAAAATGAGAAATCAGGAAGGGGGCAAACGCTTTTTCACACCACTGTAGATAGATGTTAAAATCTTGTACATTGTAGGGAAACATGTGATGGGGCAATAATTTTTGGGATTGACTGTTGCCTCATTTTTGAGGAGAAGGTAGGTTTTACCATTTGTTAACCAGTTCATTCAAGATGGTGGCACGTTCACACGCAGTGGCCAGATGCCCCGGTCTACTACACCCTTTCTTGTGTCTTTCCTGCCTTTTTCTGTGCTCCTGCTGTGATGGATTAATTACCTACAGTCCCCAGGAACTTATAGGCATCGGCCACCAACTCACCTCCGACATCTCCAGCGCTCATTCCAGTGTCTACCACCACAACGTTAAAGTGGTTAAAGTGAAGAACTCGCCACACTGATCAGGTACAATCCGGATTACTGGCAAACCAGTCTCTTCTGCTTCATGGAGACATGGTTTTCTGAGGATGTAGACTTTGATTTGGAAGGTTTTAACGTCATTCGTGCTTACAGGGATAAGGCAAAAACACGGAAGTTAATTGGGGGAGGGCTCTGCATGGCTGTTAATAGTAAGTGGGCAACAAACTTCACAGTGAACGAGACTGAATGTTGCAAACACTACGAATTAATGACTGTGTTCTTCAGACCTCACTATTTACCTCGAGAATATGCTTAAATAACAGTTATTTTAGCCTATGTACCAGGTCCTGATTTCAGCAGAGCTGCGGAGCACATAGCTGACTGTTATAATAGAGCTGTCAGTCAGACTGGAGAGCAGCCTGTGTTTTTACTGGGGGATTTTAACAGATGTGACATCACCACATATTTGCCCAATCTGGAGCAATATGTCACAACTCCCACCAGAATGGAAAACATGTTGGTCTTGTGTTATGGTAATATCCCTGGTGCATATATTTCAAAACCACGCCCACCTCTCGGATGTTCTGATCAACATCATTCTGCTACTGCCGAAATACAGATCACAACTGAAAACAGGTAAACCCACAAATAAAACCTGTCAGAGTCTGGAATAAAGATGCAGCGGAATCACTGAGAGCTTGCTTTGAATTGACAGGCTGGGGTTTATTCTTTAATGACTGGGGCAGTGATTTTAACATGTTGACAGATGTGCTGACCTCCTACATCTTATTCTGTGAGGACACTGTTACTCCCACCCACCATATAATAATGCACCCAAATAATAAGAAATGGGTTACAAGGGACATGAAAATCTGCCTGGTCCAAAAGAAAAAAGCTTTCCTACAAGGAGATAAGCTGAGGGTGAAGGAACTGTAGAAAGATTTTGGGAGGCTGGCGAAGCTGGCTAAAATGAATTATAAGAATAAGGTGGAGCAGAAACTAACATCAGAAAGAGCGAGAGAGGTGTGGCAGGGTCTAAACATCATGATGGGCAGAGCCCCAAAACCTGCCATGGTCAACTGCCCAGACCCCACTTCCTTTGCAGAACAGCTTAAAGGTCTGATGACACGTTTTTGACCTTTTTTAGCATGTTGTGTAAAACCAAAAGTCATTGTCAATAATCAATATAATATTTACAACCTCGCCTGCATAAACTAGTTATCATCAAAAAACAGCAGCCGCTGACTAGACTGTGGAGCCGCCCACCGAATTAAGGGCGGCACCCCCATGACATAATCGACAGAACGGACTCCGGTCTTGTTGACTGGAATGACAGCAGCTTTGTGGCTCACAGTTTCTCTGGTTTCTTGTTTTAATTTTACAGCTATGCCTTCATGTTGTGTTGCAGGCTTAGATAAAGCATGTGATGTGTGAAAGACCACATCACATACTTCAGCTTGAGCCTGCTCTCCTGCTGGGCTTTTATGCAGGAGTAGCGCGAGGAGGGGAAAGATTAATGGATTTACGCTCAGCTTTGACCTACTTTCTCTGATCGCATGCCGGTCCGAGCACGTCCCCTCAATCATTATATATGATACATATATATAATGTGTGTATATATATATATATATATATATATATATATATATATATATATATATATATATACAAGATGGCATGTAAAATCACATAAGAATTATCATATTCAGTCTGTGTTGTGCTGTTGCTTAGTTTTTTGTTTTTTTTGTCACGTTTTGTCTTAGCTTTGTTCTGAATTGTAATCAGTCCTGTTTTGTTTTTCTTTTGAATTCTTGGATGGAATATGGATGGGCAATATAAGCTGCGGCTTCAGCCATCACCCATTTTGGATAACTTATGTTGAACTGTATAATCAGAGGAGTTATTGTTTAATTTGACCTTGTTAGATTTTTTTCCCCTTTGTTATATTATTCTGTTCTTTTCTTCTAATCTTTTTTAATCTATCCGAAATAAAGATTCATTCATAATTAATTATCAGCAGGCGATTCCCCTCACGCTGATCATGTTTCCCGGTCCTCGCCCAGGTGCTTGTCATTATACCATCACCAGCAGTGCGTTAATGGCAAACGACTGCCAAAATGTACACGCACTGCTGGTCAATAGTATTGTCATCTGTGCTGTTAGTCTGCCAGTATTTTCAGCACTCTCACGACGTGCTAGCCACTCCACACAGCTGTGGTTCTCGTGCGTCCTTGAAGCGATCTCGGCTCTGGTGCGCAACCATGATTAATACATCTCCTTTCCAAGTTCGCTGAGCGATGTCGCCCCGAACGCCTACTGTTTGTGTTTCTGTATATTATTTGTAAGTCTTCACCTTTTTGGGAATTGTCTGTCATTCTATATTAAATGTTCTGTGATGAATCCTGCACTTGAATCCTCGTTATTTCATGCGCCCTCTCCCTGTCCTGAGTAAGAGTGCACGGAGAGGGATGATTTACGCATAAATAATGAGGATTAACATGACGATTTAAGCGCAAAATCCATCACAGCACATTTAATATAGAATGACAGACAATTCCTAATAAGGTGAAGACTTACAAATAATATACAGAAACACAAACAGTAGGCGTTCGGGGCCAACATCGCTCAGTGAACATGGAGAGGAGACGTATTAACCAAGGTTGTGCACCAGAGCCGACATTGCTACAAGGGGCGAACAGAACCACAGCTGTGTGGAGTGGCTAACACGTCGTGATAATGTTGGCAATACTGGCTGTCTGACAACACGGCAGATGATGCACACAAAACATGAACAGCTGACTGTCACTGAGTCTGACTTGCTCGGCACAATGCCCGCTTGGCACGGCTCAAACCTATAGGGTTTGATGCCCCCAGATTCTTCATTGTCATCCCATTCTTCTGAACTATAATTGTCTGAAGATTGGACAACACAAACCAATTCCAGACTACATGTGGTGGAACCATGCTCGATGTTTTCAACCGCTTCCATCCTGTGTGTACAAAGGGCAGCCAAGCGCTGTGCTCCATCGATGACGTTACAACATGGCCAGGGGGTTTTCCAGCCGCTGACACAATGGCTGACATGGCTCTCATGAAAACGTTGGATATTCTTGTGAAAAAAAAGCCTGTTTCACTTAGAACTGCACAGACAAACCAATTTCTTCATATTGTATTATGTGTTGAAAAATTAGAGGAAGTCAAGAACGTGTCATCAGACCTTTAATACTTACTTCACCCGTTTTAATACCAGCAGCACACTGACCATCTGGACCTCCCCACCTTCCATCTCCCCCTATGAACCCCTTATCATTGAAGAGCAACTTCTGACAGCCATCTTGCATATGGCTGCACCGTAAACGAAAAAGGACTGTTGGTGTGATCGGTGGTACAAACACAGGACAGACACAAGAGCACATCAGGCAGCAGAGCTCAGCGGAGAAGCTAATTGAGGCCCCAGCCGGATCGGACCTCAACTGCAGCGGCGGTAAGTGGCGGTGCTCGGTGGAGGAGATAACCGAGGCCCCAGCTGGATAGGAGCCGGATCGGCGCTCAACTACAGCGGTGGGGCTCGGCGAAGGAGCTAACAGAGGCCTCAGCTGGACAGGAGCTGGATCAGAGCTCAACTACAGCAGCGGTAAGCAGTGGGACTAGCAGCAGAGGGGCTAGCTGAGGCCCCAGCTGGATCCGAGGTCAGCTGGACCAGATACCAGCAACACCAGCAGAAATTATCCTGCTATCATGAGGTCAGTAAAAAATGCCACCAAAGAAAGAGGAAATGGAAGTGATTAAAAAATCTCTTAACTTCATGTCAGAAGAACTTACCAAAGTGGCCAATCAACAGTCCAAATTATTAGGGCTAATGGAGGAAGTCCAAGAGCTGAAATTAACAATTAAGGAAAGAGACAAAAAAATTGCAGACTTGGAGCAACGCATTGAGGATCTTGAACAATATACTCGTATGGATGATTTAGTCATTAGTGGACTAGACATTAAACATCAATCATATGCTCATGCTACAGCAGGAATGAGAGGTGAGGAGCCTCCCCCAAGTGAATCAGTCTCCTTGGAAAACCAGGTGCTTCAGTTCCTTGAAAGCAGAAACATAAAGGTTGAAGTAAATGCAACTGCCACCTACCATACTCTACCCAGAAAGGATAATAAAACAAAGAAATCAATTGTGATGTGCTTTGTGAACAGAAGGGTAAAAAATGACATACTGAGGCAGGCCAGAAAGCTACGGGAACAGAAGTTTACTTAAATGAACATTTAATAAAGACTAATGCTGAAATAGCACAGCAAGCACGGATGCTGAAAAGACAAAACAAGATACAGGCAACATAGACAAGAAACTGTAGAGTCTGGATTAAACTAAATGGAACACCTGAGGAAGCAAAGGCCATAATAATAAGAGATCTCACTGACTTAAATAAATATAGATGAACACTGATTAAGAAAATTAACATACTACGATAATCCATATCCACACACACGGCAAGAACAGTCCTTTTGTGACATAACGTGATAATTGTGGCGGTTTGGTGTAAACCCCCACAAACAGACTGGACAGACACAGCGCTCGGCTAGAGCAATTAACAGAACAGTGAAATGTGTGTATTAATGTCTACAGGCAGCCCCGCTTCTTCTGGCTCTCTACTGTGATGTTAATGTCACCTTTCATGCATTGTGTTCATGCGTCCTGTCCATACTGTGACCTAGAGATCAATATGTAGATGTGCCTTGTAACCTCTTTGTTCTGCAGCTGGAGCAGAGTCTAGCAAATCTGCCTATTGTGATGTATGTCTCTCAAATGCAAATGTCTCATGCCTGTTCTGCAATCTCTTTAATCATACCAACTGCTGGGGAATGCTCTTTGATGTATTGTTGTAGTTGGGTATATATGCTGCAACTCTGTAACTCAAACTCTCTCTCATTCTGATTCTGCAACTGCTGCTGCTGGACACAGACTTTGTGTCCCTCTTCTCTGAGAGCCGCTGGGCTCGCTCCCGGCGCACATGCATGGCGCTGGGAGCGGAGCTCGTGACGGCGGTATGATTTAATAAAACCTGCTTAAAACCTCAGCATCGCTGCTTATTATTTCATGCCGCCGCAATAATGTACTTAAAAAAAACAAAACAAAATTAAAAAAAACCTCATGACTGACTTTAGTAGACATCAGACATCCCCAGTTGGAGGAAGTTATTTGACACAGAAGAAATTCAGACTGAAAATATCTCATTATGCTGAACATAAACTACAAGAGATGGAGAATGATATTGATCCTGATAACCACTTCTGCAATAATATTCATAATCACTGTGAATATTACACTGAAAAGCAATTCAAAAGTCAAGTGCAATTAGATGGTAAACTATCAATAATACACATAATAATAAACATAATAATAATAAACAGCTAGATAGAAAATTTACAGCTATCGCAGTCTCTGAAACTTGGTTCAATGAAGAGCAGGCTTCTTTGATGGCAATAGAGGGATATCAGATGTTTCATATTAATAGATCTCAGAAAAAGGGTGGTGGTGTTGCACTGTATATTGATGAACTGTATAGGTGTAAACTTGTAAATGGAATGTCCTTTGCACTACCAGGGATTCTGGAATGTGTTACTGTTGAGATTGAACAAGGTAAAACAAAAAATCTAATTATAAGTTGTATATATAGAATGCCGGGAACTTGCGTTGAGACATTCAGAGATAAGTTAGTTGAGCTGTGCAATAATATAACTAATAAGAAAGTGGTTGTAATCTGTGGAGACTTCACTGTTGATTTACTAAATCCATTTCAACAAAATGTAATTACAGAGTTCATGAATTCTATGTACAGTATGAGTCTATATCCCACAATAACACATCCCAGTAGAATCACAGTCCCCACTGCTACACTTACTGACAACCTGTTTGTTAATATTATTGATAAGAAAATAGAAAGTGGATTACTGTATTGATAAATGACATAAGTAACCATCTGCCAGTCTTTGCACTTATCCATGGCCACATGGGGGCCAATACAGAAAAAAATCTAAAATCTTTAATCTTTAATCTTTTAAAAATCTAAAATCTTTCAGATACAAATCACAAAATGCAATCACTTCTTTTAAAGAAGACCTGCTGAAGCAAGACTGGACAAAAATCTATGTATCAGATGTGAATGAAGCCTATGATGCATTCATGAACATTGTAACTGCTCTTTATGAAAAAAATTGTCCATTAGTAAAGAAAAAGCTTAAACAGAAATTTGTCAACAAGCCATGGTTAACCAAAGGATTACAAAAAGTGTGTAAAAAGAAAAATTCACGATATAAAGCTTTTCTAAAGAAAAGGCCAAAAGAAGTAGAGCAGCGGTATAAAACATACAAAAATAAGTTAATATACAGTATATAATGAGATGTAGCAAAAGAGACTATTACAGTAAAGAACTGGAGAAACACAGAGATAACACTAAAAATACATGGACAACACTTAACAATATTCTTGGAAATAAAAACAGAAATACAAGCTACCCAACCAATCTTTCAAAAACAAACAAACAAACAAAAAAACACTCAGAGTGTGAATGCAGTCTCACTTGCAGATGAATTTAATAAATTTTTTGTTAACATTGGTCCTAATTTGGCACGAGAAATACCCATTACGGCACCTACAGATGATACAATAAGCAAAAACATTGCTATAAAAGACTCCACCTTCATAAAGAACACAGATGAGAGAGAGGTCATTGAAATTGTTAAATTGTTTAAAAGTAAAACGTCTACGGATTGTGATGGTATTGACATGCTTTTAGTCAAAAATATCATTGAATGCTTAGTGAAGCCACTGACGTATATCTGTAACCTGTCTCTCCAAACAGGTATATTTCCCAATGCAATGAAAATAGCCAAAGTAAATCCGATATACAAGACGGGTGACAGAGGGGAATTTTCAAACTATAGGTCTATTTCACTATTGCCGCAATTTTCTAAGATACTTGAAAAAATATTCCGTGAGAGAATTGACAACTTTATAATGAATAATTTATTGTGCGAGCAGCAATATGGGTTCAGACACAAGAGGACATCTGCATTTGCTCTAATGGAATTTATAGAAAAAATATCAACTGCTGTAGAAAATAAAGAGTATTCAGTTGGGGTATTCCTGGATCTTAAAAAAAGCATTTGATACAGTGGATCATAAATTATTGTTAAAGAAACTCCAAAATTATGGTATTAGAAGGGTTGCACTGTCCTGGTTATGTAGTTACTTAAAGAACAGATATCAGTATGTATGTGTTGGTAGCAAAAACTCGCAGTTACTGAAGGTTACTTGTGGAGTCCCACAGGGTTCAGTTTTGGGACCATTGTTATTCAATATGTATATAAATGATATATGTAAAGTTTCGGAAAAAATGGATTTAATATTGTTTGCAGATGACACTAATTTATTATGCAGTGGAAGCAATTTGGAACAACTTTTGGACACACTCTGAAAGGAATTAGGAAAGCTTAAACTGTGGTTTGATTCAAACAAATTAACGCTCAGTTTAACTAAGACAAAATTTTTAATTTTTAACAACATCACAGCAACTCAGTATCTAAATTCAGTGTAAATGGTGTAGAGATTGAAAGGGTATCCAAAATTAAATTTCTTGGAGTAATAATTGATAATAAACTGTGTTGGAAGTCACATATTAATTATATTAAAGGTAAAATATCTAAATCAATTGCAATACTACACAGAGTGAAATATTTGCTGAATCAACCCACACTATATACTTTGTATCATTCATTAATACTCCCACACATGACATATTGTACTGAAGTATGGGGAAATACATATAAAACAAACATATATCCAGTCTTTATGCTTCAAAAGAGAGCTATTAGAATAATAAACAAAGCTGCTAACAGGGAACCAACAATCCCACTCTTTCTTAAATTAAAAGCTCTCAAGTTGAAAGATCTGGTTGATTTTAAAACTGCAGTAATAATGTTTAAAGTGAAGAATCTATCACTGCCCGCAAATATCTAAAAGTTGTTCCAAATAAGGGAGAAACAATATCATTTCAGAGGAACATGTATATTTCAAAAACCTTCAGTGAGAACTACCACCAAGCAACACTGTGTCTCAGTGCAAGGAGTCACACTGTAGAATGCTTTTGGACCTGAATTAAAATCATGTACAATGCTTGGACAATTTAAACAAAAACTAAAGGAAGAAATACTCCAAACATATATACAAAACAACATGTAAAATCACATAAGGATTATCATATTCAGTCTGTGTTGTGCTGTAGCTTAGTTTTTTGTCACGTTTTATCTTAGCTTTGTTCTGATTTGTAATCACTCTTATTTTATTTTATTTTTGAATTCTTAGATGGAACATGGGTGGGCAATATAAGGTGCGGCTTCAGCCATCACCCATTTCGGATAACTTATGTTGAATTGTATAATCCGAGGAGTTATTGTTTAATTTGACCTTGTTGGATTTTTTTTCCTCTTTGTTATATTATTCTGTTTTTTTCTATTAATCTTTTAATCTAATCTATCTGAAATAAAGATTCGTTTAATCATTTAATCAAAAACATAGGGTCAACCAACACAAAGCCGCTGGCCCTGATAGGCTCAGAGGCAGTGTCCTCAAGAAAAGTTCCACTCAGCTAGGGGGAGTCCTCACCAGACTCTTTCAGCATCTCTTGGATTCTGGATGCGTCTCTGCCCAGTGTAAGGAATCTACCATCATTCCAATCCTCCAAAAGACACCCTAAGGACCTGAAAGACGACAGACCAGTGGCCCTGACCGCTGCGCTCTGTAAATGTATGGAACGAGTGGTGTGTGACTTTTTGACCAACATGTCACACAAACTGGATCCCCCTCCAATTTGCCTTTAAGGCAAAATGGGGTGTAAAGGACGCATGTCTTACGCTTCTAGACACTGTCACTAAACAACTAGATTCTTCACACCCACGGATTTTGTTTATGGACTTTTCTTCTGCTTTTAATACTGTACACACAGGCACCTTGCTACATCACCTGACAGACCTGCAGGTTCACCCAACATTGATTTTATGGATTCAGAGTTTATATGACAGGCCACAACAGATGTTTTTAAATGGTTTTACATCTAGCAAGTCAATTTTAGACACAGGTCTTCCTCAAGGTTGTGTTTTATCTCTGGTTTTGTTCTCTGTGTACACAAATAACATCTCCTGTGACAGTGAAGGAATGACTTTTTAAATATGCAGATGACATGGCCTTGGTGGCTCATCTGACAGACACTTGCACTGATCCACTATCAGCAGGCAGTCAATGATCTAGCTCAGACTTTTAATCAAAACTCTCTGGAGTTAACCACCACAAAGACTAAGGAGTTGTGCTGTGGGAGCAAAGAGAAACTTCCATCCACTCTCTTTACACCCCTCAGTATCCAGGGTCAGTCTATTGTGCAAGTTCATTCATTCTTTCATCTTCTTCCGCTTAATCCTTTTTGAGTCGCGGGGGTGCTGGAGCCTATCCCAGCATCTTTTGGGTGAGAGGCAGCATACACCCTGGACAGATTGCCAGTCCATTGCAGGGCCAACACAGAGAGACAGACAATCTTTCACTCTCACAGTCATACCTAAGGACAATTTAGAATCCTCAGTGTTGATGCCAATTATATATTGTGCAAGTTCAAGTTTTTAAATATTTGGGAATAGAGATGGACTGCAGCCTCTCTTTTGCAAACCATGTGGACTCTGTTTATAAAAAAGCACAACAATGCCTCCACCTGTTGAGGAAACTGAGGACTTTTAATGTCAGTAGACACATTTTAACTCTGGTTTACACTTCCTTAATTGAATCCATTCTCACTTTTAACATTTCATCCTGGTACAGCTCCCTCCTCATCAAGCACAAAACAAAGCTTTCCCGTACAGTTAATCAGGCTAGCAAAATTGTTGGCTCACCACAGACACCATTGTTTGAACTGCATCAGCGCTCTGTGATCAGGAAAGCCACCCTGATCACAGAGGACCCATCTCACTCCCTTCATCCCTCTTTTCAGTTACTGCCATCAGGCAGACAATATAAAGTTCTATTGGCCCATAAAAACATTTACAAGAAATAATTTATTTCTTCTGCAGTAACAATCCTGAACAAAATCAAATAGTTATCATCCGTCAGTTATCAGTATTAGTTATCAGCATTTATCTACTGATCACTATTAATTTTTAATAGTTACCATTTTCTGCCTCATGATTTTATTTGCTATCTCCTTTTTAACCATGTTTCCTTTTTAAACTGTTTTTATCCTGTGAGTTTGAACATGTCTTTGACAGTGTTGAATGTGTTATATTGTTGTAGCCGTGTCAAAGAAGCAACTGTCACAAACTGGGACAGACAATAAAGTGCGACAGACAATAAAGTTACCTCTCTCTCTCTCTCTCTCTCTCTCTCTCTCTCTCTCTCTCTCTCTCTCTCTCTCTCTCTCTCTCTCTCTCTCTCTCTCTCTCTCTGAGGAGATCGGCAAACCTCCGGCCGCTCCATGGTTTGTTATACGGCGCAGACGACAAGAGAGGATGCAGAAACGAGGCTGCAGGGATGGCCTTCGTGCCCAGCTGTGGAAACTTCACTTTAAACCACCGTTACCTTCAATTTTTCTCACCAACGCCAGATCCATTGCTAACAAAATGGATGATCAGCGAACGGAAATCGTCTACAATCGCTACGTCCAGGACTGTTGTACTGTGATTGTGACCGAATCATGGCTGACAGAACGCATTCCTGCTACCGCTGTGGAACTATCTGGCTGAACTACACACTGTTTTGACCGCAATGCTGATTCTGGTGGTGGTGGTGGGGGGGCTCTGTGTTTGTGCTTCAGACTTGGTGTCAAAACAGCAGAATAATTTATAGCCACTGTTCACCGACTTAGAGGCCATGTCCTTCCTGTGTAGGCCTTTTTATCTCCCTGTGAGCTAACAGCAGTAATTTTAACAGCCATGTACATTCCTCCAGACGCTAACATTAGCTTAGCACTCAATCACCTCCAGCACATTGTCAGCAGGCAGCAAAGAGATCACCCCGATGCAGTCCACATTATTGCAGGGAATTTTAACAAAACATGCTTAAAGACTGTACTCCCCAAATTCTACCAACATGTTAAGTGTCCCACAAGAGGGGAAAGAACACTGGATCATGTTTACAGCAACATTAAGCATGCCTACAGAGCCACCCCGCTCCCCCACCTTGGACAATCAATTCAATTCAATTCAACTTTATTTATATAGCGCCATTTCACTGTTGGGGGAACCCCCACAGTTGCAGAAAGACCCCAGCAATCAGGCGATCCCCTGTGAGCAGGCACTTGGCGACGGTGGAGAGGAAAAACTCCCTTTTAACCGGAAGAAACTTCCAGCAGAACCAGGCTCAGAGAGGGGCAGGTATCTGCTGTGACTGGCTGGGGGTGAGGGGACAGAGAAGATGAAAAGAACAGACATGTAGAGAGCAAACAGCACGATGGGGACTCAATCTATGGGAGAGAACAAACAGATGTTAATGAGCAGCAAAAAAAAAAATATTTCATTGAGAGTGAAGAAAGGAGTGAGGCCCAGTGCATTATTGGAGGTCCCCCGGCTGACTAAACCTATTAGCAGCATAACTAAGGGAGGGTTCAGAAACACATGATCCCTCCCTAATTGTAGGCTATATCAAAAAGGTAGGTTTTAGCCCTATTCTTAAAACAGAGATCGAGTCTGACTCCCGAATCCAGATTGGCAGCTGGTTCCACAGGAGAGGAGCTTGATAACTGAAGGCTCTGCCTCCCATTGTACTTTTGGAGATTCTAGGTATTACAAGTAATCCTGCATTTTGGGAGCGTAGTGCTCTGTTAGGATAATACGGTAGTATCAGATCTTTTAAATAAAAAGGAGCCTGATTGTTTAGAGCTTTGTAAGTAAGAAGAAGGATTTTAAACTTAATTCTAAACTCTATGGGAAGCCAATGAAGGGAGGCCAGAACCGGAGAGATATGATCTCTCTTTCTAGTACCTGTTAAAACTGTTGCTGCAGCATTTTGGATCAGCTGAAGACTTTTTAAAGATGTTTTAGGACAGCCTGATAATAAAGAATTACAATAATCTAATCTCAAGCTAACAAAAGCGTGGATCAGTTTCTCAGCATCACTCTGAGACAAGATGCTCCTAATCTTGGCAATATTACGCAAATGATTGAAGGCTGTAGCTGTCGCAGTAAAGAATGTTTTTCTTTTACTGTTTGTTTGTTTATATATATTGTAATACCCATCTAAGAGTTGATTTACACCTGTGTTACGTTACTGCTGCCATCTAGTGGACGGCAAATGACATGCAACCCAGTGGTAGGAGAGAGCGTGTAAACTAGCATACAGTGCTCACGTGCTCAGTTAGCAGAGAGAGAAGCTCAGAAGCTGCAGACTCGGGCACAGAGAGAAGAAGCTCCAAAAGCCCTGAGTAAACTAAAGAAAATGGACTCTAACCACTCCTAAATGTTTGGACAGAAGGCGCACACGGTATGTAATGTGTATTTGTGAGAATGTGGAGGTATTATTTTTGGTTGTGATAAATTTCAAAATGTATTTTTTGTTTTGTTCTTTCACCGTAGTTTTTCACGGTGGTTGGTCGGAGGTCCAGCTAAGAAAATGTGCTTGCTGTGACAAAATAAATCCTGGCTAAACATCAGTTGGAGCGTGGCTTTATCTGTTTCAAACAAAAAATCTTTGGGAGCAGTTATAGTGAAAAACGTGTCCCGTTGGTGCCATGTGGTCTGCATGCTGCCGGTGAAGGAGCACGTGTCTAATGCTGCTGACAACAAGGGAACAACGCGGAGGCCAGTCGGCGACAGAGCGGCGACATAACAACGAGAGAGCGGGGTGGCTTCGGTGAGACCATGCTCTGAGGGAACAAGACCCACATGGAAGTCAGCCTCTGGGATCCTGCAGAAGCTGGACACCCAAACTTCTACAGCCTTTCCAGTTGAATATGGAAGAAGGCCTAAAGCTTCAGCTCAACACCACGCAAGTTTTCAGTAAACTACAGTGTCTCTGGGATACCAGGTCAGACTGTATCTACAGAGTTTAATATATCAACCATAATACCAAGAAAACGAACATTGAAGAGAAGAGTTAAAGTAAAAGGTTGTGAATATGTTTTAAGTTCATTCTGTGCTGTGACACTGATTATTTTCATTGTGAAATATTTCAGATTTACTGTAAAATAATACTTCGATATGGATCCAAGTATTCCAGACACTCGTGTTTTGGAGGAAGTTATTGAAGCTTTAGAAAGGGAAAAGGCTCAGTTAGAAGCTACACTACAGACTGATCTTGAAGATGCACAAAGAGAACAACTTGAAACACGTTTAGGGGAGATCTGTGCAGATCTTGAAATACACAAAATAGGTCAACCCCAACCCGTATCAGAAGTTGAAACAGAATTGAGGCGTTCAGAAAGAGATAGACACCTAACTGAGAAAATGTTAGAGCTTAAAAGGGATGACATAATGAGTAAAGAAAGAAAGTTTATGTCAACATATTTGCACTTTAAAGCAGAGGTTCAACTCGTAAGGTCCAAACTGAAAGTACACTGCGCTAAAGCTGAGTTGGGCAACATGATTCAAAAGGTTGAAAATTGTGAGTCAGAGTTAAAACAAGACTATTTAGCATTGCGTGCACTGACCACACCATCTCAGGATCTAAGGAGAAAAATGGACAACTGCAGTTCTGTCTCCACTGAGATCATTGTACTTTTGAAAAGGCGTTATGCAGATGTGGATAAGGAGTTTGATGCACAAGCTGTAAAAGAATCACTCCGTCTATTATTGCAACGAGAGGACGCAAAATCAATATATGGATCAACAGTATCAAGAGCTGAAAAGAGCCAATATAACAATATCAGTGAACAAGGGACTCTTGTATCTGCAAAACGAGCAGAAGCAGCGGCGCGCTTAGCGTCAAAACGAGCTGAAATAAATAGAGAAAGGGAAATCTCAGCCCAGAGACAAGAGATTGTAGCTCAGCAGGAAAAGCTAAAAATGTTGGAAAGTCAAAGAGATCTGGAGGCAATAGAGGCAGAATACAATGTATATGCTGAAGAGGAATCAAAGGTGAATGCTGAAATAAGAGAAAGTGAAATGAAGGTCACTTCAAGTCAGCTTCCTATACAGCAATACAGCTTCCCACGCCCACAAGTTTTCCAAAATTCTGCTCCAGTTACTTTCCCTGTGATTAGTAAAAGGACTTCTCAAAACATGTCAGTCCCGCAGAGCATAGACAACAAGATACTGCCAAATGATAGTGAAGTTTCTCTAGTTCAAGCGTTGAAAGAGTCGTTAACTATGACTAGACTTCCAGCACCTGAACCATTTGTGTTTAGTGGGGACCCGCTCAAGTTCCTGGAGTGGAGCACTTGCTTCAAGGCTCTCATAGAGACAAGTTGTGTAGATCCAGCACATAGACTCTTCTATTTAAAAAGGTATATAAGTGGAGATGCACTTAGTGTATTAGAAGGGACGTTTTACAGAAGTGATGAGGAAGCCTATACACAGGCTTGGGAAGCTTTGAGCAAACGTTATGGCCATCCCTTTGTAGTTCAGAGAGCTTTCAGGGGAAAACTAAGCAGTTGGCCGAAGATTGGGTCAAAGGATTCGTTGAAATTGAGAGAGTTTAGCGATTTCCTCATTTCATGTAAAAACGCTATGCCCCATGTACAAGGACTCAGGGTCTTAGATGATTGTGAGGAAAATCAAAAAATACTCCTCAAACTTCCAGACTGGGCAACAACTCGATGGAATAGACATGTGACCAAACTACTGGATGAAGGAAACGAATATCCAGGTTTTGCTGAATTTGCTGAGTTTGTGGCTGAAGAAGCACGCATAGCATGCAACCCAGTCTCATCCCTGTTTGCATTACGTACATTTGACAAACCAGACAAAGAACAAAGACGTCTAAAGGCTAGTATCCTAACTACTACAACAGAAGTGACCAAAAATACAAAGACTGCAAACACAACTCCGAGTCACAAGAGATTCAAACCTAATCCTGCAGCTCAGAGTAAAAGGCAAATCGAGTGCATTTGTTGTAAGCAAAGTCACTTTATTTACAAATGTGATAAATTTTCTGAGATGCCTCTAGAGGAGAAGAAAAGGTTCATTACTGAAAATAACATGTGTTTTAGTTGCCTTAGAGTTGGCCACTTCTCAAAAAATTGTCGTCAAAAGGCTACTTGTAATGTTTGCAGGAAAGGTCATCCTACACCACTTCATGAGGATTGTCCACGAGTAGACAAACTGGAAACGCCACTAACAGAGGAAAACGCTTCTGCGGTGTCAAACAATGTGACAGTGGACAGTAGCGATCGGACTTCGATGATTGTACCAGTGTGGCTATCTTGCACAGAAGGTAATGGACTTGAAATCCTGGTTTACGCACTGCTAGACACTCAAAGCAGCAACACGTTTATTGTCCATGATGTTTGTGAAAAGATTCAAGTGTTCACAGAACCAGTCAAGTTGAAACTGACAACAATGACAAACAGAGGAACACTCGTACAGAGTCACAGAGTGGATGGACTGAAAGTAAGAGGGTATTATTCACAAGACTACATTGAGTTACCCCCTGCTTACACTCGTGAGTACATTCCTCTTGAACGAGACAGTATTCCCACTCATGAAACTGCCAAAGCTTGGACACATCTCCAAAGTATCACAGGAGAGATGCCAGAGTTGCTAGATTGTCCTGCAGCACTTCTGATTCGTTACGATTGTGCGAGAACTCTGAAACCAAGAAAGGTAATACCAGGCAATGACTATGATCCCTATGCAGTTAAAACAGACTTAGGTTGGAGTATTGTGGGATCTATTAAGCCTTGGACAAGTTCAGCAGAGGTGGCGGGAGCGTGCCATCGTGTTTCTCTCAAAGAGTTGCCATCTATCACACCTTCCTCGGTGATTAAAGTACTGGAAACAGATTTTAAGGACACAAATCCTACAGAAGGAAACATATCACAAGAGGACATTCAGTTTTTGCAGATGTTGCACAAAACCATACATTTTAATGAAGAAGGCCATTTGGAAATGCCTTTACCTTTCAGAGAACGTCCACAGCTTCCAAATAATAAACAGCTTGCAATAACACGGCTGAGACATCTGATAGCAAAGATGGAAAGAATTCCAAAGTACAAAGAAGACTATGTGAGATTCATGAACAGTGTCTTTGAGGATGGTGATGCGGAAGAAGCAGTTGGCACACCTGCAAATGGTTACACATGGTATATACCTCACCATGGGGTATATCATCCGAGAAAGTCAGAGAAAATAAGAGTCGTGTTTGACTGCTCTGCAAAATTTGAGAACACCTCTTTAAATGACCACCTCCTCACTGGCCCAGACTTGACCAATGCTCTCACAAGCGTACTCTGCAGATTTAGAGAACACCAGATCGCCATTACATGTGATGTAGAGAAAATGTTCCACCGCTTCCACGTCACTCCTGAAGATAGGGATTTCCTAAGGTTCTTGTGGTGGCAGGACGGGGACACTAGTACAGAGCCCAAAGAGTATCGCATGCGTGTTCACATTTTTGGAGCAGCATCTTCGCCAGGATGTGCGGACTATGGCATGAAATATCTTGCTCATGAACATGAAAGGGACTATCCATTGGCAGCCAGCTTCATTTACAAAAACTTTTACGTGGATGACGGGTTAATCAGTGTCGACTCAGTCCAAAGGGCAAAACAGTTGGTCGTTCAGGCACAAGAGCTCTGCGCAAAAGGCAAGCTGCGGCTTCACAAATTTGTGTGCAACAAAAGGGAGGTCTTGGAAGTTGTACCAGAGTCGGAGCGTGCTAGTAATGGCAAAGATGTGAGCCTAAACTACTCTGACATTCCAATGCAAAATGTTTTGGGGGTGAAATGGGATGTTGAGGCAGACATGCTCTCTTTCAATGTCATTCTCAAAGAAAGGTCAGCTACACGACGAGGAATCCTGGCAACGGTTGCAAGCGTTTATGATCCATTGGGATTTCTCTCTCCGTACATTTTAACTGGAAAACAAGTGCTACAGGAAATGTGCAAACGTGGCATAGGATGGGATGAACCTATTCCCCCTGCATTGGAGGCCAAATGGAAAGCATGGCTAAATGATTTTGAAAATCTACCAAATATTCAAATACAAAGATGCTTCATTCCTAAGAACACAGGCACGTTGCAAAAGATCGAGCTGCATCATTTCTCAGATGCAAGCAGCAGTGGCTATGGACAATGTTCATACATAAGGATTGTTGCAGAAGACAAAGTACACTGTGCTCTGGTTATGGGAAAGGCTAGAGTGGCCCCCACTAGAGTTGTCACAATACCGCGCCTTGAGCTTACTGCAGCAGCAGTTTCTGCCGGAGTAAGTAACTTTCTAAGAGCAGAGCTTGAGCTGAAGATAGATGAAGAGTTTTTCTGGACTGATTCCCAAGTAGTGCTCGGGTACATTAAAAACGATGCTTGGCGCTTTCATGTCTTCGTTGCCAACAGAGTTCAGAAAATCAGAGACTTTACAGATCCAAAACAATGGTTCTACATAGAAACTGATCAGAATCCAGCAGATCATGCTTCTAGAGGTCTCAAGGTGGCAGAACTCATAGATTCAAACTGTCTCAAAGGACCAAGATTTCTGTGGGAACGAGAGCTTGTCACACAACCACATTCCCCAGAGCTTTTAGTAGGAGACCCTGAAGTTAAAGTTTTAGCAACTACTGCCTTAGAGAGTGAGGTTTTTCTTGAGAGGTTCTCTAGGTTCTCAGACTGGGACACAGCAGTTAATGTTGTTGCAAAGATAAAGAGACTTACTAAAAGAGGCAAATCAAAGCCCATTAGTGTTGAGGAGAGACAAGCAGCTTCTTCAGCGCTTATTCGGACAACACAGAGACAAGCTTTTGAACAAAGAGATTTAGGGAAGAAAGGTGAACGTGTGAACCAGTTATCTTTTCTTGAGCGTCCGGTTCAGAAGCTAGTGGTACTAGTGCAAAATGAGTCCACTTAAGTAAAAGGTTTCTGAGATGTGAAACAAGGATATGGTTCCAAGGTTAATGTTTTTGGAAAATTACAAGTTTTATTTTGTGTGTAAAATTAACCTTTGTAATTTTGGTGGCAGTGTAGCTGTCGCAGTAAAGAATGTTTTTCTTTTACTGTTTGTTTGTTTATATATATTGTAATACCCATATAAGAGTTGATTTACACCTGTGTTACGTTACTGCTGCCATCTAGTGGACGGCAAATGACATGCAACCCAGTGGTAGGAGAGAGCGTGTAAACTAGCATACAGTGCTCACGTGCTCAGTTAGCAGAGAGAGAAGCTCAGAAGCTGCAGACTCGGGCACAGAGAGAAGAAGCTCCAAAAGCCCTGAGTAAACTAAAGAAAATGGACTCTAACCACTCCTAAATGTTTGGACAGAAGGCGCACACGGTATGTAATGTGTATTTGTGAGAATGTGGAGGTATTATTTTTGGTTGTGATAAATTTCAAAATGTATTTTTTGTTTTGTTCTTTCACCGTAGTTTTTCACGGTGGTTGGTCGGAGGTCCAGCTAAGAAAATGTGCTTGCTGTGACAAAATAAATCCTGGCTAAACATCAGTTGGAGCGTGGCTTTATCTGTTTCAAACAAAAAATCTTTGGGAGCAGTTATAAAGGCAGTCTTAGAAACAAATTTAATATGTGAATTGAAGGACAGATCTTGATCAAAAATAATTCCTAGGTTCCTCACAGAGCTATTAAGAGAAACCGCATTCAAACTGAAAGTTTGATTTGGAAAGGTATTTCTAAGGTTTTTTGGACCAACAAGAATGACTTCAGTCTTATCTGAATTTAATAGCAGGAAATTACAAGTCATCCAAGCTTTGATTTCCTTAAGACAGGCTTCTAACTTGGCTAATTGATTACTATCATCTGGCTTCATTGACAGGTATAATTGTGTGTCATCTGCATAACAATGAAAATGTATACAGTGCTTTCTAATAATGTTGCCTAACGGAAGCATATATAAACTAAAAAGAGTAGGGCCTAGCACAGATCCCTGTGGAACTCCATGACTAAGCTTTGAGTTGAAAGAAAACTCATTATTTACATGAACAAACTGGAACCTATCAGATAAATAAGATCTAAACCACTGCAACGAAGTTCCATTAAGTCCAACATAGTGTTCTAATCTATCAAGTAGAATATTATGATCGATAGTATCAAAAGCTGCACTAAGGTCTAAAAGGACAAGTACAGAAACCAGTCCATTATCAGATGCGATGAGGAGGTCGTTAGTGACCTTCGCTAAGGCTGTTTCAGTACTATGATGGATTCTAAACCCAGATTGAAACTCTTCAAGTAAACCATTTCCCTGCAGGTGGTCAAATAATTGTGTAGCAACAACTCTTTCTAAGATTTTTGAAATGAAAGGGAGATTAGAGATTGGTCTATAGTTAGCTAAAGCTCCTGGATCTAGCGTTGGCTTTTTGAGTAAGGGTTTAATTACAGCTGTTTTAAAAGCCTGCGGTACATGGCCTAAAGTTAATGAAGAATCGATTATATGAAGAATAAAGCTACCAATAAGTGGGAAGACTTCTTTAAATAACCTGGTAGGAATAGGGTCTAAAAGACGAGTTGAAGGTTTGGATGAGGAAACTATTTTGTCTAACTCACAAAGGTCGATTGGAGTAAACTCATCAAGACAGACATCAGTTGAAGGAGTTGTAGTAGTTACAGTATTTAAGTTAACTGTGGGAAGAATCTGATTGATTTTATCTCTGATGGATGAAATTTTATTATTGAAAAAGTTCATAAAGTCCCGACTAGTAAGCTCTAAGGGAATGCTAGGATTGACAGAGTCCTGACTCTTTGTCAACCTGGCTACAGTGCTGAAAAGAAACCTGGGATTATTCTTGTTCTCTTCTATTAATGCAGAATAATTACTCGTTCTAGCTTTTCTAAGAGATTTTTTATAAATTAAAAGATGATTTCTCCAAGCTAAATAGATTTCATCTTAATTAGTGGAGCGCCAATTTCTTTCTAATTGACGAGTCTTCTGTTTTAAGCTACGAGTTTCTGTGTTGAACCAAGGAGTTAGAAATCTCTGATTAGACTTTTTCTTTTTTAAGGGGGCCACCAAGTCTAGAGTCTGATGCAGAGAAGCTGTAACACTATCCACCATGTTATCAATTACAGAAGGAGCAAGCTGTCTATAGCTTATTTCCGTTGTGTTGACACATGGCATAGAGGAAACAATCTGCATAAATTTGGTAACTGCATCATCTGAGAGGCATCTACTGCAATAATATTTTTCTTTAGGAGCCAAATAGTCAGAAATAGTAAAATCAAAGGTTAACAGACAATGGTCTGACAGTACAGGGTTATGAGGAGACACTACAAGATTTTCTATTTCTATGCCATATGTCAGAACAAGGTCCATTGTATGGTGGAGATAATGAGTAGAATTTCCTACTTTCTGAGAAAACCCAATCGAGTCTAATACTGAATTAAATGCCACATTAGTCACTGTCTACATCCACATGTATATTAAAGTCCCCTACTATAATTATTCTATCAGATTTCAGCACTAAATCAGCTAAAAAAATCAGCAAATTCGGATAAAAATTCTGAGTAGGTTGATAGAGGACGATAAACTATGGCAAATAAAATTGGGTTTAACCTAAAATTGCTAAACTTCCCAATACTGAGGACCAGGCCCTCAAAGGAATTATAACATGTTAATTGCTTTACATTAACTAGTAATTTGGAATGGTAAATTGTTGCTACTCCTCCACGACTAGAACTTCTGGCATTTTGACAGTTTAAATAACCAGAGGGAGTTGATTCATTTAAACCAACATAATCCTCTTGTCCTAACCAAGTCTCTGTAAGGGATATTAAATTAATCTGATGATCAATTAACAGATCATGGACTAACAGAGACTTGGGAGTTAGAGACCTAATATTTAATAAACCACATTTAATTTTTAAATTATGAGGAGGAACAGAGGCCAAATCATTCAATTTAGAGGCTTTATGTTTAATTTGAGTTTTACCAATTTTTTGCTTAATCACTTTGGGATGCTTATGCATTATATTTTTATTTACTTTGGAGGGAGCAGACAATGATTCTCTGATGGGGAAGACAGGGGCTAAGTTGAGGGGTGGCGGATGAAGAGGAACTGCAGAGTGGCGTGTAAGACTGCGACTCTGCTTCCTGGTCCCAACTCTGAGTAGTCAAGGTTTTGGAAATTTGGATAAAAAAGATGCCAGATTGTTAGATAAATGAGAAGCACCATCCAAAGTGGGATGAATGCTGTCTCGTCTCATAAGACCAGGTTTTCCCCAAAAAGAGCTCCAATTGTCAATGTAGCCCACGTCATTTGCAGGACACCACACAGACAGCCAGCGGTTCAAGGATGACGAGCGGCTAAACATGTCATCACTGGTCAGATTGGGGAGGGGCCCAGAGAATACTACAGAGTCCGACATTGTTTTTGCAAAGTCACACACCGATTCCACATTAAGTTTTGTGACTTCCGACTGCCGGAGGCGGATGTCATTAATGCCAGCGTGAATAAAAATTGTGGAGTATTTACAGTTACTTTTAGCCAGCATTTTCAAATTTGACTCGATGTCGCCTGCTCTGGCCCCAGGAATGCATTTGACTATGGCCGCTGGAATCTCTAGGTTCACGTTTCTGACTACAGAGTCGCCAATGATCAGAGTTTTTTCCTCAGCGGGTGTGTCGCTGAGTGGGGAAAAACGATTAGAAACATGAACAGGTTGGAGGTGTACCGGGGCTTTGCGACTAGGCTTCCTTCTCACCGTCACCCACCCAGTCTCCTCGCTGCTGAGGAGAGCCGGAGGACCGCTAACGGGGTTAGCTATGCTAGCTAGCTCTGCTGCAGCTAAGGGGCGTCCGTCAAGAGTAACTGGCGCAGAAGGTGTTTCAATGCAGCGGAGCCGGGATTCCAAATCAGACAACCTCGCCTCGAGCGCCTCAAAAAGACAACATTTATTACATTTACCGTTATCACTGAAAGAGGCAGAGGCAGAGGTGTAGCTAAACATCTGACAGAGAGAGCACATCAGAGGAGGAGAGGAAGGAGAGCTACTAGCCATAGCTAGTGGCTAACCCAAAAGCTCAGGAGAGTGAGGACAGCAAACCACACAGACAGACAGCAAAACAGGAAGTGACGATACGTTACCACAAGTGATGATCCACAATGGATCGTCAGACCATCTGTCATTGAATCAGACCATCTGTCTCTGCTTGTAATACCTTCCTACTCCCCGCTTAGGAAGAGCTCCCCCTCAACCAAACAAACAATTAAAACCTGGCCTGAAAACGCTCTTCTCCACCTACAAGACTGCTTTGCCTGCACTGATTGGAGCATCTTTGAACAGCAGGACCTGGGGCCTCATGTACAAAGACTTGCGTGGATTTCCTACTGAGAGGTGACGTATGTTTAAATCCAGAAAACGCCGTAAGCAAAAAAAAAAATAAAAAAATCCAGATGTATGAAACCATCTGTACACCGGAATCCAAGCACATTTCTTTTGTACATTCTGATCTGCTTGAAATTGAACCCACGTGAGGAAATACCAGACTCCTCCCTTGACACGTCTCCATTTGAATATGCAATTAGATGTAAATAGGGATGCAAATAGAAAAATACAAGCCCAGCACGTTTGATTCTCCTGTATTGACGATCAAAAATAATGGATTTAATGGAATTTCACAGAATGTGTTGGAGGTGCTTCTGAATGAGGCAGAGGCATGGAAAAACATTTTCTTTGGTACGCTGTCCTCTGGCATTAGTGCTGGATACAGGGAATTCAATAGCCTGCTCACAGGGCTATAAGATTAGCTTAATGTTTCCTTTATTCAGACAAGGAAAAGAAGAAGAAGTTTATATAACTTTGACATATTTAGATTGATGTCTGCAGTCATCCTCAGAAGCATCAGCTCAGTGCTCTGACTGTCAGTATGCATAGCTCAGTGGTTATAGTGCCAGATTTCGTTGCAAGTGCGAAACCAGCTGAGACTTTTTTTTTCAGAGACCACAATGGAAATAAGTGTGTGCACTTTCTTGTGCCATCCCATTGTTTTTAGATATATGTTGTATCTTTTATACAATGTTATTTTAAACAATGAATGAATGAATCAATCAATTTGTGACCAGCCGGGAGGATCAGCTAGTTTAATAAAACAGTCTTTCATGAACGCCCCTCTGGGGCAGACAGACAAACCCACGCACTTAACTGCAGCAGCGACATTTATTAACAGAAAAAACTAAAGTCTCAAAAGTAGTGTTGACAAATACAAAAATGCAAACAAGAATAACTCATACAGATGTGACTCTCCAGAGCTGAGGACACTCTGAAGGAAAGGAGGGGGAGACTGTCCGTAGAGATTAGTCCAGTCTAAACACAAATGAGACTATCACACTGATGGAGGGAAACGGCAGTCTATAAATAGTGGGGGAAATAACGAGTGGCAGGTGTGAGTGGGCAGGTGACCTAATTTCCAACTGCTCGCAGCTGGGAAGGCTGGAAGGCAGACAGCGAGCAGCTGGTGGGTGTGCCCGGGAGATGAGGAGGGAGCTCGAGCCGCAACAGAATATAGACCAATATGCATATACAGAAAACTAACAAAATCAGACTCACAGGTAAACAATACTAGAAATAAAGTGAGGGTCTGAGCTCAGTAACAAACAAGAGCTCAAACACATGACAGAGCCCCCCCTTCAAGGGGTGGACCCCAGACACCCCAAGGCAATACCAAGAAGATCCCCCCCCCCCAGAGAAGGAGTACAGCAAAAAAACACCCCGGGTGGGAGGTGGGGGAACAAGCTATAGAGGGAAAACGCCACCCATCTCATGACCCGCAGCTGCACCCAGTCAAACCCCTAGGCCCCCAAGGTCCCAGAGCTCCAGGGTTCAGGTGGCCAACCAAAGTCCCAGGCCAGCCGGATGGCCAGGTGGAATGAGTCGAGTGGCCTGACTGAGAAGATGGACCACCCGACCCAGCGACCCAGTCTTTCGGGTGGCTGGCCAGAGTTCTTAAGCCACCAGGACCAGAGAGGTGATCCAGGGGGCGACTCCCCCACCGGAAGGCCTAATGGCAGGAAGCAGGACTGGAGGAGGGGGACCCCAGTGGTATCTGGTGGCGGAGGAAGGGGGACCATGACGGTGTCCGGCAAAGGAGGAAAAGGAACCCCGATGGAGTCTGGCAGAGGAGAAACGGCCTCGGCATCCTCAGGCTGACCAGCAGCACCCTCGGTGGTCCCGGCTTGGGAAACGGTTGCACCTGCAGTGGTTCCGGGCTGAGACAAGGTTGCACACATAGTGGCTCCAAGCTGGAGCATAGCATCACTGGTGGTGGCTCTGGGCTGGAGCATAGCAGCACCTGCGGTGGCTCCGGACTGGAGCATTGCAGCATCTGCGGTGGTGCTGGCCTGAAGCGTTGCAGCACCCGTGGTGGCTCCAGGCTGGAGCTCAGCAGCACCCTCGGTGGCTCCAGGCTGGAGCACCGCAGTACCCTCGGTGGGCCCCGGCTGGGCCAACGCTGCACCCTCAGTGGACCCAGATTGGACCAATGCTGCTCCCTCAGTGGACCCCGGGCTGGGGGGTATTGCCCATGGTGGGCCCATACCGGAGCGCAGCACCCATGTTGGGTTAAGGTTGTTACTGGTACCCACGTGAGGCACTTGTAAATTAGACCAATCGGCAGCCACGCATGGGCAGCGCGGTGGCGGAGTGGTTAGCACTGCGGCAGCACAGCAACTCACCCTTGGTCGGGGGATCCTGGGTTCGATCCCAGCCCCTGACCAACAGTGATCTGTGTGGAGTTTGCATGTTCTCCTCGTGTCTGCGTGGGTTTACTCCGGGATTTCTCCGGTTTCCTCCCACATGCCAAAAACATGCAAGTTAGGTTAATTGGCATCAAAATGGGGATTCTAAATTGTCCTTAGGTATGACTGTGAGAGTGAATGGCTGTCTGTCTCTCTGTGTTGGCCCTGCGATGGACTGGCGATCTGTCCAGGGTGTACCCTGCCTCTCGCCCAAAGATGCTGGGATAGGCTCCAGCCCCCCCCCCCCCCCCCGCGACCCGAAAAGGATTAAGCAGAAGAAGATAAATGAATGAATGAATGAGGGAGAAATAAATAACACTTGCCTGTCATCCCGGTATCTGATATCTACTGCTGCATCGTCGCCCCTCTCCGTGGCTACGGTGGACTTAGACCCCTCTGTGGATCATGGAGGAGCTGTCTCTGTAGAGGCAGAGGTGGACGGAACTGGGAAGGACGCAGCCAAGCCCTCAGCAGCGGGAAGAGATGGGAGAAACAGCAGCAGGGAAGGAGGAGGAGACTGACCTAGTCTTACTAGGTCAGTAATACTAGTCTATTACTCACTCTTATTCTACACTTTATTGCATGTATAGTTTATTTCTTTTATTTTATCATGTTTAATGTTGCAGCATTGCACCGAGACAAATTCCTAGTTTGTGTACTACATGAACAATGGCAATAAATCTGATTCTGATTCTGATTCTGATTCTGACCTGACAGCCGGCGATGGAGAACAAGGAAATACTGTAAGTCTGCTGCAAGATTTGTCTGACTCGATTCAATTCAATTCAATTCAATTCAACTTTATTTATATAGCGCCATTTCACAACAACAGTCATCTCATAGCACTATCAACTGAAGGGGGGACCCCCACAGTTGCAGAAAGACCCCAGCAATCAGGCGATCCCCTGTGAGCAAGCACTTGGCGACGGTGGAGAGGAAAAACTCCCTTTTAACAGGAAGAAACCTCCAGCAGAACCAGGCTCAGGGAGGGGCAGTCATCTGCTGTGACTGGCTGGAGGGTGAGGGGATAGAGAAGAAGAAAAGAACAGACATGTAGAGAGCAAACAGCACGATGGGGACTCAATCTATGAGAGAGAACAAACAAATGTTAATGACCAGCAAAAAAAAAATATTTCATAGAGAGTGAGGAAAGGAGTGAGGCCCAGTGCATTACTGGAGGTCCCCCGGCTGACTAAACCTATTAGCAGCATAACTAAGGGAGGGTTCAGAAACACATGATCCCTCCCTAATTGTAGGCTATATCAAAAAGGTAGGTTTTAGCCCTATTCTTAAAAACAGAGATCGAGTCTGACTCCCGAATCCAGATTGGCAGCTGATTCCACAGGAGAGGAGCTTGATAACTGAAGGCTCTGCCTCCCATTGTACTTTTGGAGATTCTAGGTATTACAAGTAATCCTGCATTTTGGGAGCGTAGTGCTCTGTTAGGATGATACGGTAGTATCAGATCTTTTAAATAAAAAGGAGCCTGATTGTTTAAAGCTTTGTAAGTAAGAAGAAGGATTTTAAACTTAATTCTAAACTCTATGGGAAGCCAATGAAGGGAGGCCAGAACCGGAGAGATATGATCTCTCTTTCTAGTACCTGTTAAAACTCTTGCTGCAGCATTTTGGATCAGCTGAAGACTTTTTAAAGATGTTTTAGGACAGCCTGATAATAAAGAATTACAATAATCTAATCTCGAGCTAACAAAAGCGTGGATCAGCTTCTCAGCATCACTCTGAGACAAGATGCTCCTAATCTTGGCAATATTACGCAAATGATAGAAGGCAGTCTTAGAAACAAATTTAATATGTGAATTGAAGGACAAATCCTGATCAAAAATAACTCCAAGGTTCCTCACAGAGCTATTAAGAGAAAGAGTAACTGCATCCAAACTGAAAGTTTGATTTGGAAAGGAATTTCTAAGGTTTTTTGGACCAACAAGAATGACTTCAGTCTTATCTGAATTTAATAGCAGGAAATTACAAGTCATCCAAGCTTTGATTTCCTTAAGACAGGCTTCGGTGACTCGATGTACAGCCGTGGACAAAATTGTTGGTACCCCTCTGTTAATGAAAGAAAAACCAACAATGGTCACAGAAATAACTTGAATCTGACAAAAGTGGTAATAAATAAAAATGCTAGGAAAATTAACCAGTGAAAATCAGACAATGCTTTTGAATTGTGGTTCAACAGAATTACTTTGAATGAATGAATGAATGAATGAATTTTTTTATTCGGTAATAATAATAATAAACACATACAATACAATAAGAACACACAAATAAGAACACACAAAAGAACAACCGAAAGGGTGTAGGCTGAAGCTAGTGCTTATATAGTGCCTACCCCATTACAATTTTAAAATCAATAACATAAAAATTTAAGTCTTACCCAAAATCAACAAAGAAAACCAAATAGAACAAGTAGACAAAAAACCCTTTAAGTTATTACAAATTTATCTCCCAGCATTTACAGTGAGATACTGGGAGATTTTCTCATCTTTGTACAATTTTTTGAATTGCTTCAGAGTTGAACATGTTTTAATATTTTCAGAGCAACAGTTCCACAGTTTAACTCCAGTGAAAGACATGCAATGCTACTTTGTATTTGTTCTAACCTTTGGCTTATTAAAAACAGAGTTACCTCTTAGCTCATATTTGCTTTCCCTTTTTTTAAACAGTCTCTGAATATTTACAGGTAATTGGTTATTATTTGCTTTGTACATGATTGGAATGACATTATAATCTACCAGATCTCTAAATTTAAGAGTATGTAATTGAATGAATATTGGATTTGGACTTTAAAAAACAAACTCATGAAACAGGCCTGGACAAAAATGATGGTACCCCTAGAAAAGATTGAAAATAATGTGACTATAGGGACATGTTCAACCAAGATGTGTCCTCTAATTAACATCACAGGTATCTACAAACTTGTAATCAGTCAGTCGGCCTAGTTAAAGGGTGACAAGTAGTCACTGTGCTGTTTGGTGACATGGTGTGTACCACACTAAACATGGACCAGAGGAAGCAAAGGAGAGAGTTGTCTCAGGAGATTAGAAAGAAAATTATAGACAAGCATGTTAAAGGTAAAGGCTATAAGACCATCTCCAAGCAGCTTGATGTTCCTGTGACTACAGTTGCACGCACATATTATTCAGAAATTTAAGATCCACGGGACTGTAGCCAACCTCTCTAGATGTGGCCGCAGGAGGAGACGGATAATACGAATGGTAACAAAAGAGCCCAGAACAACCTCTAAACACATTCATGGTGAACTCCAAGGTCAAGGTACATCAGTGTCAGATCGCACCATCCGTCGTTGTTTGAGCTAAAGTGGACTTCATGGGAGACGACCAAGGAGGACACCACTGTTGAAAACAAATCATAAAAAAGCCAGACTGGAATTTGCCAAACTGCATGTTGACAAGCCACAAAGCTTCTGGGAGAATGTCCTATGGACAGATGAGACAAAACTGGAACTTTTTGGCAAGGCACATCAGCTCTATGTTCACAGACGCAAAAATGAAGCATACCAAGAAAAGAACACTGTCCCTACTGTGAAACATGGAGGAGGTTCTGTTATGTTCTGGGGCTGCTTTGCTGCATCTGGCACAGGGTGTCTTGAATCTGTGCAGGGTACAAAGAAATCTCAAGACTATCAAGGTATTTGAAATACCTGAAATCTTGAAATCTCAAGACTATCAAGGCAGTGCGGTGGCGCAGTGGTTAGCACTGCGGCAGCACAGCAACTCACCCTTGGCCATGGGATCGCTGGTTCGATCCCAGCCCCTGACCAACAGTGATCTGTGTGGAGTTTGCATGTTCTTCCCGTGTCTGCGTGGGTTTACTCCAGAAGTTCTCCGGTTTCCTCCCACAGGCCCAAAACATGCAGGCTAGGTTAATTGGAGACTCTAAAGTGGCCCTAGGCGTGAATGTGTGTGTGAATGGTAAAGGGATTGTGCCGTACCATAGCGGCTACATCCATCCAGGTGGATGCCCTCAATTTCCTCTCTTGGGATCAATAAAGTATACAAAATCAAAAAATCAAATAAAAAAAAAATATTCTAGAGACAAATGTACTGCCCAGTGTCAGACAGCTTGGTCTCAGTCGCAGGTCATGGGTCTTGCAACAGGATAACGACCCAAAACACACAGCTAAAAACACCCAAGAATGGCTAAGAGCGAAACATTGGACTATTCTAAAGTGGCCTTCTATGAGCCCTGATCTAAATCCTATTGAACATCTGTGGAAGGAGCTGAAACATGCCGTCTGGAGAAGGCACCCTTCAAACCTGAGACAAGTGGAGCAGTTTGCTCATGAGGAGTGGGCCAAAATACCTGCTGAGAGGTGCAGAAGTCTCATTGACAGTTACAGAAATGGTTTGATTGCAGTGATTGCCTCAAAAGATTGTGCAACAAAATATTAAGTTAAGGGTACCATCATTTTTGTCCAGGCCTGTTTCATGAGTTTGTTTTTTAAAATAATTCTGTTGAACCACAATTCAAAAGCACTGTCTGATTTTCATTGGTTAATTTTCATAAAATTTTTATTTATTACCACTTTTGTCAGATTGAAGTTATTTCTGTGACCATTGTGGGTTTTTCTTTCATTAACAGAGGGGTACCAACAATTTTGTCCACGTGTGTATGGAGAGTTGCTGACTGAGAGGTGGAGGCGTTTTTCTGACGGTCCAGAGCAGGGTGACGGTGCCGCCGTGAAGCTGGCAATGTGCGTGCTGGAGCTGGAGGGGAGTCTGGTGAAGCATGATGGGAGATGGGCGTCAGCTGAGGAGAGCGCCTCCACCTCGACTCTGTGGGGCACGTCAAACCAGGAAATGACCACTGGAGCGCGCAGACCGTGGACAGCAGATCTGCATACTGTGGGAACTCTATAGGACTCTAAAGGCCGGGATGTGCTTCCAGGATTCCCACCGCTCCGTTCAAACACTCCCAAGTCTCCTTGGGTCTTCGGGCTTCGAGAGCTTCATCCATGAAATCCCGGATGAACATCACCGCCCATTCCTCCTCGACGCTGGGAGACCTTGCTGCCATTCCTCCTTTAACTTGGTGAGGTCGACGAGCTGGGGACATTGTGAGTTCCAGCAAGCAGGTGAGTAAAAAAAACACAAAAAGATGAAAAAATGCACTCCTGCAGAAGCTGGGTTTTTTCACTGGTGGCAGTCTACTGTCATGAACACCCCTCCGGGGCAGAAAGACAAACCCGTGTGCTTAACTGCAGCAGCAACTTTTATTAACAGAAAAAACAAAAAAGTCCCAGAAGTAGTGTTGACAAATACAAAAATGCAAACAAGAATAGCTTACACAGATGTGACTCTCCAGAGCTGAGGACACTCTGGAGGAAAGGAGGGGGAGACTGTCCGTAGAGGGCAGTCCAGTCTAAACACAATTGTGACTGCCACACTGATGGAGGGAAACAGCAGTCTATAAATAGTGGGGGAAATAATGAGTGGCAGGTGTGAGCGGGCAGGTGACCTAATTTCCAACTGCTCGCAGCTGGGAAGGCTGGAAAGCAGACAGTGAGCAGCTGGTGGGTGTGCCTGGGAGATGAGGAGGGAGCTCGAGCCACAAAACAGAATATAGACCAATATGCATATCCAGAAAACTAACAAAATCAGACTCACAGATAAACAATACTAGAAATAAAGTGAGGGTCTGAGCTCAGTAACAAACAAGAGCTCAGACACATCACGAAAAAGACGACAATATGAACCTATTTAGCGGGTAGCCATGGTCACCTGTCAGTTGAAAGCGGATCATATTAGACTCGACAAGTACATATTTTATGTCCAAAATGCAAATCTCATCCTTTATTGTTATACACAACTTACATATTACCAGTGTGCAATATGTGAAAAAAAAAACGGGGGGGGGGATATTTTTGAAACACTTTTATTCATAAAAATAATTCAAGAACAGCATGCCTATATTAAGTATGAAGCCTGTTGGGCTTTTTTGCAGCTGTTACATATATATTATATATTACGTATAAACCACTATAATGGCAGCCTATTTAACCTCTTGCACTCCATTGTACTGCGGACAGGCAAGTCTCTGCGTCCTAGAGCGCACGAAGGCGCACGAGAGCGCTCTCGTGCGCTCTAGGACGCATGATGGAGATTGTGATGTAGGTGGTGTATGGCGTCCAAGCGCGCACTGAAAATAAAAGCTGCAGACACAGTCGCAAACAGATTAGTTCATCTGATTGACCTCTCATTCGACTAATAAGAGCCTTGAATTGGGTTTCTGAAACCTTGAAGAACCAATGACTGAAAACCTAGCAAGAAGGACCCGCTTCCCAACGCTGTGAATGCAGTGAGCCAATTGAAGCAGAGAAGTTCGCGAGCTGCTTTTTTTTAAGGCTGGGTGAAGACTGACTGCTGCGGCGGATCAAAAAAAAGGACCAGCAGGAAGAACCCCACAGACCCAGCAGCACGGAGACCACCCACAAATGCAACCTGTGTGACAGGGAGTGCCATTCGCGCATCGGCATGTTCGGCCACAGGCGGTGCTTATTTTGTTTTTGTTCCAGCAGAGTAGACGTTATGATTTCTTCCATGGTCATAGACCGACGGAGGCTGACGACGAAGGCTGAGTGACACACACGCCTTCGCCAATCTTTTTTTAATAACTACTGTTATTTGTTTTGAAAAATCGTTCGCCAAAAACCGCAATCATGGAAGCACAAAACCGCAATAATGGAATTATGTTTTGATTGGGTCGCGAGACCAGAACCACGAGCGGACCAGCGTCACGTTCGTCTGACAATGGGGAAAAGAAGTTCGCCAGGACACTGCTGTGAAGAGGTAAGGTGTTATAAGCTAAATTATTCTTTATTCCTGAAAATTGTAATCCAAAATGACTTTTGACCGATCGGTAAATTACAGCTGTGCGGTGCACGAAGTCTGAAGTTCGTGCGCCGCGGTACAAGGGGTTGTTCGCCGCGTCCAGACCGTGAACGCCGCCCCCCCCACCCCCGCTATTCTTCTGTAGGGGGGGGGGGGAAGCCGCGGTGACTGTGCTGCTGTCCCACATCGCCACATGAGGCTAATCCGTTGTGTAGCGATGGCCGATGTCCATCCTCTGTAGCGAGGGGGGGCGACGAACCCCCCCCACACACACACACAGCCCTGAGTGTGACCTTTCATTAGAGCCCAAAATGAAGCTTCTACATTTAAGCATTCAAAAGTTACAGACGTTTTTCCAAACTGTGCCATTTGGCACAGTTCCAAAAAGCCTGGGAACTACCTGAGAACAAAGCTGTGTAATATATTCATTTTTTGTGGTATTGTTACAAAATTTGGACCTCAGCTGGATAACACTTGGTTCTACATTTCTGTTGCATTTTCCAGCCCGGATCTGAAGCTGTGTGTTATTTGCAAGCATTTGTATCCAAAAAAACACCCAGGCCAAATTTATTTTCTTCAAGTTCACTATGTTTAGATGACTGTAACTCAGTGGCCGGAGCACTTAGAGAGATTATGACTGTTTTGCCAAAAAATTCAAAGTGTTTTCTTTTAAATGAGACCAACCCCATGAAGATGCTGCAAAGGGTTGAAGAACAGCTTTTGATTTAATTTGGGCACGTTAATTTTTGGCGTTTTTAGGGAAATTGACCGGAGTGCAAGGGGTTAAATAAGAAATATCAACTTACCCCAGCCTTAGCAGAACAGTCTTTTTTTTTGATTTAAGGTCCCATATGCACTGATCTGTATCCACCTTACTCCTGGGGGTGCAGCTGTAGGAACAATTATTGGCGGAGCTTCCAGTTTTGGCTCATCTATTGTTAAATCAGTCAGTAAGACTGGAGTAGCAGGGGCATTTAAAATAGTGTTTTTAAAAGTTTTTCAAAATCATTTTAATATATAGTTCACATGTGTGTTTTGCACTCAAGTGGCAGCTAATTTCAGCACTTGTAGTTTTTGTATTTTTGAAAATTTTTGCGTAGTTCTGGTTCTTGCTGCTGTTTGTGGTGTGAGGCTCCTCACAGATAAGCTCAGCTAAATCTGTGGCTTCAACAGTGAAGAGTAGATCATACGCTGAAAACTAAAGGATTGCTCGTGTGATCGGTGGTACAGACACAGCAGCACCAGGTATGTTTTCACTTGTATGAATGTCACAGATCTGACGTTTTACCCTGAATTTAAAACGCCCAAGCATGGTGTTGTGGTTCTTTGTGGCTCTGACTAGACTCTATGTCTGCTCTGAGGTAAATTTGAATATGTCCAACGTACAGACGTGAACAAAATTGTTGGTACCCCTCTGTTAATGAAAGAAAAACCCACAATGGTCACATTGTGGGTCACATTTTTTTTTTCTACTTCCGGCGCCACACGAGTCGGCTGCCTTTTTGCAACAGCGGCTCAATTCTGAGTTTTTTCTTCCTCTAATTTTCTGATCCGGTGACAACTTTCTGATCCGGCGACACCTTACACACCTTATACAGCACGGACACACAGATCGCCCCAAACGTCTCCCGAGCCGGTGGACGGAGCCACTGTTTATAGCAGGAGACGGTACAGCAGGGGGCAGCTGTTAGCACTGAACCGCCACTCGGTGCTAACGAAAAAACTCGACATACCGGGAGAACTGAGGTGAAAACAACGTGGGTGTCGTGCTGGTGTAAGATGGCGGGCAAGAAATATAAGGTACAGACCCACCCTCCCATCCGTTGTTATGGGGAATGTACGATCGATATTGGGAAAGGTAGATGAGCTAGCGGCTATCTCCCGCTACGAGAGCATATACCGGGAGTGCTGCCTTTTGTTATTTACTGAGACGTGGCTAACTGAACTAGCAGCAGATGCTAACATTGAACTGGAGGGTTTCCACGCGATACGGGCAGACTGAACACCAGACAGTGGCAAAGCAAGGGGCGGTGGAGTGATAATGTATGTTAACAACAACTGGTGCAGACCGGGACATATCACTGTTAAAAAACAACACTGCAGCAAAGACATCGAGTTGCTAGCTGTTAGCATGCGGCCTACCTATCTCCCGAGGAAATACTCACATGTGATCTGCATTGTTACCTCCGCCAAGGAGGTTATGTTTTCATCGGCGTTGGTTTGTCTGTCTGTCTGTCTGTCTGTCTGTTGGTTTGTTTGTTGGCAAGATAACTGAAAAAGTTATGGACGGATTTTCATGAAATTTTCACAGATTGTCAGAAATGGGGTATCCTACAGATGATTAGATTTTGGTGGTGATCCGGATCACCGTCCACAAGAAAACTGCCATTACGCAAAATGCCATTTTCGTGAATAACTACTGAACCACTAATCCTATCATTGTCAATCCAATTGCTTGTCATATGTTTTCATGGTCAGCGAATCTGAAAACGTACACACAAACACTGTATGGGGGGAACTGTGGCGCTTGGCGGAGGTCTGCGCTCTCCGAGTGCTTTTCTAGTTATTTATGCAAATCCGACAGCGAACGCTGGGACAGCGTGTGACGTCATCCACTCAGTAACTGGCAGGCTGCAGACAGAACACCCAGATGCTCTTTTCTTCATCTCAGGCGATTTCAACCATGTTTCACTGTCTCCCATTCTACCCACGTTTACCCAGTATGTCACATGTCACACTAGAGACAATAAAACACTGGACTTATTCTACGCAAACACTAAGGAGGTGTACACCTCATCACCACTCCCCCCACTTGGGAGATCGGATCACAACTTGGTTCATCTCCGGCCGGTGTATAAACCCCTAGTGCACAGACAACCTCCGGTCATGCGCACAGTGAAGTTATGGTCTGAGGAGGCAATGGACGCTCTAAAGGACTGTTTTGAAACCACTGCCTGGGAGCAGCTCTGCGATCCACATGGTGAGGACATCGATGGCCTCACTCACACCATCACGGACTACATCAGCTTCTGTGTGGACAACACCGTTCCCACCAAGCCCATACGGTGTTGCTCAAACAACAAACCCTGGATCAACCCTGAGATAAAAACACTTCTGAGAGAGAAGAAGAGGATCTTCAGGTCGGAGAACAGGGAGATGCTGAAGTCCGTACAGAGGGAGCTGAGGAGAAAGATCAGAGAAGGCAAGGACAGCTTCAGGAAGAAGATGGAGGACAAGCTGCAACAGAGCGACATCGGTGGGGTCTGGAGAAACCTTAAAACCATCTCTGGGCTCCAGAATACCTTCCCCCAGGCCATGGGGGGCAGGGAGTGGGCGAACAATCTGAATCTGTTTTTCAATAGGTTTGACCAACCGCCCTCCCCCCCGACTGCACAACAACCACTGCTGCCTCTGAAGACATCAAGTCCTGCTGCCCACTCCCCCCTCCACCAACACCCGCCCACTCCCAACACACAGCCCCCCAACCTGACCCTCATTAAGACCCAGGTGAGGACGGAGCTGAGGAAGATCAAGGCGAGGAAGGCGTCGGGACCGGACGGCATCAGCGCAAAGCTCCTCAAGTCCTGTACAGATCAGCTGTGTGGGATTGTGGAGTACATCTTCAACCTGAGCCTGAAGCTGGGGAGGGTACCACAGTTGTGGAAGACATCTTGTGTGGTACCTGTACCAAAGACTTCCCACCCTAAAGATCTGAACAGCTACAGACCAGTGGCCCTGACGTCCCACATGATGAAGACCCTGGAGAGACTGCTCCTTGCTCACCTCCGCCCCCTGGTGGGACCAGCGATGGATCCACTCCAGTTCGCCTACCAGCATGGCATTGGGGTGGAGGATGTGCTGATCTTCCTCCTTCACCGTTCTCTGTCCCACCTGGAGAAGCCTGGGAATGCGGTGAGGACCATGTTCTTTGACTTCTCCAGTGCTTTCAACACCATCCAACCGATGATCCTGAAAGACAAGCTGCTGTGCGCAGGGGTGGACCAGCACCTGTCATCATGGATCCTGGACTACCTCACAAACCGGCCACAGTTTGTGAGAACCCGGGACTGTGTGTCCGACACGATCATCGGTAGCACGGGGGCCCCCCAGGGAACGGTTTTGGCTCCCTTCCTGTTCACCCTTTATACTGCGGAATTCTCACACAACACAACACACTGCCATCTACAGAGGTTCTCTGACGACTCTGCGATCGTTGGCCTCATCTCCAACGGAGATGAAGGTGAGTACAGAGGGCTTATCCGGGACTTTGTGGACTGGTGCCATTGGAACTGCCTCCAGATCAACGCAAGGAAAACTAAGGAGCTGGTGGTGGACTGCCGCAGGCAAGGACAACCCCTCACAGCACCAGTAAATATACAGGGAACAGACATCGAGATGGTGACATCCTACAAGTACCTGGGTGTTCATCTGAACAATAAACTAGACTGGTCACACAATACTGACGCACTCTACAAGAAGGGACAGCGCAGGCTGTTCCTACTGAGGAGACACAGGTCTTTTGGTGTACAAGGGGCGCTGCTGAAGTCATTCTATGACACGGTGGTGGCATCAGCCGTCACTTTTGGAGTGGTCTGCTGGGGCAGTGGCATTACAGCAGCCGATAGGAAGAGACTGAACTAGAAAAGCACTCGGAGAGCGCAGACCTCCGCCAAGCGCCACAGTTCCCCCCATACAGTGTTTGTGTGTACGTTTTCAGATTCGTTGACCATGAAAACATATGACAAGCAATTGGATTAACAATGATAGGATTAGTGGTTCAGTAGTTATTCCCGAAAATGGCATTTTGCGTAATGGCGGTTTTCTTGTGGACGGTGATCCGGATCACCACCAAAATCTAATCATCTGTAGGATACCCCATTTCTGACAATCTGTGAAAATTTCATGAAAATCCGTCCATAACTTTTTGAGTTATCTTGCTAACAAACAGACAGACAGACAAACAAACAGACAGACAGACAGACAGACAGACAGACAGACAAACCAACGCCGATGAAAACATAACCTCCTTGGCGGAGGTAACAAACTGATAAAGAAAGCTAGCTCTGTCCTGGGGCAGCGCCTTGACCCAGTGGAGGAGATGGGAGAGAGAAGGATGGTGGCTAAACTGTCATCTCTGCTGGAGTCCGAGTTCCACCCTGTGCAGGACACATTGAATGCACTGAGGAGCTCATTTAGCAGCAGACTACATCATCCTAGGTGCACAACCGAGAGGTTTCGCAGGTCCTTCCTGCCTACGGCTGTCAGACTGTACAACCTAAGCAGGGCTGCTCGCAGAGATGGCAAAAAGAAGTGACAACCTAATAGTATTGAATGCAAAAGACGCAATAGACTTACACAATGGTCCCCTCCGGTATACAACTAGGAAAATACCGGTCGCTATGGAGGGTGACAATATGTATGGGTACATAATCATACCATGTAGGATAACTAAGTAGACGGTTATGCTGTTTCATTCCATCTAGCTACAATGCTCCGCACTGTGTGTGTTTATATATTTATATATTTATTCCATCTAGCGACAATGCTCCACACTGTGTGTGTTTATATATTTACATATTTATTCCATCTAGCTACAATGCTCCGCACTGTGTGTTTATATATTTCCATATTTATTCCATCTAGATACAATGCTCCGCACTGTGTGTGTTTATATGCTCATACATTTATTCCATCTAGCTACAATGCTCCACACTGTGTTTATATATTTACATATTTATTCCATCTAGCTACAATGCTCTGCACTGTGTGTTTATATATTCATATATTTATTCCATCTAGCTACAATGCTCCACACTGTGCGTTTATATATTTATATATTTATTCCATCTAGCTACAATGCTCCGCACTGTGTGTGTTTATATATTTATATATTTATTCCATCTAGCGACAATGCTCCACACTGTATGTGTTTATATATTTACATATTTATTCCATCTAGCTACAATGCTCCGCACTGTGTGTTTATATATCATATATTTATTCTATCTAGCTACAATGCGCCGCACCGTGTGTGTTTATATATTTACATATTTATTCCATCTAGCTACAATGCTCCGTACTGTGTGTGTTTATATATTTACTGTTATGACCCGAGCACCATGTCATCGTGCTCGGGCTATTCCTGTCAGGGCTTGACAGCGGCGTTGTTATTCTGGCTCTCTGAGCTCTTATTGTGACAGTGCTCGGGGAGGCTTCCGCTCAGCTGTCAAGTCCTGAACAGCTGTTCTGAGTTTGCGGTCATTAGTGATGGACTTCTTAAACCCACGCTAGTGGCTGCATCCCTGTGTCAGTCTCTCTTCTTCGGAGCTACGCATGCTTTGGACTGTTACTATCCTGTCTGTCTGTGGTTTGACCGTCGCTTCCTGTGGACCTGTAAGTGAGCTCTTTAGCCTTACGCCTCCCGGTGTGAGTAGACCTGTGTGTGTCACTGCCCCAGCAGCTGTGTTATCATTACTCCACCAACCTTGTCTGTCTGTGTTTTGACCGTCTCCTCCTGTGGACCTGTATGAGAGCTGTTTAGCCTTACGCCTCCCGATGTGGGTAGACTTATATGTGTCATTGCCTCAGCAGCCTGTGTTGTCATTTTTTCACCGTAAATAAAAACTCTCAAACAACTCTCTGGTGACGTTGTGGCGTCTTATGGTGGCTCGCGAGGGCCACCGCATGACATTTACATATTTATTCCATCTAGCTACAATGCACCACACTGTGTGTGTTTATATATTTACATATTTATTCCATCTAGCTACAATGCTCCGCACTGTGTGTTTATATATTCATATATTTATTCCATCTAGGTACAATGCTCCTCACTGTTTATATATTTAAGATAAGATAAGATAAGCGTTTAATAGTCCCACAATGGGGAAATTCCAGGATTGCAACAGCACAGGGATAGCAACACTCAGAGCAACAATCAGAAGGCAAGAAAAAACAAGAGCAGCTAGTATGCATATGTACATATTAATATAAATATATATATATAGAGAGACACACAGTGCGGAGCATTGTGGTTGGTGGATGTGCAGCATAAAGTCTAAGCGGTGGTAATAATATTCCATCTAGCTACAATGCTCCGCACTGTGTGTCTATATATTTATATTTACAGTATATGTACATATGTATACTCGCTGCTCTTGTTTTTTTTCTTGCCTTCTGATTGTTGCTCTGAGTGTTGCTATCCCTGTGCTGTTGCAATCCTGGAATTTCCCCATTGTGGGACTAATTTATTTATTTAGCGAATGCAAAGTCCTTAAGCCAAGCAGTTGCCTCCTGGTTTGCTGTATGGAGGGTGTGTAATCCTCCTTCCAGTCTTTGGAGCGGGCAAGCCTCTATGATGTGTTCCATAGTTTGCTCCTCTCCACATGCGCACAGTGGGCTAGGGCTACTGCCCCATCTGTGAAGGCTGGCCAAGCAGGGGCCATGTCCAGTCCTGAAGCGATTGAGTGTAGACCACTGTCTCCTTGGGAGGTTGGTGCCCGGGACCTGTTGGTTGGGGTTTATCACCAGCTGTTTGTTTGGGACCTCCTTGGTTTCCCATTCCTCTTGCCAAGCTGTCTGGATGGTAAAGTCAGCTGGGGGAGGGTTTTTCCAAATCGGCCGTCTGGATGAAAGTCGGGCAGTGAGTGGGGTGTAGATATCTGCATGGATTGGTAAGTGAGGAAAATCTTTAACTTTTTGGAGCATCCTTTGAGTTAATGCTGCTCGCCGGATGTGTGGAGGGGCTATGTTTGACAGTACAGAGAGCCAGGGGAGTGGTGTTGAGCGGATTGTTCCAGTTATAGTTCTCATGGTTGTGTTGAGCTGGGTGTCTACATGGTGTGTGTAAGATGACCTGGACCAGACAGGGGCACAATATTCTGCTACAGAGTATGAAAGGGCCAGTGCTGAGGTGCGCAGGGTGGAGACTGCCGCCCCCCATTTTGCACCAGCGAGCTTGCAGAGCAGGTTGTTTCGTACTTTCACCTTAGCAGCCGTCCCCTTTAGATGTTCCTTGAAGGATAAGGTCCTATCAAGGGTCACTCCAAGATAAGTTGGATTTGGGGCATGCTTAAGCTTGAGTCCGCTCAGGTGGATGTTTAGTTCTCTGGCAGCTTTTGCATTGTGGAGATGAAATACACTGGAGACGGTTTTTGCTGGGCTTGGTTTTAGGCGCCAGATTTTGCAGAACTGGTCCAGTTTAGCAAGATCTTCCGTGAGCACCCGTTCCAGTGGTTCAAAGTCTGGTGCTTGGAATGCCAAACAGATGTCGTCTGCATAGATGAATTTGCGGGATTTTGTAGTAGGCAGGTCGTTTATGTAGAGGTTGAACAGAGTTGGAGCTAGAACTGAGCCTTGTGGGAGTCCGTTTTTCTGCATTCTCCATGCACTTGTGTTCTGACTGAGGTGGACTCTGAACCTTCGGTTGGTCAGCAGGGTTTTTATAATTGCTATTATAAAAATTATTAATAAATATAATTGGGACTAATAAAGGCTTATCTTATCTTATCTTATCTTATCTTAGAAATAGCTTGAATCTGACAAAAGTGGTAATAAATAAAAATTCTATGAAAATTAACCAATGAAAATCAGACAATGCTTTTAAATTGTGGTTCAACAGAATTATTTTAAAAAACAAATTCATGAAACAGGCCTGGACAAAAATGATGGTACCCTTAACTTAATATTTTGTTGCACAACCTTTTGAAGCAATCACTGCAATCAAACCATTTCTGTAACTGTCAATGAGACTTCTGCGCCTCTCAGCGGGTATTTTGGCCCACTCCTCATGAGCAAACTGCTCCACTTGTCTCAGGTTTGAAGGGTGCCTTCTCCAGACGGCATGTTTCAGCTCCTTCCACAAATGTTCAATAGGATTTAGATCAGGGCTCCTAGAAGACCACTTTAGAATAGTCCAATGTTTCGCTCTTAGCCATTCTTGGGTGTTTTTAGCTGTGTATTTTGGGTCATTATCCTGTTGCAAGACCCATGACCTGCGACTGAGACCGAGCTGTCTGACACTGGGCAGCACATTTCTCTCTAGAATACCTTGATAGTCTTGAGATTTCATTGTACCCTGCACAGATTCAAGACACCCTGTGCCAGATGCAGCAAAGCAGCCCCAGAACATAACAGAACCTCCTCCATGTTTCACAGTAGGGACAGTGTTCTTTTCTTGGTATGCTTCATTTTTGCGTCTGTGAACATAGAGCTGATGTGCCTTGCCAAAAAGTTCCAGTTTTGTCTCGTCTGTCCATAGGACATTCTCCCAGAAGCTTTGTGGCTTGTCAACATGCAGTTTGGCAAATTCCAGTCTGGCTTTTTTATTTATGATTTGTTTTCAACAGTGGTGTCCTCCTTGGTCATCTCCCATGAAGTCCACTTTGGCTTAAACAACGACGGATGGTGCGATCTGACACTGATGTACCTTGACCTTGGAGTTCACCATGAATGTGTTTAGAGGTTGTTCTGGGCTCTTTTTTTACCATTCGTATTATCCGTCTCCTCCTGCGGCCACATCTAGGGAGGTTGGCTACAGTCCCGTGGATCTTAAATTTCTGAATAATATGTGCAATTGTAGTCACAGGCACATCAAGCTGCTTGGAGATGGTCTTATAGCCTTTACCTTTAACATGCTTGTCTATAATTTACTTTCTAATCTCCTGAGACAACTCTCCCCTTTGCTTCCTCTGGTCCATGTTTAGTGTGGTACACACCATGTCAACAAACAGCACAGTGACAACTTGTCACCTTTTAAATAGGCCGACTGACTGATTACAAGTTTGTAGACACCTGTGATGTTAATTAGAGGACACATCTTGGTTGAACATGTCCCTATGGTCACATTATTTTCAATCTTTTCTAGGGGTACCATCATTTTTGTCCAGGCCTGTTTCATGAGTTTGTTTTTTAAAATAATTCTGTTGAACCACAATTCAAAAGCATTGTCTAATTTTCATTGGTTAATTTTCATAGAATTTTTATTTATTACCACTTTTGTCAGATTCAAGTTATTTCTGTGACCATTGTGGGTTTTTCTTTCATTAACAGAGGGGTACCAACAATTTTGTCCATGGCTGTATTTTAACAAAATGCAGCAGACTTTATTGTGGTAGAAACATTGATATATCTCAGAGCTTTTATTTATTTCTAGCGTTAGCATGTTAGCAGCGGAGCTAACTAACAGAGCTACTGTCCACGGAGCTACTGGCCACTTTTTAAGGTCATCTTCTCATCCCTCCATAGTTGTTGGATGTGGTATGATTATATTACTGTTTTTGAGGTGCAAAAGGCTGTGTTACCGCATTTTTGATGTCAAAGTCATTGTTTTTTAACAAGGAAAAGTGTGCCATTTCAGTGACAACAATACTGTGACGTATGCGGGATTCACACAAGGAAGAGGAGCAAGGTGGTTGTGACGAACAGGCTTTATTTACACACCACCAACCCCAACTACCTCTGAGCACAGACAGGAGGGGCGGTCATCCTCCCAGACCTCCGTTTCAATCATGGTTACACACACACATGATACATCTTGCCCTAATCCTGCCTATAAACACTGCTGGGTCATTATAACGCAGTTATAATGACCCAGGTACTGGGTCATTATATTCAGAGTCCGTACTCTGAATATACTGGGTCATTAATTCAGTGCCGCTACGATATACTGGGGTCTGATTTTCTGTGTGCACATGGTTTACTGGTTGATATTGCTAACAGGCGCCTGGTTAATGCACTGTCCTTTGACTCTTTCCCCTGTATAGCTCGAGTGACCCAGCCAACAGCACAAGCCAACGTCACAGCTACAGGCGGTAAGTTCCACACACTGCTCACTCAGTTCCCAGCACTCACGGTCCTGATATTTTCCGCGGCCATCGCTAAACGCGGGATGGAGCACTTTATCACCACCACCGGGCCGCCCGTTTTTGCAAGACCTCGGTGCTTGGACACAGCTTAACTGGCCATAGCGCGCGAGGAGTTCGCCAACCTGGAAAGGTTGGGCATCATCAGGCGCTCGAACAGTCCATGGGCATCCCCGCTACACATGGTCCCTCAGGCTGAGGGATCGTGGCGACTGTGCGGGGATTTCCGCAGGTTGAACAACGCCACAGCGCACGACCGCTACCCAATTCCCCACATACAGGATTTTTCCGTTCACCTCGCCGGAGAGCGCATTTTTTCCAAAATAGACCTGGTCCGCGGTTACCACCAAGTCCCAGTGCGCGCTGAGGACATACCCAAAACAGCGGTAATAACTCTGTTCGGTCTATTCGAGTTCCTGCACATGACATTCGGGTTAAAAGGAGCGGCACAGATGTTCCAGCGCATGATGGATGCAGTGCTGCACGATCTCCCGTTTGTGTTCGTCTACCTGGACGATATCCTGGTAGCCAGTGCGTCCGAAGACGAACACGAAACCGACCTCAGGACGGTTTTCCAGAGGTTGGAGGAGCACGGGTTAATAATCAACCCTGCAAAATGCCAGTTCGGCGTGACGGAGATTGATTTTTTGGGGCACCGCGTCTCTCCAGAAGGAGCGATCCCATTGCCTGACAAAGTGTGCGCCATAGCGGATTTTCCCCGGCCTCAGACGGTCAGGGTGCTGCAGGAATTTTGGGGGATGGTTTTTATTTAGCGAATGCAAAGTCCTTAAGCCAAGCAGTTGCCTCCTGGTTTGCTGTATGGAGGGTGTGTAATCCTCCTTCCAGTCTTTGGAGCGGGCAAGCCTCTATGATGTGTTCCATTGTTTGCTCCTCTCCACATGCGCACAGAGGGCTAGGGCTACTGCCCCATCTGTAAAGGCTGGCCAAGCAGGGGCCATGTCCAGTCCTGAAGCGATTGAGTGTAGACCACTGTCTCCTTGGGAGGTTGGTGCCCGGGACCTGTTGGTTGGGGTTTATCACCAGCTGTTTGTTTGGGACCTCCTTGGTCTCCCATTCCTCTTGCCAAGCTGTCTGGATGGTAAAGTCAGCTGGGGGAGGGTTTTTCCAAATCGGCCGTCTGGATGAAAGTCGGGCAGTGGGTGGAGTGTAGATATCTGCATGGATTGGTAAGTGAGGAGAATCTTTAACTTTTTGGAGCATCCTTTGAGTTAATGCTGCTCGCCGGATGTGTGGAGGGGCTATGTTTGACAGTACAGAGAGCCAGGGGAGTGGTGTTGAGCGGATTGTTCCAGTTATAGTTCTCATGGTTGTGTTGAGCTGGGTGTCTACATGGTGTGTGTAAGATGACCTGGACCAGACAGGGGCACAATATTCTGCTACAGAGTATGAAAGGGCCAGTGCTGAGGTGCGCAGGGTGGAGACTGCCGCCCCCCATTTTGCACCAGCGAGCTTGCAGAGCAGGTTGTTTCGTACCTTCACCTTAGCAGCCGTCCCCTTTAGATGTTCCTTGAAGGATAAGGTCCTATCAAGGGTCACTCCAAGATAAGTTGGATTTGGGGCATGCTTAAGCTTGAGTCCGCTCAGGTGGATGTTTAGTTCTCTGGCAGCTTTTGCATTGTGGAGATGGAATACACTGGAGACGGTTTTTGCTGGGCTTGGTTTTAGACGCCAGATTTTGCAGAACTGGTCCAGTTTGGCAAGATCTTCCGTGAGCACCCGTTCCAGTGGTTCAAAGTCTGGTGCTTGGAATGCCAAACAGATGTCGTCTGCATAGGTGAATTTGCGGGATTTTGTAGTAGGCAGGTCGTTTATGTAGAGGTTGAACAGAGTTGGAGCTAGAACTGAGCCTTGTGGGAGTCCGTTTTTCTGCATTCTCCATGCACTTGTCTTCTGACTGAGGTGGACTCTGAACCTTCGGTTGGTCAGCAGGGTTTTTATAATTGCTGTTGCCCAAGCAGGGATCGCCTTTATAAGTTTCAGGAGGAGGCCTTTGTGCCAGACCGTATCATAGGCGGCTGTAAGGTCGAGAAACACAGCCCCTGTCTTCAGTCTGCTCTCGAAGCCATTTTCGATGAAGGTGGTTAGGGCCAGTACTTGTTCTCCTGTACTGCGGTCCTTGCGGAAACCTGCTTGATCCACACTTAGAATATCCTCTACCTCTGGGGAAATGCGTTGCAGAATTAGGCGCTCCATGATTTTGTAAGGAACGCTGAGTAGGGAGATTGGGCGGTAGCTTGCTGGTAATTTGTGGTCTTTGCCAGGTTTTGGGATGGCAATGACCTTTGCTGTCCGCCATTTCTTTGGGATCGAGTTTGTTTGTGTGATCCTTGTGTAGAATTGTGTCAACCAGGTTAGGGCTCGGGGGCCAAGATTTTTCATGAATTCTGGGAAGATGTTATCGTATCCTGCTGCCTTTCCACATTTCAGGCTCTGTAGGACTTTCTCCAGTTCAGCAGCCTCGAAGGGTTCAGGGTTCGTTTCCTCTACAGGCATTTTTTGGTGTTTTTTTAGCTCAGTTGTAACTGCTCTTTTGGTGTCTTTGTCTTGGGGTGCTTTGGCGATAGTCAGTAGGTGGGATGCAACTTGGTTGGGTGTGACGGATGCTCGGCTTTGGCTAGGGGGCTTCTGTGCAGCTCCTAGGCGACGGATGAGGCTCCAACATTTCCTGCTAGAGTGGGTAAAGCTCTGGTCAGCAACTGTCTCCTCCCATTTCTTTCGCCGAGCTGTATTTAGCGATTCAATGAGATGGTCTGCTATCTCTGGGTCCCCTGATGTTTGATAGGATTGTAGGAGGGCAGCACTTTCTCCGTCCAAACATGGGACATAGAGGGGTCGGTAGCCTCGTGGGATTGCAGTATGGGCAGCCTTGAAGATTGCGCTGCAGAAGCGGTTGTATGCTTCATCTACAGTGATGGTGTGGAGTGGGATGGTAACAACGCTCCGGTCCAGAGTTTCACTGAATTTCTTCCAGTTGGCTTTGCGGAAGTTCCAGCGCATCTTCCTTGGGCTGTATATGACTGGAAGTTGTAGGCCAATGTGTACAAGCAGGGGCCGGTGTTGGCTGTGTGGAAAATCATCAAGAATGAGGATCTGTGTAGGATATGGCTCCCCATTCAAAGAGCTGACCCAACACAGGTCAGGAGAATAGTCCTTCTTCCACCTAGCAGAGTGGAAGGTTCCTCTTTGTTTGGGGTCGTATATCAAAGCGAGGTCATTTCTGGATGCCCAGTCTGAAAGTGCCTTCCCATCACTGTCCACTGCTGGGTACCCCCAGTCAGGGTGATGGCTGTTAAAGTCCCCCACATAGATGGCAGGGTGGGGTAGGGTGGGTAAGACCTGCAGATCCCAGTTGGCATTAGGGGGCTTGTACACATTGACAATATGGAAGCCACCAATGATTATGGTGTCTGAGAAATGTGTTGTTATCAGGTGATTTGCTTCAACTATGTCAGAACGCACATAGGTGGCACGTCCATGTTTAGCATGTAGAACATAGCACAGGAGGTCAAAGCCTTTGATGGTGAAGCGGCCAGCTTCCTCTGTGCCAATATGAGTCTCTTGGAGGCAGATTACGTCAATCGAATGTTGGAAGGTGAGGACTTCGATAAGGCTTCGCTTGGCTGCAGATAGGCCTTCAACGTTTAGTTGTAATATGCGAAGGGCCGATCCTACCACAAAGTGCTCTTGGGGCTGTTTGCTTTCGGCTTTAGGACTGTGACTAGGATTCTTCTTTGACTTGGCACAGAGGCGTCGTCTCTTCGAATTTAGTCTGCTGGTAGGATCATTAGCTTCCCCAGGCGAGCCCGGGTACTGGCGGAGGGCGCGACGAGAACGCTGATCCATTGCCCCCCTGGTGATGGTGAAATTTTATAACCATTTCCTTCCTCGTGCGGCGCAGCTCATGCAACCATTGTACGCCGCGCTCAAGAAACAGAAACCCGCAGATAGGGTTGAATGGACCCCGGAGCGAGAGCGGGCGTTCTCGGAAGTTAAAGCGGCCCTGGCAAACGCCGCACTGCTGGCGCATCCAGACCCGACGGCCCGCATAGCGCTCACCACCGACGCTTCAGACGTGGCCATAGGGGCTGTCGTGGAGCAGCGCGTTGCCGGGGCTTGGCAGCCGCTCGCTTTTTTCAGCAGAACTTTGCGCGACAGCGAATGTAAATACAGCGTGTTCGACAGAGAGTTGCTGGCTCTTCACCTGGCCATACACCACTTCCAGTTCTGGCTGGAAGGGCGCAGCTTCACCGCGTTCGTGGACCACAAGCCGCTAACATTCGCGATGGCCAAGGTTTCAGAACCGTGGTCGGGCCGGCAGCAGAGACAGCTGGCCGCGATCTCAGAGTTTACTACCGATATTCAGCATGTGTCTGGTAAACTGAATGTAGTAGCGGACTGCCTCTCACGTGCCGTAGTGGCCCCAGTCTGCGTGGGGATAGATTACACAGCCATGGCCGCGGAGCAGATTAGCGATGCAGACGTGTGCGCGCTCCAGTCTGGACCAACAGGGTTAAAGCTGGAGAGCAGGGTGCTGCAGGAAGGCGCCCCCCCCCCTAATCTGCGATGTCTCCACGGGTTGCCCGCGTCCAGTGGTCCCGGTCGCGTGGCGCCGCTGCGTGTTTGAGTCGGTTCACACTCTGGCGCACCCAGGAGTGCACACGTCGGTCAAAATGGTGGGAGAGAAGTTTGTGTGGCCGAGCCTACGCAAACAAGTGAAAAAGTGGGCTGCAGCCTGCGTGGCATGCCAACGAGCCAAAGTACACAGACACACAAAGGCTCCCTTGGAGCCGTTTCGTATTCCAGCTAAGAGGTTCGACCATGTTCACGTGGACCTCGTGGGCCCCCTCTCACCATCACAGGGGTGCACGCACCTCCTGACAATGGTGGACTGCACCACGCGCTGGCCAGAAGCGGTCGCGCTGGCCAGAAGCGGTCCCGCTGGCGGCAACCACGTCCGCGGATATAGCGCATGCTTTTTTAACAGCATGGGTGGCGCGTTTTGGAGTCCCGTCGGACATTACGTCCAACAGGGGCCCTCAATTTGTTTCCGAACTCTGGTCCACGATGGCCCGCAGCCTGGGTGTTACAATTCACCGCACAACTGCGTACAACCCACAGGCCAATGGGTTATGTGAGCGTTTTCATAGATCACTGAAAGCAGCACTCAGGGCTTCATTGACGGATGCAAATTGGGTAGACAGGCTGCCGTGGGTTTTATTGGGGTTGCGCTCCGCGCCGAAAGAGGATCTGGAAGCTTCCCCGGCAGAGCTCGTTTTTGCGCAGCCACTACGGCTGCCCGGGGAATTTCTACCAGATAATCCCGCGCCGGACAGCTCCCCGTCTCAGCTTTTGCAGCGTAGCGCAAACAAAGGCACGCTGCCGGGCCCTGCCCACCACAGTTTTCTGCGTGTTTTCGTGCGTAAAACTTTGAAGAGCGCGGAGTTCGTGTTTGTCAGACACGACGCTCACCACCCTCCATTGCGCCCACCCTATGATGGACCATTCAGAGTGCTGGAAACAGGGGATAAGCATTTTTTGCTAGACTTGGGGGGTAGGAGGGAAAAAATTGGCATGGACAGACTCAAACCCGCTTTCGTTGTGGCAGACGAGCAAGTGCTGTTGGCTAAGGCCCCTCGGCGTGGAAGACCCCCACGGAGAGCTCCCCAGGGAAACGATTCACCAGAGCAGCCACACGGACAGACCGAAGTGGCCCCGCCCCTAGCAACAGCCCACCCGCAGTCAGACACACTCCCAGCAGCCCCCCACTGGAACAGCAGCGCCGCGGAGGCGGTAAACCCCAGTTACAGCAGATACGGGAGGAGACGGAAGCCCAAGCAGCATGTGGACTGATGTTCAATTGTTCTATCACAGCATGTGGACTGTTATTCCATTGTCCTATCTAAGATGCTGGGGGGGGGGGTAGCACCTTGGGGGAGCCAGATTATCTAGCATCTCAGACAGGAGACAGTGGATAAGCTTGGGAGAACAAAGAGCAGGAGATTCCTGGTGAGATAGCAGGAAGGAGTCAGGGATGAAGGATGTTGAATGCAGTGTGATGCAAATGTCATGTTGTGTGTGATGTAAATGCCATGAAACTTAAGAGGAGAGTTTCTGCTTAAATGTTCAGTCTGTTCTGTGCTTGAGAGATGTGAGTGTGTAATAAATCGTCTGAAATGAATCTGCCTTTGATTTCACACACTCCACAGGATCTACTTTCTGATGCTTTGAGAGATAGACTGGTATGTGGCATACATTGTCAAAGCACACAAAAGAGGTTATTATCAGAAAAAGACCTCACATTAGAAAAAGCACTGGCTATTGCAATATCAACGGAGACAGCAGCTAAGGATGCTTTAGAGTTACAGAAAAGAAGTGTAGATGGTGGCATACATAAAATGGCAATAAATGATGTTATAAGATGAGAACAAAAGTGTTACAGATGTGGTAAGACATCACATGATGCAAATGAGTGCTGGTTTAAAGACAAATGCTGCCCAAAGTGTGAAAGACCAGGGCACATAGAGAGAGTGTGCAGACAAAAAGCCAGCAGCAAATGTGCACAAAGAGAAAAACTACAAACCAATAAAAGGCAGAGGACCAAGGATAAAATGTGAATTAAGTGAATGCATGTGAAAGTGAGTCAACATCAGAGTCTGACACAAATAGACGGAGTTGCTTAGAGCTACACAGTGTAACTGAGGATGACAGAAAAATTGTTTGGATTGCTCCAGAGGTGTCTGGTGTAAAGTTGAACATGGAGCTAGACACAGGGTCAGAATTGTCTGTCATTTCAAATCCTGACTGCAAGCAGCTGTTCCCAGACCTACCACTGTTAAAGACCTCAGCACGACTGAAAACCTACACAGGTGAAAAAGTACATCCCGAAGGCAAACTAAAGGTCACAGTGACATGTGAGGGAAAAACACAACAGCTGATGCTATATGTGTTAAAAACTGGAGGTCCCCCACTTTTTTGGACGTGAATGGTTAAGAAAGATCAAACTGAATTGGCACAGTATCAAAGCCCTGCACATGTCATCAACAGTCCATGGCAGCCCTCCTGTTACTGACAGACTGAAACAACTACTTAGTACACATGAGAAGGTGTTTGCAGAGGGCATTGGAAAGCTAAGAGGGATAAAGGCAAAAACTGAATTGCAAAAAGAGGCAACCCCCAAATTCCACAAAGCCCACCCTGTGCCATACACCCTGCATCCAAGGGTAGAAGCTGAACTACAGAGCTTGGTAGATGCTGGAATCTTATCAAAAGTGGAATGGAGTGACTGGGCAACACCCATTGTCCCAGTTAGCAAAAAGGAAAAGTGTGAAAGTGTTCGCATATGTGGTGATTTCAAAGTGAGCATCAATCCAGTGCTGCACACTGTGCAGTACCCACTGCCGCGTATTGAGGACATCTTCGCATCACTGGCAGGAGGAGAGAAGTTCTCCAAGACAGACTTAGCACAAGCCTAACTCCAAATGGAGGTTGAAGACACAAGCAAAAAAATCCTCACCATTAACATTCACAAAGGACTATTTCAGTATAACAGACTCGTCTTTGGGATTGCATCAGCTCCTGCATTGTGGCAAAGAGCAATGGATGAAGTGCTTCAAAACATCCCCGGTACACAATGTTACCTTGATGACATCATCATAACAGGCAAAAATGATGAGCAGCATCTTGAAAATCTCAGCTAAGTCCTCACCAGGTTGAGTAAGTATGGCCTACGTGCTAAGAAAAGCAAATGTGAGTTCTTTCTTATATGGATGCCGAGAGAAACGCAATTTCATCTTGCCTGCACTACAGTTGTATGTACAGCAATATGACAATAAAGTTTGATTTGATTTGGATTTCACAATGAAATCTCATATTGTGGACATGTTATTGACATGCATGGCTCACACAAGTCACAAGAAAAAGTAGAAGTTGTGCTACAGGCTACAAAACCAGAAAATGTGTCACAGTTGAGATCATTTTTGGGCCTTGTCAACTGTTATCACAAGTTCCTCCCAAACCTAGCCACCATCCTACACCCTCTCAACGCACTGCTGCAGACTGGAGCAAAATGGGAGTGGTTTACAGAATGTGACAAAGCATTTAAAAAAATAAAGAGACTGATAACATCAGATGAACTGCTCACCCATTATGACCCAACAGGACCTATTAGACTGGCTTGTGATGCTAGCCCCTATGGGATTGGCTGTGTTTTGTCACGTACCGTGGAAGATGGCTCTGAACGGACTATCACATTTGCTTCAAGATCATTGACAAGTGCTGAACACAATTATGCACAAATCAGAATCAGAATCAGAATCAACTTTATTGCCAAGTATGCTTACACATACAAGGAATTTTACTTATCACTAAGGTGCGCTCGTGTTAAGCACTCCCTAATGACATGGCAGCCATACAGGCGCCTCATACAGTGGGGGGTAAAGAGGGGGAGGGGGAGTGGGTGACACATTGGGCAGAGAGAAAAAACATAGTTATCAAAATATAGCTCGAGTGAGCAAAATTGTGATCACATAGAAAAAAACCCTCTAATTGCACACTTAGCAGACAATACAGATCCACACATTAACAAAGCAAGAGAGAGACCAGTGTGTGTATGTCAGTCATGTGATATCAGTGTGAATGCAGTGTGTGAAGTATCAGTAACTGGTGGACAACAAAAATCCTCTCCTAGGCAACGGCTAGATGTTATGTCCTTGGTGTTCAAAAACATAGATAACATGTCCACAGAGTTCATCTCTCTTCAGTGTATGCCAGATGGTAAAATTACATGTTAGTCACATGACGCTGTCCTTGGAGAGTTCAGATTGCTGCACATCAGCAATTGTTTGGGTTAGAGAGAAGCCAAAACTCCCTTCTGCTTTATCTCTTCTCCTGGAGGAATGAGTTCTCCCAAGGACGCCGAATCAAGGCCTGATGAGCACAGTTCACTTAGAGCATAGAATTTTCATCTCTCATGCGATTCTGTGCATCACAATTTAACATTCACAGGCTTTAAAATCATTCCCTGGAGAGCACCCAGCAACTCCGAGATGTTTCCCACCTTCCGCATTTGCCGCTATCAGTGCTCTCCCCATCTGGTCGAATTGTTGAAGGAGCTTCGCCGGGTCCGCATTTTGATTAGCTCTTTTCAACTTCTTTAATTTCCAATACACTAGGAAAACTCCAAAGCCAAACAGCAGAAATCCTGTGATCATGAAGCCAAACAGGTAGATGTCTTCCACATCCTCAATCAAATCACACAGACACATGAGTTTCCAATTGTCCCATGAGTCTCTCACACACCTGGGCTCCCCCGGGCCCGATTTTCTGTTTGAAAAAGTGGTGTCAATTGCATTTAAAGCCCAGCTCAATTCCATAATTTTCCGTTTGGATTGAGATCAGCGAGAAGGAGAGCGAGACACAGACAGGACACAGCAAGCTGGGATCAGTCAAGGGAGGCAGAGGAGGAGAGGAGAAGAAATGCATCTGCTCTCTCTGAAAGCCGGAAGAAGGATCATCAAATAGATCATGAGGCACTCAGTTTAGTATGGGGTATTAAAAAGTTCCACCATTACCTTTTTGGTTTAGATCTTATTTATCTGATAGGTTCCAGTTTGTTCATGTAAATAATGAGTTTTCTTTCAACTCAAAGCTTAGTCATGGAGTTCCACAGGGATCTGTGCTAGGCCCTACTCTTTTTAGTTTATATATGCTTCCGTTAGGCAACATTATTAGAAAGCACTGTATACATTTTCATTGTTATGCAGATGACACACAATTATACCTGTCAATGAACCCAGATGATAGTAATCAATTAGCCAAGTTAGAAGCCTGTCTTAAGGAAATCAAAGCTTGGATGACTTGTAATTTCCTGCTATTAAATTCAGATAAGACTGAAGTCATTCTTGTTGGTCCAAAAAACCTTAGAAATTCCTTTCCAAATCAAACTTTCAGTTTGGATGCAGTTACTCTTTCTCTTAATAGCTCTGTGAGGAACCTTGGAGTTATTTTTGATCAGGATTTGTCCTTCAATTCACATATTAAATTTGTTTCTAAGACTGCCTTCTATCATTTGCGTAATATTGCCAAGATTAGGAGCATCTTGTCTCAGAGTGATGCTGAGAAACTGATCCACGCTTTTGTTAGCTCGAGATTAGATTATTGTAATTCTTTATTATCAGGTTGTCCTAAAACATCTTTAAAAAGTCTTCAGCTGATCCAAAATGCTGCAGCAAGAGTTTTAACAGGTACTAGAAAGAGAGATCATATCTCTCCGGTTCTGGCCTCCCTTCATTGGCTTCCCATAGAGTTTAGAATTAAGTTTAAAATCCTTCTTCTTACTTACAAAGCTCTAAACAATCAGGCTCCTTTTTATTTAAAAGATCTGATACTACCGTATTATCCTAAAAGAGCACTACGCTCCCAAAATGCAGGATTACTTGTAATACCTAGAATCTCCAAAAGTACAATGAGAGGCAGAGCCTTCAGTTATCAAGCTCCTCTCCTGTGGAATCAGCTGCCAATCTGGATTCGGGAGTCAGACTCGATCTCTGTTTTTAAGATTAGGGTTAAAACCTACCTTTTTGATATAGCCTACAATTAGGGAGGGATCATGTGTTTCTGAACCCTCCCTTAGTTATGCTGCTAATAGGTTTAGTCAGCCGGGGGACCTCCAGTAATGCACTGGGCCTCACTCCTTTCCTCACTCTCTATGAAATATTTTTTTTTGCTGGTCATTAACATTTGTTTGTTCTCTCCCATAGATTGAGTCCCCATCGTGCTGTTTGCTCTCTACATGTCTGTTCTTTTCATCTTCTCTGTCCCCTCACCCCCCAGCCAGTCGCAGCAGATGACTGCCCCTCCCTGAGCCTGGTTCTGCTGGAGGTTTCTTCCTGTTAAAAGGGAGTTTTTCCTCTCCACCGTCGCCAAGTGCTTGCTCACAGGGGATCACCTGATTGCTGGGGTCTTTCTGCAACTGTGGGGGTCCCCCCCTACAGTTGACAGTGCTATGAGATGACTGTTGTTGTGAAATGGCGCTATATAAATAAAGTTGAATTGAATTGAATTGAAAGGTTCACGCTTGTGACAGATCATCAGCCCCTTGTGTCCATTTTTAACCCTTGAAAAGGAATTCCAGTGATGTCAGCAACATGTTTACAATGCTAGGCATTGTTCCTGGGAGCTCATTCATATAACATTGAGTTTAAAGGGACTAAACAACATACCAACGCTGATGGCTTGTCACGTCTGCTATTATTTACCACAGAAGGAGGGAACTCAACAGACCTAGCAGAAGTGTTCCACACTGCACTTGTGGAACAACTACCAGTGTCAAACGCTGAAATACAGAGACAAACAAAGAACAACCCCACTTTGTCAAAAGTGTATGAGATAACAATGCAAGGATGGCTAGCGCATGGCAATTCCAGATATCCAGATTTCTCATCCAGAAGAGATCAACTCTCGATATGTCAGGGAACCTTACTATATGGCTCCTGAGTCATAGTTCCATCAAAACTAAGAGCAAGAGTGCTGGAGACGCTACACAAAGGACACCTGGGTACGGTTAAAATGAAGAGCCTAGCCCGGAGCTGTGTGTGGTGGCCACACATAGATAAACAAATAGAGGACCCGACCAAAGGTTGCTCTGGATGCCATAAAATCCAAAATGCACCACCACAGGCACCTCTTTATCCATGGGAGTGGCCATCAATACCATGGCAACGAGTACACATCGGTTTTGCCGGGCCCTTTATGAATCATATGTTCCTGATTGCTGTGGACGCGCATTCAAAGTGGTTGGAAATGATACAAATGAAGTCAACTACATCAGAAAAGAATGTAAGTGCTTTGAGGACTATTTTTGCCAGGAATGGAGTACCTGAACGAATTGTGAGGGGTCACAATTTACATCAGCTGAGTTCAGTGTGTTCATAAAGAAAAATGGCATTAAGCACTTCAGATCAGCACCTCACCATCCAGTGACAAATGGCTTAGCTGAATAGTTCATTCAGACCTTCAAGAAGTTCATAAAAGCTATGGAAAAGGAAGACATTTCTCTTCAACACAAAGTTGATAACTTCCTCATCGCATACAGAAACTCTGTCCATACAACAACCAATCAAACACCTGCAATGTTTATGAACAGAAATCTCAGATCTTGCATAGATCTATTGAAACAAAATCTGCAGAGGCAAGTACAAAATAAACAGTTCAGATGCAGCACAAATACAGCTACAAGAGACTTTGAGATTGGACAAGAAGTCTTGGCTCATGACTACTGAAGAGACAAGTGGATCCCAGGTAAGATAGCTACAAGAACAGGACCACTGATGTACGCAGTTGATGTTGGTGAACAAACATGGAGGCGTCATGTGGACCAGATCCTGAATGCACACCCAAAGGGTAACATGGCTCCACCTCAAGAACCACCTGCCACTGAGGATCATGACAACCCCAACATGTCACCAGCAACTGAGACTGTTGCCCCAGATAAAATCTCAGGTACCCCTAAGGTTACTCCACAGCTTCAGAGGCGTTATCCTGAAAGGCACAGAGGCCACCCAAGAGACAGGACTTGTGATGTTCATGGTAACTGTTGAATACTGTTTGAGCATATATATTAAGTTTAAAAAAAAGTCATAATTGAATGCAATATTTTATGCATAGTCATACAATGCTTTCGCTAAAAAGGGAGGAAATGTAGTGTTTGGATCTACTTTTCTATGCGCAGTGATACTCTCTATTTATATATATATATACAGTATATATGTGTGTGTGTGTGTGTGTGTGTGTGTACTGTATATATATATATATATATATATATATATATATATATATATATATATGTATGTATGTATGTATGTGTTTGTGGTGTGTCAACTCTGGCATCTCCCCAGTAAAAACAAGAGTGTGTCAAGCAGTGGCCCTTGCAAGCCACCATAAGACGCCACACCATCACCAGAGAGTTGTGTTAGTGTCTTTATTCATGGTGAAATCACAATAATACAAGCCGCTGAGGCTATGACACAAGCAAATCTACACACAGGGAGGCGTAAGGCTAACAAGCTCACTCACGGGTCCACAGGATAAGACGGTCACACCACAGACGGGCAATGTAGAATAATCCATAAGGTACGATCGCTCCGACGATCAGCGACGGACACTGCTGCAAGGATGCAGCCGCTAGCGTCGGCTTAAGAAGCCGGCCGCTAACGACCGCAGATGCAGAACAGCTGTTCAGGTTTTGACAGCTGAGCGGAAGCCTCCCCGAGCGCTGTCACAATAAGAGCTTGGAGAGCCGGAATAATAACGCCGCTGTCAAGACCTGACAGGAATAGCCCGAGCGCAAATAACATTAGCGCTCGGGTCATAACAGAGTGTTCACTTAGAGCTCCGTGTCTGTTCATTATTATAATTTATATTGTTGGTAAAAACACAACAACTGCCATCAGCAGTCGTACTCAGAAGCATCATGATTGTCGTGATTTGGTGTATAGCTCAGTGGTTCGTCGTCGGCCTCCGTCGGTCTATGATGACCATGTAAGAGAATCCTAAATGTCTACTTTGCTGGAACAGCACCGCCTGTGGCTGAACAGGCCGATGCGCACCGGTGTTCTACCTTCCAGCGTTGGGCGTTGGTAGGATTCAAGCCTGGGCAGGAAGATATGGAGGACAAGATGTTACCCATGCAGCATGTCCCTCCCTCTCCACGTCACTGATGAATCCAAAGGAACAGCAGGGCTGCTATAGTTTGGCACCAGCGCCGTCGCAGGAGCTGCCAAAACGATGTTGAGCACAACAGAGAACTGCCTTAGGGGCTCCAACTCCGGATTTTTCCTCAGGGTTGACTCCCGAAGCCTTTCCCATGATCGGGTGTGCCACAAGGCAGTGGAGGTTTGAAATCAGGGTTTACCTTCCCCTAGATGGGCTACCTTCCCAGGTTGACGAGCCACCATCTACCCGAAGCTCAGTGGTTAAACTGCCAGCTTTCAAAGCCTGAGGTTTCAGGTATGAGACCAACTGCAACCTTTTTTAGGGGCCCCAGGGGAAATAAGTGTGCGCACTTTTTTGTGTCGTCGCATTGTTTTTAAAAGTATGTTGTATCTTTTATACAATGTTATTTTAAACAATGAATAAATCAGTCATTCAGTTTGTGACCAGCCGGGAGAATCAGCTGGTTTAATAAAGGAAAATGGTCATGAAAAAGAAGACAATATGAACCTATTTAGTGGGTAGCCACGGTCACCGGTCAGTTGAAAGCAGATCATATTAGACTCGGCAAGTACATATTTTATGTCCAAAATGCAAATCTCATCCTTTCTAGTTATATACAACTTATATGGATTACACATACTACTGTAAATGACTGAAGTGCGCGGGGAAACGGGTGAGACTGTTGCATTTCAAGCTTTACACATGTCTTTATTGACATAACTACTGTACACACAGAACCAATTGGGGGCTTGATAGAATGCTGTCAAACTATAGTTTAATCAGCGAAAAAGTAAGTCACTTACTCAAACCACGGAGTTGCAATTAAACCGTAAAGACAGGATGATATTAGTGGGGTGCACAGGCGTATTGCGCACAAGGTGGGGTATTATTAGGACAATTACACAAATTTACTCACCAAGAAGCCACCAATCTGCACAGTGCCAGCTTGTAGTTTGTTCCCAACAATGCTGTTAATTAGAATCATTATGAAAGCCGGCACTCGCTGCAAATTGCGCTTTGATGTTGGCTTGTTCAACTGCATTTTATGGGAATATGATGTACCTGGGTGACAGCTGGATAATACCATCCCACACAGCTGACATAGCTCGGCTTTGGGTTGACTGGGAAATTTCCGATGGGTCTGCCAGCTCCCTCTGAAATGCCTGTTTCCAGAAACCCCAGAGCTGTCAGCATCTGCACTGGGACAGGCAGCACGCGGCTTCTCGGTATGTTGCGCTTCAAGAGCGGCCGTAGCTCTGAGCACAGTTCCACAAGGACTACCCATGGAAACTTAAACCAGCTGACAAATCCGTCATCATCCTGAACCAGAAAATCTTCTGTCTCTAAAATACCCTTTTCTCTTCTCACTGCGCGATTTGCAATATCCGCTAATCCTCTGTTGTTAGAAGCATTTTTTGCACTTCTTTGCACTTGCTTTTATATCCACTCATCTAATTGCGCACACTTGGATGTTTGTTCATCATGTCTCTCTGGTGTGTACAATAATTTTCACATCATTATCAGTCTCCCAACATCACCTCTAAGTGTCGCCAATGGACCAATAACTGTAGAAACGTATGTACGCCAGCCACGAAGGTGGCGTGGGGCTGTGCATATTTCCACGGTCATTTCATTCTTGATACATCTGAAATTTTCTGTGGAAAAGGACGTATGCCATGTTTTTGTGTGTAAGTACCCTTTGTACATGAGGCCCCTGGACTCCTACACTGAGTCTGTCCTTTTCTACATCAAATGCTGTGTAGAAAATGTGACAGTCACCAAACACATGCAGGTATTTCCAAACTGCAAACCCTGAATGACCAGTCCAGTCCAAGCTCTGATAAGAGCCCACAACTCAGCCTTCAGACAGAGGGACAGCTCTCTGTACAGCACTGCCTGAGCTAACCTGAGGGGAGGCATAAAACTCACTAAAACGCCTATAGGGGGAAGGTGGAGGGCTTCCTCACAGACAACAACCCCCGACAGATGTGGAGAGACATCCAGGCCCTCACCAACTACAGGTGAACGCTGAACGCTCTGAAGACAGCGGAGATGATTGTGGACTTCAGGAAAGTCACAACCCCCCTGCCCCCCCTCACCATCACAGGCTCTCCCATCACCATTGCAGATTCCTTCCGCTTCTTGGGCACCACCATCACCCGGGACCTCAAATGTGAGCCAACCATCAGCTCCCTCATCAAAAAGGCCCAGCAGAGGATGTTCTTTCTGCGGCAGCTGAGGAAGCTCAAGCTACCCACCAAGATGTTAGTGTAGTTCTACACGGCCATCATCGAGTCTATCCTCACCTCCTCCATAACCGTGTGGTACGCAGGAGCCACTGCCAGGGACAGACTAAGGCTGCAGCGCGTCGTGCGCACTGCTGAGAAGGTGATCGGCTGCAAGCTCCCATCTCTCCAGGACCTGTACATCTCCAGGACCCGGAGGCGTGCAGGCCGGATCATAGCCAATCCTTCACACCCTGGTCACGTACTGTTTGCCCCCCTCCCCTCAGGTAGAAGACTTCGGTCCATTCAGACTAAAACCTCCCGGCACATGAACAGCTTTTTCCCCTCTGCCATCAGACTGCTGAACATTAAGTGACTTATTGACTCTTGTGCACTATATACAGCAGCTCAACCAGACTCATGTCATTCATCACTGTTTTTCTGTTGCATTATCGACTGCACTGTGGTACCCCATATTATCTGCTACTTGCTAATTTATTTAAAACTGCCTTGACTAGTATTACTCATTATTATTATTATTATTATTATTATTATTATTATTCTACACTTATTGCATGTTTTTAGTCTTTTAGTTTTTTAGTTTATCTCTTTATCTCATCATGTTTTTAATGTTGCAGCATGGCACCGAGACAAATTCCTAGTTTGTGTACTACATGAACAATGGCAATAAATCTGATTCTGATTCTGATTCTGATTCAGGTGCCAGGGGTCCCCAGCATCAGACAGCAGCCTCACTTTGGCAGAGGAGCATAGATAGATAGACAGATAGATAGATGTACTTTATTGATCCCAAACTGGGAAATTGCAGTGTAACAGCAGCATTACAGTAGACAACCAAATGACAGAAACACACACAGCATAACAGACAAAAGGATTACCCATGGAAAGTAAAACTAGCACTACTATTAAAAAAAAAAAAAGTATACCTACATCATAGATGATTAGATGATGGCCTGTATCATGCCTGCTGTACAATACAGGACTATCAGGAGCAGAGAGATGTGAGGTACCAATTAGACTGTAAGGTGCAGTATGGAAGCATAATTATGACCAGAATACAACATCAGAGGGAGTTATTGTACAGTGAAATGGCATGCGGCAGGAAAGATTTCCTGTTCCTAACCGTTCAACAGCGAAGCTGTAGCAGTCTGTTGGAGAAAGTGCTCCTCTGTCTGTCCAGAATGTGGTGGAGGGGTGATCAGGATTGTCCATGATGGATCGCAGTTTATTTAGTGTTCTCTTCTCCGCCACTGTCTCAAAGGACTCTGCCCTGAGATCAATTACAGAGCCAGCCCTCTTGATAATCTTGTCAAGTCTGTTGGTATTGCTGGCTCTGATGCTGCTACCCCAACAGACAGCAGCAAAGAAGATGGCACTGGCGACAGTGGTCTGCTAGAAAAACTCCAGCATCCTGCAGCACATGTTGAAGGATCTCAGCTTCCTCATGAAATAGAGTCTGCTCATCCTTCTTGTGCGCAGCATCAGTGTTGGATCTCTAGTCCAGTCCATTGCTGGTCCTGACACCCTGATATTTGTAGTCCTCAACCACCCCCGCATCCTTCTGCAGGTGGCATGACTCAGTGTTGTACTGAAAGTCAGTGGTGTATAAGGTGAAGAGAAAAGGAGAGAGCACAGTCCCCTGTGGAGCTCCTGTATCACTATCTACCACGTCAGACAAGACACTGCCCAGCAGGACAAACTGTGCCCTGCCTGTCAGGTAGTCAGTAATCCAGGAGATCACAGGGCTGTCAACCCCCATCACCCGCAACTTCTCACCCAGCAGTAGTGGGTGGATAGTGTTAAAGGCACTGGAGAAATCAAAAAATGTGATTCTTACAGTGTCTCCTCCGCCATCCAGGTGCAGATGGGCTCGTTGCAGCAGATAGATGAGTGTCTTCAACTCCTAAATGGGGCTGATATGCAAATTGTAGAGGGTCCAGCCACGTCTTCACCTGCAGCCTCAGGTGGGCTAAGACCAGTCTCTCCAGGACCTTCATCACATGAGATGTGAAGGCAACTAGTCAATAGTCATTCAGGTCCGATGGAGAGGACTTCTTGGGGACAGGAACCAGGCAGAACGTCTTCCACAGCACCGGTACTCTCTCCATACTCAGGCTCAGGCTGTACAGGTGTTTCAGTACTGGAGCTAGCTGGTTGGCACAGGTCCTCAGGATCCTGGCAGAAATGCCATCAGGGCCTGCCGCCTTCCACTGACAGAGTCTCTCCAGCTGTTTTTTAACCTGGTCTGCAGTCATAGTGATGTGAGGGAGGGGCCTGGTGTCCCCTGAGGAGGGTGAGGGGGTGAGGGGGAAGATGGAGAGAGGTGCTGCACAGGATGGTGGGGATGGGAGGGGTGTGTGGGGGTCTGGCTGTGTTGTAGGGGTGACAGGAGGGTGGGGTGAGGGGTGTGTGGGGGCCTGGCTGTGTTGTGGGGGTGACAGAAGATGAGTTGATCCTTTTAAAAACAGATTCAGTTCATCAGCTCTCTCCTGGCTCCTAGATGTCTGTCTGACTCTCCCCTTGCACCCAGTTATTTTTTTCATTCCCATCCACACATCTTTAGCATTGTTTTGCCTGAGTTTATCCTCCAACTTCCTTCTATAATTGTCCTTGCACCTCCTCAGCATCTCTCTCAGCTCGTGCTGCACTCTCCTCAGCTTCTCCTTGTCTCAGGACCTAAAAGCTCTCTTCTTCTTGTTCAGAAGTGCTTTCAGGTCACTGGTGACCCATGGTCTGTTGTTGGGGAAACAATGTACAGTCTGAGCTGGCATGATCGTGTCTTCACAGAATCTGATGTATTCTGTGATGCAGTCAGTCATATTGTCTATGTCCACCCCATGTGGTTCACAGAGTACCCCCCAGTCTGTTGTCTCGAAGCAGTCCTGCAGTGCATCAGCAGCCTCCTGTGTCCACCTCCTCATAGTCCGTGTATAAGCAGGCTGCCTTTGCACAAGGGGAACATAACAACTTGGGTGATAACATGACCATGCAGTGATCCGATTTGCCAATGGGGGGGTAACGCTGTGGCACTATATGCATCTCTAACACTGGCATACAGTAAATCCAGTGTTTTATTTTCTCTGGTGGGACAGTCAACAAACTGGTGAAAGTTTGGTAATGTTTTCCCATTGAAACATGATTAAAATCACCCGTGATGGCTATAAATGAGTCCGGGTGCTTCTCCAGTAATGTGGCTGTAGTGGAGCTGATGACGTCACAGGCCACCGCTGCGTCAGCTGACAGAAGGACGTAGAGGATAATTACCAAGGCACATGTAATTTCTTGCAGCATATAATAGGGTCTCATACTCACAGTCAGCAGTTCAATGTCCGGGCTGCAGCGCTTTTCCTTCACATAAATGTGTCCAGGATTACACCACCTTTCATTCACAAGAAGTGCCAATCCTCCTCCCCTCTTTTTCCCACTGCTTATCACATCTCTGTCCCCCCAAATAGTCTTAAAGCCAGGTATCGCTACGTTAACATCCAGAATCTGTGAGTGTAACCACGTCTCTGTTAGACACATGATACTACACTCACGATATTCTGTTTGCACCCTGACCAGCGCTGTGAGCTCATCTGTTTTGTTTCCTAGTGATCACACGTTCCCGGTGATGAACATGGGTACAGCCGGCTTATGCATCCTCCTCCTCATCCTCACCTTAGCTCTAGCCCTTCTTCCGCGGCGTTTCCTCCTAAGCTCATGCGGGATGAGGTGCTTCACTGCTGGCTGCAGCGGTCCAGGTGCCAGGCTCCTCAGCGTGAACAGCTGGTCGTGTGTGGAAACAATACGTCCGTCCCCACCTCCGCCGCTCTCCATTGCCCGAGGAAGAGAAAAAAAACAATAGACAGACCGGGCTAAAGGAGAAAAACCTTGGTCCAGTCATCACGCCAAGTCTTCCCACTGAGCCCTGGCCAAAAAGAGACACACTATGTACAAGAATAAGCAGACAAAAACATAAAGACACAAGAGAGCTGCTGCTGGTACGTTGCCCTCCTTCTGGTGCCATTGCAGTAAACAACAGCTTCTCAGTAAACAACAGCCTATTTTGAGCACACTTCCCCCCCTCCTCCTCCCTCTCCCCCTCCTCCCCCCCTCTGCCCTCCCCTTTCCCCTCTCTCTACAGGTGCACGAGGTGAGGAGGCAACTGAGAGCAGTGAACCCCCGCAGAGCTGCTGGTCCAGACGACATCTCAGGAGTGGTGGTCAAAGCATGTGCAGACCAGCTGGCAGGGATCCTCACCAAGCCGTTCAACCTCTCCCTGACGCACGCCACCATGCCCTCCTGCCTCAAGACCTCCACCATCATCCCCATCCCCCCAAAAACCGCAAATGACAGCCTGAATGACTACAGATCAATAGCACTCATATCTGTAGTCATTTGTTTATTTAGCGAATGCAAAGTCCTTAAGCCAAGCAGTTGCCTCCCTGTAATCCCTCCCTCCCTCTGTAGTCATGAAGTGTTTTGAACAACTGGTGTCCCAGCACATCAGTGACTGTCTTCCCCCTCCTTCGACCCCCACCAGTTTGTCTACAGGGAGAACTGGTCTACAGAAGACGCCATCGCCACCACACTTCAAAGAGTGCTGAGCCACCTGGAGAGCCCAAGGAGTTACGTGAGGATGCTCTTTGTGGACTACAGCTCAGCTTTCAACACCATCATCCTGGACATCCTGAGCAACAAACTGCACCTCCTCCAGACCCCCCCCCCCACCTGCTCCTGGATAAAAAAAAATTCTCACCAACTGCTCACAGACAGTCAGACTTGGCCCCCACCACTCCTCCATACTGTCCCTCAGCACTGGTTCCCCCCAAGGCTACATGCTAAGCCCTCTACTGTACTCCCTGTACACCTTTGACTGTATTCCAACCCACCCAACCACCATCATCGTGAAGTACACAGATCACACCACCTTGGTTGAGCTCATCACCAACGACGATGAGAAGGCATGCAGGGCGGAGGTAAAGAATCTGCTGCTGTGGTGCCAAGCAAACAACCTGAAACTGAATGTCCAAAAACCCAAAGAACTCATACTGGACTTCAGGAACAGACAGGACTACCCTCCTCCTCATAAATGGCGACTGCATGGAAATCGTCCCCGCCTTCAGGTTCCTGGGCACCCACATCTCCTCTGACCTCTCCTGGACTGTCAATACCAAGGCCCTTGTGAAGAAAGCCCAGCAGCGGCTGCACTTCTTCCGTGTCCTGAGGAAGCACAACCTGGACCAGAAGCTGCTGGTGGCCTTCTATCGCTGCTCAGTGGAGAGCATGCTCACCTACCGTCTGGGTATGTGGTACGCCGGCTCCACGGCCGAGAACAGGAAGGCTGTGCAGAGGGTCATCAACAGCAGCCCTCTGCCCTCCCTGGAAGACATCTTCAGATCCTCCTGTCTCAGAAGGATCAAGGCCATCACAGGTGACCCCTCACATCCTGTTCACCACCTGTTTGACCTGCTTCCCTCTGGACAATGGTTCAGATCGATCAGGTCCCACACCTCCAGACTGACAAACAGTTTCTTTCCCTGGGCCATCCGAACTATCAACAGTCAGAGGCTCCACCCCTCTCCGTCTGAACGCTCACATACACTGAACTGAGGACCTTTAATTATCACTACAACTCACCTGTCTTTGCACTCCTCACTTTCATGTACAGTATCTCACAAAAGTGAGTACACCCCTCACATTTTTGTAAATATTTTATTATATCTTTTCATGGGACAACATTGAAGATATGAAATTTTGATACAATGTAAAGTAGTCAGTGTAGAGTTTGTAAAACAGTGTAAATTTACTGTCCCTTCAAAGTAACTCAGCACACAGCCATTAATGTCTAAACTGCTGGCAACAAAAGTGAGTACACCCCAAGTGAAAATGTCCAAATTGTGCCCAAAGTGTCAATATTTTGTGTGGCCACCATTATTTTCCAGCACTGCCTTAACTCTGTTGGGCATGGAGTTCACTAGAGTTTCACAGGTTTCCACTGGAATCCTCTCCCACTCCTCCATGACGACATCATGGTGTTAGAGACCTTGCGCTCCTCCACCTTCCGTTTGAGAATGCCCCACAGATGCTCAATAGGGTTTAGGTCTGGAGATATGCTTGGCGAGTCCATCACCTTTACCCTCAGTTTCTTTAGCAAGGTTGTGGTCGTCTTGGAGGTGTGTTTGGGATGGTCATCATGTTGGAATACTGCCCTGCAGCCTAGTTTCTGATGATGCTCTGCTTCACTATGTCACAGTACATGTTGGCATTCATGGTTCGCTCAATAAACTATAGCTCCTCAGTGCCGGCAGCACCCATGCAGCCCCAAACCATGACACTCCCACTATCATGCTTGACTGTAGGCAAGATGCACTTGTCTTTGTACTCCTCACCTGGTTGCCGCCGCACACGCTTGACACCATTTGAATCAAATACATTTATCTTGGTCTCATCAGACCACAGGACATGGTTCCAGTAAACCATGTCCTTAGTCTGGTTGTCTTCAGCAAACTGTTTGCGGGCATCATCTTTAAAAGGGGCTTCCTTCTGGGATGACAGCCATGCAGACCAATTTGATGCAGTGTGCAGCGTATGGTCTGATCACTGACAGGCTGACCCCCCACCCCTTCAACCTCTGCAGCAGTGCTGGCAGCGTTCATACATCTATTTTCAAAGGACAACCTCTGGATATGACGCTGAGCACGTGCACTCAACTTCTTTGGTCGACCAGGGCGAGGCCTGTTCTGAGTGGAACCTGTCCTGTTAAACCATTGTATGGTCTTGTTCACCGTGCTGCAGCTCAGTTTCAGGCTGTTGGCAATCTTCTTATAGCCTCGGCCATCTTTATGTAGAGCAACAATTCTTTTTTTCAGATCCACAGAGAGTTCTTTGCCATGAGGTGCCATGTTGAACTTCCAGCGACCATTAGTGTGAGAGCGATAACACCAAATTTAACACGCCTGTTTCCCATTCACACCTGAGACCTTGTAACACTAATGAGTCATATGACACTGGGGAGGGAAAATGGCTAATTGGGCACAATTTTGACATTTTCACTGAGGGGTGTACTCACTTTTGTTACTAGCAGTTTAGACATTAATGGCTGTGTGTTGAGTTATTTTGAGGGGACAGCAACTTTACACTGTTATACAAGCTGTACACTGATTACTTCACATTGTATCAAAGTGTTATATCTTCAGTGTTGTCCCATGAAAAAATATAACAGAATATTTACAAAAATGTGAGGGGTGTACTCACTTTTGTGAGATACTGTATGTGTCTATGGTAAATGGCATTCACTTATATAGTGCTTTTTCCTCATCTCTAGATGACCAAAGCGCTTTACAGATCCTGCTGTCCACCTGTTCACACAATGATGGCGGCGGAGCTGCCATGCACAGGTGCTGGCCCGACCCACCAGGAGCAACTGGGGGTTTAGTGTCTTGCTCAAGGACATTTCGACATGCAGACTGCAAACAGAGTTGCAATCGAACCCCTGACCCTCCGATCAGTAGTCGGGAACACTATATCTGCGCCACAGCCACCGCCTGAGTATTTATGGTGATTCCTGTGCTGGGGTTTGGTAGTGCTCTAAAATATGCTTCCATTAAATCTTTGTACTCTTCCCTGGACCATTTTTTTCTGGTTTGTCTTTGGTGGTTTTCAGTTGGTGCAGCTTGAGGGCCTCTTTAAGGAATATCCTCAGTGTGGTCATCCTTATTTGCTTGTTCGGTTGAATTTGTTCCAGTAATAGATTTTTCAGCCTCAGCCTTGTTCCCTGCTGTGGGTCCTTGTTTATGCGCATGACGACCGATGCGGTGTGATAATTTGTTTTGTGTTCCTGCCATTGCATTTTCAGTTGGTGTTTTCATCATGACACCACCACTAGGGAGGTTGCCGACCACAGGTAAAGAGCTCTGTCCGCCTTGGTTTATGATCAGAGTTTTCCTTCTCCTAGGATGACTGCAGGCCAAAGCTAATGAGCCCATCTTACCCGGAGCACTGGTTATTAAAAGGGGCCAGTTATTCACCTTTTGCCCCTTCTCTTGATAGTTCCAAACAGTTCTGCCACGTGAAGGCCAGGAGTTGGACTTTGATTGTCAGAGGCTATATTTTGCGCTTGCCTTTGGGGCATTTCATCGATCTCGGATGCACATTTCCCTTAACCAAACCAGCATTAAAACAGTCTTTAGAACCTTATTATTATTACCTCCGCCAAGGGAGGATGGAGGTATTGTTTTTCATGGCATTGGTTGGTTTGTCTGTTGGTTGGTTGGTTGGTTTGCCTGTTAGCAACATAACTAAAAAAGTTAGAATGAATTTTGATGAAATTTTCGGTAAAGGTGTGTAACAGCACAAGGAACAGATGATTAGATTTTGGTGGTGATCCGGATTACAATCTGGATGCAGGAATTTTTTGAATATTATTTTATACGTATATTAATCTGATGCTTTTCATGTACTGCCCCTTTAAGACGTGTCCACTGAGTTACAGTGTATCTTTATTGGTGCCACGAGCTCCACAATACAACTGCTGGACAGGGGTGTTGGCAAAGAGGCCGGACTTTCCTGCCCGGTGCTATTTATAGGCACGGTGTAGTGGCGGAAACGGAAGTGGGCGCCACTACACCATACTTCACAAATAAGAGCATCTTACACACCACTGAACTATACAACATTCCCCCTTCCCGTAGAAAAGTCCAAAACACACATACAGTTGAGACCCTCCCCAGTTTAGGACCCGAATCACGCACTAAAACTAAACTGGAATAACTAAAAGGGCCTATTACATTCACACAACAAACTAAAGCTAAGGGTCACGGGTGGATTACCGTCCTACCCCCACACAGCGAGGTGGATTATTCTGCCACCTGTAAAATAAATAATTATTGTCCATTAATAACTCAAAATCGCTGTTGTGTTTCCTAAACTAAGCAATAACACATAAAATAATTCCAGAACAACATACAGCCATATCTATCCATAATTTCATGAAATCTGTGTATGTGTGTTTGTGTGTGTGTGTCTGTTCCATGCATATCTCTTGAACTGTTTGTCAGACCGGCCTCAGATTTTGAACATAGTTTCCTGAGGCTACAAGGGTGTGCATCCCCGCATATGGAGTCACTCGGTCAAAATATGTAATTTTTATTCATAAAACTCTAGCCACCGCTCTGTCTCACGCCCAGGCTTCTAGAAGTGTGGGAGGGGTTTGGGTTCGGATTGACTCCTACTGATTAGATAATACGTGCATTATGGCATCAGTAACCAAAGCGCTCTGTGTGCAAAACAAGGAATCGAAACGCGACAAATTTGACTAGAAAAAGATACTTAAGATTTAATGCTTAAAAAATTATACCATAAAGTTGCTGTGATTGCATAGGTCTAATGGATAATTCAGCAAGGAGAACACAAGGTGCGCGGGTGTGCTGGGGGAAGGGGGGGTGGCACAGCAGCTGAACCACGCTAAAGCAACAGCCGAGACTCCCATTAACCGGGCAGGCTGAGCTTGGCTCCCTGCGAAGGTCTTCGATCCACCAGTTTAGCTACTGCGTCTCCCACCTGTGTCCATCGGGTGCTCCACGATCGTTCATGGGGAGGCATGCCCAGCCAGCTTCAGTCAACGGTAGATGAGATGGGAGTCCCTTTGCAGGACCACGACTTGCCATCACTGATGGCGCTCCTCTTGGTGTGCTCACACAATTATTAAAAGTTAATTATTAAAAGTTGATAATTGTGGAGCAGAATGTCCAGATAAACTGCATATCATATGCAGCCACATGCACGGTTTGACTAAATGATGACCGTCACCAAACTGGACACAAAAATGGTCAATAACTCATAAAAGATCACACAAATAAGTGATCTGACAAAAAAAAAATAATAAATAAATAAACAAGTGGTTCTTAAACAGTGACTAATATTGGATGTCCCATTCAATTTCAATTATTCTGTAATTAATAGTCACACAATCAAATATATCTCAGTTCAGTCCCTTTCATATTTGTCAAAGTCTAATGTACGATTGCCTACATATAGGCTACACCTCTGTATTACACTTTCAAAAACACCTTATGCGGCCAGACATGACCAGGCTCAAAGGCACGCTAACTGATGGTAATAAAAAAAAAAAAAAGAGTTGTTTTCAATAAAGTGAAAAAAAAAGATAATGCATGGCGTGTGCTTTTTCCCTGAGGCTGATTTATCATGGAAAACAGCTGAGCTCTGTGGTTCCAGTGATCAGCTGATTGGAGCCACTTTTCTTTTTTTTACCAAAGGTAAAAAAAAAAAAAAAAACATGGCGGGGGGAGGCGCTACAACCTTTGCTCCACAATGCAGGATGTATCAACCATACGCTGGATAAATTTTGAGCATGGGGCACATATTTTTTTCAGTTAAAATTTTTCACTGGGTCTGAAGTGTGTGTGAAAAAAATGCATTTTGGTTAATGTTTAGAGCAGAGATGTCCAATCATGTGCCATGGAGGGCCAAGACCCTGCAGGCTTTACCCCCAGCCAGTGTCTTCAACAGCAGATTTCACTGAATTTCTTCCCACTGATTGCTGATAAGTGAAAACACCTGCTGAAGAGACTGGGTAGAAGAGAAAACTTGCAGGGTCTTGACCCTCCATGGCACATGATTGGACACCCCTGGTTTACAGGGTCAAAAATGTGATAGTTTAGGCAGAATAATAATAATAAATAATCTTCTCACATCAATAAAAAACAAATGCTTACAACAGAGTGGCGGCGCTCAGTCTTCACCAGTCATGCCCTCAAGGTTCAGATCATTATTTGGCCTCAGTATCTTTCCAGCATGACAATATAAGCACCGCCTCAATCTTAGCATTAAAGTTTTAAAAAACCTTTTAATAACAAAATATTGCTAAAATATAAAATGATGCACTACAATGGGTCTCAAATATCTGTAAACATTTCCTGTTATAGTACTGCATGAGTTTATTGATGATACACAGAAGTAATTCAGTATTACACTGAACTCCATCACCGAACAGTGATATAAACTAAAATAATTATAATGGTGACTGAAAAACTCCCATTCCCCAAAGTACAAGCGATACTATTATCTTGAATATAAGTGATAAAAGATTACACAAATAAGTGATCTGACAACCAAATAAACAAGGGATCTGAAACAGTCGCTAATATTGGATGTCCCATTTGTCATGATTTGCCCCTTGGGACAGTTTGTGGCGACTGCAGTTTGTGATATTTATCAACAAAAACACACGAAGTGCCAGAGTGCACCAAAACAAAAATCCAAACATAGAAAATAAGGTAACCTACATGCAGGAACGAATTTGGAAAAAAAAAACTCACCAGAGCAGGGAAAGGGCTCTGGGCGAGGAGGAATCACTAAGACAGTGGCAGTGAACAGAAAAAACAACAGTCTATAAATACTGAGGATATAATTCCTGGCAGGTGCGGATTCACATAAGTGGGCAAGTGATCTAATTACTAACACAAAACACACGGACGAGATAATGACAAAGTGGGAATGTCTGGAACAGGTGTGAAGCTCATACCACGAGGAAACAAAATATAAACACTGAGAGCCAAAATAAACAGGAATCTAAAAATACTGACAAAATCAAAGTCATAATAATAAGGGCAAGAAGACATCATAAAGCAACTGACAGCAAAGAACACATCGAGAATCAATACACAGAAAATACAACGCTGGAAAAATACAGAAAATACTTAGATATAAATTAAGAGCCTGAGCCCGGTGACGCACCACGCTCAGCCTTGTGACACCATTCATTTTCAATATCTAGGTATCCTGTAATTAATAGTCACACAATCAAATAAATCTTAGTGCCATTTACTCCTTTTTATATTTGTCAATGTCTAACATGTGATTGCTTACACATAGGCTACGCCTCTTTGTATTCCACTTTCAAACACAGCCTACATTTGGGCCTGGAAAGCCTGACTGGAATACCTATTTCAGACAGGAATACTTGCGTTCTATGGGCATGCACTAGTAAACATCAAAAGTCTTTTTTTTTTTACGCATGCACAAATATATGAACACTGAAACTTTCTTTTATCATTATTATTGCTCTTCTCTAAAACATCTGCAAACTGACAAGTATCACAACGTTAGAACTTTTTTCCCACTGTTTCATATATACAAACTCACAGTCCACTTGGCTAAGTAGGGGAGGAATTGGTCTGTGGGGCCCTTGGACCATCTCTCCGTAAGTCCGCTCCTGGAGGTGGCATGCCTCCTGGGCTGCAGCTGATCGCATAAACAATAATGTGCCTCCTCTTCCTTGCCGTCGGGTGTTCTTCTCGTCCAGGCCCACCACCCGAAGCCTCCTCCCCGGCACGCCGCCGCTCATTGGCATGTCTCCATGAGCTATCCGACAGTTGAAAATAGGCTGCGCCTCATATAGCCACGATGCGCAGCTGTCATTTGGTCTGTATTCTCCATGGTTGTCCATCCTCATGAGCCCGAACCAGATCCACGACTCTCAGAGGGGCCTTGCTTGGCTTGCAGTGTTACTGTTTTGCCCGCGGTTTCTCCGTGCCTGACGGTCTGGCCCTGACCTCTTTTAAAGCCACTGACCAGCTGTCGCCATTGTAGCCCCAGACTCTCTGGCCCACTTTAGCAGAGCTCCAGGGAAAACTGGAGTTAGCTTCTCAGCGTCGCTCGTCAACACAGGCGCCTCTCCGTTACGCTCAGTACCCTCGTCCAGGGTATCTTGAGCTCTGGCACTGAGACCCTCCTGCGTCGACCCTGAGTGAGACCGGTCCTGCTTGACCTCCGGGGTGCTCGGTAACTCCTCGTCCCACACTGCGTCGTTCTCCACTCTTGGAACCTGCTGGTTCCACTGTCCACAACCAGACCACTCCTCCCCAGCGTCATTCTTAATGGCGAACCCCAGACCATAAAATAGGTCACAACTCCTGATGTTGTCGCCTTGGGCCGTCATAATGAACTTAAAGTCAGCCATCTCCGCTGACTTGTACCGTGCCGTCAGCACCAGTGTTCCCACCGTGCTCAACCGTCCACCTCCATAACTGTAGAGCGGCGCTGGGTCTCCTGCAGTTCTATAGTAGGGAAATGATTTTCTCACCATAGCCCAATTCAGCAGAGAACCCTCCGCCCCTGTGTTAGTCAGCAGCGGCACCACCACACCATCCAGCTTGATCGTGCAGAACGTGTATCCCTTGGTGCTCGGAGACACCGCATGGCCAACCGTCGGAGTGGGGGGGGGGGGTGATTTCCTTTGTGGGCTACCTACGGCACACCCTGGCATAATGGTTCAAGCATCCACACTTGTCACAGCGCTTCCCTTTCACCAGGCAGTCCCTGGCCTTGAAGCGGTGTTTCAAGGACACACAACCCAAACACATGGGTTTTCCTGGAGCAGACCTAAACTTTGCAGCGTTGGCCTCCACAGCGTCATCCTCCACGCTGTCTTCGCTGTCTGGGTCCGCTACTTGTGTTGCGGCGGGAAACTCCAGCTGCCATTGTGACAGGCGCTCACTTAGCTCTGAAGCTAGCTTGTCCACTGTCTCCAACTGGAGAACAAACTCAATAGCCCTAGCTAGTGTCAAGTCACCCAGTACTGTGTGCAGCTTTGTCCGTATTGCAGCATTGTTGGTGTGCTCCGCCAGTTGGTCATGAACCATCTCCTCCTCCAGCGATCCAAAACGACACACACTAGCCAGTAGTTTCAGGTTGGCGATGAACCACTGGATAGGTTCACCCACCTGTTGGTGGGACTGCCGAAACTTGATCCTCCGGACGATGACGCTGTCCGGGGCACGAAAATGACACGCCATCAGCTTGACCATGTCCTTGAACGTGTCAGAATCACCAAGTGTGCTCAGTATTCACTGGCCGTCAATTCCCAAATTGTGCACCAGGAGTGCGCATGCCCTCAGTTTGTCCATCCTGCCCAGATTTAGCGCCACGATGTATGTCTCGAAGGCTGCATACCATCTCGGCCAGGGGACAGGTGGCTCGCCCAAGAGCTTAAGGAAGGGCCCAATTGTAGAAATGCACGCTTCCATGGTTTATCCTCATCGCCAAAATGTTATGTCTGTAAATAGACTCTTAATAATGAGGCCAGGTGCATGACTGAACTTATCTTTATTGGTACCACGAGCTCCACAATACAACCGCCGGACAGGGGTGTTGGCAAAGAGGCCGGACTTCCCTGCCTGCTGCTATTTATAGGCACAGTGTAGTAGCGGAAGCGGAAGTGGGCGCCATTACACCATACTTCACAAATAAGAGTATTGTTGGATATTATATTTGTAATATACAGTATATAAGTTGGGTGTACCAATATGGCAGTGCCCTGGGTGTAGTGGGAGGTGACGCCCCGCCTCCTGGGGTGGTGTCTCCTGGAGTATAAGAAGCCACAGCGGGAGACATCTTGTCTCTTCGCTGTGGACTCTCAGGCAAGCGTGGTGACTCCTATACGTTCTGTTAGAGTGTTTAATAAAAATAAAAAATGTCACCTCGGCTCCTCATCATTTCAAGACATAACATTTGGCAACAAGGATATACGGCATGGAGAAGGCAGACACCGCTTTTTGACCATTTCTGGAGGCTCCGGGTGCGCCGCCTGTTCCCTGGGCCAGGTGGTATGCGGCCTTCGAAAATTACCTCATAACTCTGGACCTCGGCGACTTCGAAAAGTTGTGTGCAAGAGCAATTCTGGTCCACAACTTGGGAATGGAGGGCCAGAGGATCCTGAGCACACTTGGAGGAGGTGACACATTTGATGACCTGGTGAGGCTCATGGCGGGCTATTTTTGTGCCCCTGAAAACACCATAATGAGGCGCATTCAGTTCAGACAGTGACGCCAGCGACCAGGGGAATCAATACAGCGTTTTGTGGCGGACCTTTGGCAGCTGGCGGGTGAGTGCAGATTTGGGGCCTTGGAGGAGGAGATGATCTGCGACCAGCTAGAGGAGCATGTGGCGTATTCCTCTGTGAGGGTCCGTCTGCTGACTCATTCTGGTGAGCTAATGCTACTAGCCACCATGGAGCTAGCCCAACAACACGAGGCAGCGGAAAAGATTACAAGGAATCTTGGTGACACAGAAACCTTGCCCAAGAACGACACTGGAAGACACTGGCCTTGGATCCGGACGATGGCGGTGATGACGAATACGCTGCTGTCATGAAGATTAGGTCCGCCCCGCGGTCGCCAAAATGCTATGGCTGCAGATCCAGCAGGCACCGCTATAAAGCGAGGAAGTGCCCAGCGAAGGGGAAGCATTGTGGAAAGTGCGGGTTGTTCCAACACTTCGCCAGAGTCTGCCGAAATTTTGAACAGGAAGACCAGGGGCCAGGAAAAGGGGCTTCAACTAAGAAGAAACCTAGGTTTCTTCTTAGTGGTCCACATGGTTTCGCCCCGTACTGATGGGCCCATTTTGTGCAACATCGTGCTGGATGGAGTGCTGGTCCTGCTGTTGGTAGATACTGGGTCGACGACTTCCATTTTGAATTGGACGACGGTGAAGACATTTTTCCCACACTACAAAGTGAGTAGAATGAACATTTCCTGTTATGGCTACGGTAACAACCCCCTGGACATTGTGGGCTCAGTATGGCTCTCGGCGAGGTATAAATTGGCTTCAATGGGTGCAGTTGAGTTCATGGTGTCTCGTGAATGAAATAACCTAATGGGCTGTGATCTGTTCTACGGGCTTGGATTCTCTTTCGCCTGCAGCATTGGGGAGGAGTGGTCCGGCGGCGGGCTGTGGGACCGGCCCTATTACGTGGAAAAAGGTGAAGATGTGTGGGACTCGGGCTTGCCCAGACCGAGTGAGGGGGAGCACCACCAGCACTGTGGAACGTTGCCACAGTGAGTGTCCGGTACCAGTGTTTGCGGTACCCTGGACGAGGGACCTGAATGGCACAGTTGGATGCCCGTGGGGGGTGGATGGAACTAACAAGCAGGTGCAGCATGGCTCCGGTGGCCGGCCAAGTACCACTGTCGAGCCGGGCGCTGACACAGCCGATTCAACGCAGAAAATGAGAGCGATCGGGGCGAGACCATGTGGCATGAGCCTTGGGTGTGCCCAAAATAAAGACCAGGGACGGAGCTCGGGCCAGATCGGTGGGACCCTACGACACCGCGTGGGAACCAGGTCATGACGCCGTGGACCGCAAAAGCCAGTGAGTACTCCCTTGGGTATGGGTGATAATGTGCACCCTAGGTTTGAGTCTCGGCTTGGGCGGGTGCGCAAGTCAAGGGAGCAGCAAGACGACCAGGGTGAACTGTGGGTGGTGCGGACTTGTGATGACAGTTATCTTGAGCCAATGGATGGGTCCAGACGGCACCTGAACGAGCTGTGGCTTTTGGAGGAGGAGAGACGCCAGTGCAGCCAGTCTCCGGTAAAGAAGAGGCAGAGGCGCTCTGGCAGCGGGCCACGGGATAGATGCTCCAGGGGGGAGCCGCCGGGAGACCCGTAGTGAGACTTTTCTCTGTGTTTAAGGGGTTAAAGGTGTGATTTGTTTTAAGTGTGTTTTTGAAGTTGTACTACTAATGTCGTTAGTTTAAAAGGAGAGATAAAGAGTGACGACCATCGTTTTGTGTGCTAAGTGCCCCATATGAAAGTGTGGTGAATAAGATCACACTGATGTGTGAATGTTTGATACAAACAGAAGTGTGAGTGGAACGTGAATGTGCCCAGTATTGTTAAAATGTTTGCCCATGTTGTGGGGTGGGAGTGCTGGAGTGAAGAATTTCGGGACCGCCATTGTGTTAGTGTTTATAATTGTTTATAGTTTCAAATGTTTATTATGTACTGTATGTTTGTTTTTTCGGGTTTAATTTATTTTGGTGAGTGGCCCTTTTATGTTCACTGACTGTTTTAATCTAATGGCGGAGTGGTCCCTAGGCCGGTGTGGTATGAATAGATAGTTCTGTGTATTTCTGTGTCTAGAGTGTGAGTCGGGTGTAAATTTTGGGAGGGCCCAATTAATGTTTCTGCAATTTTTTTCAAAGGGGAGGGGGTGAGAATGTTGGATATTATATTTGTTGGATAATAATGTTGGATATTATATATTATATTATATATTATATATATGAGTTGGGTGTACCAATATGGGGGCACCCTGGGTGTAGTGGGAGGTGACGTCACCTGGAGTATAAGAAGCCACAGCGGGAGACATCTTATCTCTTTGCTGTGGACTCTCAGGCAAGCGTGGTGACTTCTGTATGTTCTGTTAGAGTGTTTAATAAAACTATAAAATGTCACCTCGACTCCTCATCATTTCAGGACGTAACAAGCATCTTACATACCATTGAACTATACAACACACTATACAACAAACTTTACACGTGTTTATTGACATAACTACTGTACACACAGTCAATCAGGGGCTTGGTAGATTGCTGTGAAACTGTAGTTTAAGCAGCAAAAAAAGAAAGTCACTCACTCAGACCACAGAGTTGCAATGAAGCCTTGACGACAGGGTGATATTTGTGGGGCACCCAGGAGCGTTGTGCACAAGGTGGGGTATTATTAGGACAATTAAATGAATTTACTCACCAAGAAGCCAACCATCAGCACAGTGCCAGCTTGTAGTTTGTTCCCAACAATGCTGTTAATTAGAATCATTAGGAAAACTGGCTTTCGCTGCAAAAATCACTTTGATGTTAGCCTGTTCAACTGCCTTGTATGGAAATATGATGTGCCTGGGTGACAGCCGGATAACACCATTCCACACAGCTGGCATAGCTTGGCTCAGGGTTGACTAGGAAATCCCCAATGGATCCGCCAGCTCCCTCTGGAATGCCTGTTTTCAGAAACCCCAGAGCTGTCAGCACCTGCACTGGGATGGGCAGTGCACGGCTTCTCGCCATGTCACGCTCCAAGAGCGGCCGTAGCTCTCTTCAGCTCAGTTCTACAAGGACTGCCCGTGGAAACCTAAACTGGATGACAAATCAGTCATCATCCCGAGCCAGAAAATCTTCTGTCTCTAAAACAGTGCTTCTCAATTATTTCCTGTTACGCCCCCTCTAGGACGATGAAAACATTTCGTGCCCCCTCACCACCACTCTCCGCCGCGACTATAAATAGTATCATTTGTCTATAAAAACTGTTATAAGTACACCTCTGCATAACATTGTATCCTTATTAACATTAAAGAAAACAAAAAAAGGAAAAAGAAAGAAATATAGATCAACTTACAACAAAGAATAACATTATTAACATTGTTTTTTAGTCTGTAACAGAAAAGATTTAACGTGCATCAATTTGCCTGAAATTAAAAAAAAAAATTAAATCCTTATTCAAAATGTTTGTCTTTGAGTTTATCGACCAGCTGTTCTTTAAGATCGTTAGCAATGTCATTTTTATATCTGGCGACAGTGTCATTGGACAGAGGGATAGTTTTTATTTTTGCAGCACTTGCGTCATCCAGCATGACAGAGACCATGTCTAATGCTGCAGGCAGTATCAGCTCCTCTGCTATGGTGTGGGGTTTTTTGCACTGAGCTATTTGGTCATCATAGCAGTCTGTCGTGGGTGACAATGACTGTTTCATTTAGGTCTGATCAGATTCCTCCACACAGCTCTGGCCTTAGCCTTCCGCTGCCAGGAACTCCTGTCTATGTCCAACTTCTTCAAGTTTTTTTCACAGGGTCTTTAAATCTGAGCCTTGGTCTACCCTGATTGCGTTTGCCCTTGCATAACTGTGAGTAGAGTAACTGCCGAGGGAGATGCTGGTGGTCCATCCTCTCAACATATCCGAGCCATGTCAGGTTCATCTGTATTAGCATGTCCTCCATTGATGGTAGACCAGCTCGTTTCAACACTTCTATGTTGGTTATCTTGTCTTTCCATGTGATGTTAATTATGGCTCGAAGGTGTCTCATCATGTACGCGTGGAGTTTCTTTACCTGCACCCTGTAGACAGTCCAAGTTTCAGCATCGTACAATAGAGTAGCCAGTACTGTCGCTCTGCACACTTTGCATTTCACACGGATAGACACATGTCGATTGTTCCACAGTCTCTCCCTCAAGTTTCCAAACACAGCGCTCGCTCTTCCCATTCTGAGAGATAGTTCATCCTCCAGCCTAGCATTCTCTGAAACAGTACTCCCGAGGTACTTGAAAGTCTTGCACTTGACTAGTGGCTCTGTACCAATGCTGATCTCTTCTGGTAGTGATGTTGATAATTGGAACTTTGGTGGTTGATAAAGGCACTCTGTCTTCTTGATGTTGATTTGGAGGCTGAATTGGCTAGCTGCTCTTGCAAATTTCTCCACTAAAGATTGCATATCTTCCACGCTGTGTGCAACTAGAGCACTGTTGTCGGCAAAGAGCATTTCTCTTACTACCTTTATCGATGTCTTACTCTTGGCTTTAAAGTGTGTCACATTGAACAAGTCTGCTTCTTTCCTTGTTTGAATGTATACTCCTTCTGAAGTGTCTTTGAAGGCCACCTCAAGCATGGCTGCCAGATATAGCGAGAAGAGTGTAAGTGGCAGCACACACCCTTGTTTCACCCCGTTGCTTACTGAAAAGCTTTTAGATACTGAACCACTCATTGCCACATTTGCTTGCATACCTGTATGGAGTGCCTCGATCAGGCTGACAAACTTCTCTGTACAACCATATTTCTTGAGTACCTGCCACAATCCTTGTTGCAAAACAGTATCGAAGGCTTTACTGAAGTTTATGAAGACTACATAAAGCGGCGTGTTCTATTCGATACACTTTTCTTGAACCTGTTTCAAGCAGAAAATCATGTCCATTGTGCTTCTTCCACTTCTAAAGCCGCACTGGGTTTCCGGTAGTACATTGTAGTATAAATTGCCTATAAAAATATTTGTCATAAGGTACAGGAATTTTTATTTTATTTAATAGTGGGTGTGAAAGGGGGCGGAGTTGAACCGTCACTTCTACACCCGCTAAATTAAATAAAAGCACTCGTAAAAGGGGGCACCAGTCCTAACGGACAATTATATTAACTTTAATTTTAATTAACTTTGTACCTTAAATTACTTAATGAATCAGTCTCAACGTTTCAGTGAGTTTTTGTCCTGCCATGATTAGGAAACCTATATATGCGAAAGGAAAACACTTTCAACTGCTCTCATTCACTCTTTTATTAAAATCATTCAGGTTACATGTCATGGCGTTCAAATGATGAATAAACAGATTCAGATGATAACAGCGTAATATATCACATCAACTGATATTGGGTTCCTGAACATAAAATCCAGCTTTACACCTCTGCAGAACCAAGGAGAACTAGACTTATGTTTCAACGGTAAATGAGGCTGGAATGTTTTAACAAAACAACGCAATTTTATGGGGAAAATTCATAAGCTAATTATCTAAAAATGACTCCTGAATTAATCTACAAAAATTTTAAGGGCAGTTACTTAAAAATGACTAAAAGTTTTTTCTTCAGTTTACAGTTCCGTCCTGCGGCTGAGAGACTAATTGAGCCCTGAAATACGGGCCATATTCAATTGTAATTTAATTGTTAGGACATCACGTTTTAACCCAGGAAATAGGAGAAATAAAAGTTTCACTCACACACGGCCGTAGGTCCAAGTTTCCGCGGGTCGGTACCGCTGGGTTTTGAAGTTAGGACGTCGGAGGAAGCTGCTGCAAGATGCCTCCTCACAGCCGTGGAAGTGTAAACTCAGCTGGGGGCTCTCCAGACAATGGCAGCAGTGGGTGGTCTGTCACAGAGCGGCGTGAAAAGTCCTTTGAAAAAGAGTCCAAATTTGGGGTCTCTTGTAGCGGGATCGACCCGAAAACTGAAGGAAAATCTTCTCAGTCTCTGTTCACTTTAAACTAGGCAAATTAAAGGTCCACTTTAATGGCGTGAAAAGTCATTAAAAAAATGTTAGAAAAACATTTACTAGGATAAAAATGGCTTCTGAGGTGAAGGAAAAAGTTTGAGAATTTGATTCTCTAAAAGGGACGAGCTCTAAAGAAAAAATGGCTTCTCCTCAGTTTCCAGAATATAAGGAAAGACTTGACAAACACACAGAGAATAAAATAAAACTTCACAGGGCCTTGAAACGGTGGAATAAAATCTTCTTCTGAGATCTAGATTACTATTCTGCTTCTTTAATCTTAATTTAGTTCCTAATCTTTCTCAAAATCTCTTTCTTTCTTCTTTCTGTGTTTCTAATTCTTAATTCTATTACCGCTTTGCTGTTCTAATCTTCCTGCCTGTTCTTTGTCTACCCTTTTTCTTCTTTTCTGATCTCTTTCTTTTTCTAACTTTTTCTGTTCTCTGCTGATCTCTGACTAAACTCAAATCTAACTTCTCTTTTAAAGTTACCTCGCTGGGTCGTAAAACTGATGATGTAGTCGCAAGACTGACCAATCGACTTTTTCAGAAGCAGTTTGAAATGGCTGCTATCCAATGTGAGAACACTTCTTTGTTTGAGAGCAGCCAATCAAATGAAGACACCATCCCATGAAATTTCAGAGGGAAAATCAACACTCAGTCAGTTCTTATGAAATAAATGCTCAATATAAAATCTAACTAAATTAAATGACTTGGCTAATATATGGTGATCATGCATTTATACCATTACTCCAATAACACTCATGAATATAACATTTCTTATACATAATTATAATACATGCATTCACATTTAGATCAAGATTAGAACAGCAGAACATGCAGCAAACCATGGTTGGTGATAAGAGGGATGATTTTCAGTGTCCTTAGGATCCAGAGGATAAGCTGAAAGAAACTTAATATTTAGAACAAATTAAAAGTCATCCTACGTACTGAAAACACATTCCGTAGGTATCCGCTAGGAGGTACTGTTGAGCTGTAGATGATTTCCTTTAGTATCTGGGCGAAGGTACCTGGACAGCATAGGCTATAAAACCGTCAGATTAAGTGGTTTATGACTCTTTTAAAAACATTGGTTTCCTGTGAAAAGGTACGTTATCAAATGCAGTGTTCATGTTGAGAGGTCTGGTCTCCTGAGTTTTATGTTCCTTTGAGCCTTTAAAAGCAAACTCTGATCCTTACAATCTCTGCAAGAGGCAACTGTTTACATTGGGGTCCTGGGAAAGCAAGCATCTTTGGTCAGGCCTGGAAGAAGCCTGCATGAGTTGACATAAAAGCCAGTGATATTCCTGAGAAGGCAGAAAGGTGATATTCCTGTGTAATGAATAAAATGAAATTCCTGTAAACTGGAGAGAAGTGATCTTCTGTCTCAGTTTTGAGGAGACGATGATGCTACAACATTCTGCGAGATGTGTTCACTGAGTCTGTTAAGTAGTACACGTGAGAGAATCTTACCAACAGTGGCTAACAGTGATATACCTCGGTAATTTCCACAATCCTTCCTGTCACCTTTCTTGAACAAAGGCACAATACTTGCATCCTTCCAGTCTTGAGGTACTTTCTGGGCATCCCATATCTCTTGGATGAGCTTGTGCAGGTAGTCGGTCAGCTGAACACCACCAAATTTCCACACTTCTGCTGGAATTCCATCCCTTCCTGGAGCTTTACCATCCTGTGTTGTCCTGATAGCTGCCATTAGTTCATCAAAATTTGGTGGTTCATCCAGACTTGATACAGCTGGTCGCTGCACTAGAGCTTCTTTAGCCTCTTCAGTGAGATCTCCAGGGTTGTTTAGTAGTTGGTCAAAGTGGTCTGCAAATCTGTCCAGGATCCTGTCTTTCTCCTGCAAAACTGTTTCACCATCCATAGCCTTTAGTGGGATCAATCCTCTTGGTTTAGGGCCGTAGATTTTTCTCAAACCTGTGAAAGAATGTTTTCATATCCTTCCTGTCTGCTGCAGTTTGAAGTTTCTCTGCTTTTTCATCCCACCAGTTGGACTTCATCTCTCTAGTGTACTTCTGTAGCTCACTCTGAGCCTTTGAGTATTTCTTCTTCTTTGACCTTGTGTAGCATCATCCCACTTTGGCTCAGCAATAATTATTCTTCTGCCTAAAGACATTTTGTTTCACCCAGAAGTTAAGACAGTCAAACAATGGATTTTCTTCCTCCAGGCCACAGCTGAAATCCCATTCCTTTGTTAAAACCAGCCTAAGGAATTTCCCCAATGTCCGGCTTTGGTTTTATTGCCCCCATAAACATGCAACAGACCTGGGCTACACAGATCCACAACTCAGTTAATTTCCTTAAACTCTGGGACATGCTGGATTTGACCAGTGAATTTTAAAGTACATTATTACAAACTCAATTCTAAACCTTCTCTTCTGTTCAGGACTATGAAAAACAAATAGACTCTGATGTTTTAATGTGGAAAATCAATAATATGTGTGAAATGCATTAATCTGTGATTTTATATATATATGCATGTTAAAAATGTTTAAATGAATGTTTATTCCTGCATGTTGATTTAGAAGCACTGCTTATAAGATACACTAAGGTTAGTTTAGTTATACATAAGTGTGTATATTCCAATGTATTTAAAATTGTGTGTATTCATGTGGACTAATATCACATTTCATCAGTCTTCAGAGAGACCCCACCTTCTTCATCTCATTGGTCCCTTGTAGACTGTTTGTTATTGGACTAAAAGTTCATCGAGGACACCCACAAAGGACACTCATTGGCTGAGATTCCGGTCAGCCCGGAAGCCTGCGGAAGCTCAACAGAACTTATAAATTGGAGGGAGACCCCTGCTTCGATCTCTTTTGGCTCTGTTTTTTCTTCACCCCCTTCTCGCCTCTGATTCATCTCTTTGGATGTTTGTCTCTCTCTACTGTCTACACACAGCAAGGAAGAGCAAGAAAGAACAAAGGACCGTCTGAACAGACTTCTACCACGTGTCGCTTTTCTGAACACAGAGCAGATAACTCGTAATTTGTTTATGTAACTTTGTATTTTAATGTCTTTTTCTTTTTCTCTTAAATGCCTAGGAATTCCTATTTCTTTGAGCTCAATTCTTAATCGGAGTTAAACTCCAATTTTTATTTATCTCTTTTTCTTTGTTAAACTTTCTGTAAAATCACCGTTTGTTTAATTTTAATGTAAACTTTAATCTTGACTTTATTTTTATAATATTTTTCTTGACCAATCACACACCAGAAGCTATAATTTTTATCTAAGGTCCGAAGCTCTTTAATTTGAGATCGGATTAGATATCTTTAATTAATTATTATCGAAGGCCTCTTAGAAGACGCAGCTCTCCACATCACGTGCAGCTGAGAAAAACGCGCAGCTGTTCATCACACGCTGAAGAAACGTCGTCATCATCTGGCTCCGAAGTTTCAACTGTGGGTCATACAGCCCAAAATCCAGCCCCTTCGACCGCTTGAATTTAAAGGTCGAAATGTGGATCCTGAAATATCTGTGGGCAGATATTCCATCTAACGTCCACGAAATCTTGGGCTGAGGACGACACCGAACGAGGAATCACGTGAGCTACAAACTTTAATTCATCTGCTGAATTAAACGTCTGAGGTTCGGTAATAATTTGTGTATCTAATCAGATGCAAATTAAGAAACCATTAACATAACTCTTCTTTTCATTAAAATTCCGTTTTTATTTTCTTAAGATTAATCCAGGACTTTTCATATAATTAGTAAACTTTCTTCATAAATTTGCGTTGTTTCCATAATCTGTTAACTCAAACTGATAGATTCATTTCTCAGTTTAACCCTGGTTCCGAAAATATTGACATTGTTAATCTATCATTTACAAGATTGATTCTATGATTAATGAAATTACTGCAATGTCTGATAACCATTTCGTTTAATAAATATGTGAAAATGAGAGAAGTTGTTGAGAATTTATTTCATTCTGAGTCTGTTCAAGCACAGGTATTGAATTCACGGAAAAATTTTGAGACTGATTCTTAATTAATTTATTGAGTGATTAAACAGGTATAAAGTGAAATGAAAGATTAAATTGCTTCTTAGAGATAGAAGCTGGTGCCCCACGAGTGTTAATAACTTTTCTGATGTATATGAAACGAGATTTGATCTCAGATTCCAATACATCAATATAAATTAAATAATTCATACCTGATCATATTTATTATTTATTAAAATTCCATATTTTACGCTACACTTGTGTTACACTGTAGGTTTTCCTGCCTAGCTGTATTCCTCGCTTCTAGTAGTTTCTTCAGGTGTTCATCATGCTCATCAAACCAATCTTGATGCTTCCTCCCAGGGTAGCCTAATACATCACTCGTAGTCTGATACATCGTATCCTTCAGTGTTGCTCATTTCTCTTCTATGTCATTCTCTGAGTTGTTGCTTTCCCAGTCTTTCAAGTTTTCATCCAATTCCTGTGTAAGTTCTTCCTGCTTCTTTTGGCCTTTCAGTGCACTAGTGTTTAGCTTCCGTGGTGGCTTTGCACCCATCCTGCATTGCTGTTTTTCTCTCCAAATCCTTAATCTAGATCTCAGCATAACATGATCAGTGCCACAGTCCACGCCTCCCATTGCTCTGGTGTCCAATACATCCCTTCTGTCTCTCTGCCTGACTATGATGTAGTCTAATAAGTGCCAGTGCTTGGATCTTGGGTGCATCCATGTCTTCTTGTGTGTGTCCTTGTGCTTAAATAGAGTGTTGGTTATCACAAGGTTGTACTCTGAACATCTGTAGTGCAAGTAGAAGTTCTCCATTGGCATTGCACTTGCCTACTCCATGACTGCCTAGCACTCTTTTCCATTTCTCAGTGTCCGAACCAACTCTGGCATTAAAATCTCCAACGAGTATCAGCCTGTCATCAGTCGGTACACGCCTGATAGTCTCACGTAAATTACTGTAGAACTCTTCCTTCACCTCCTCTGTGTTGGTCATTGTTGGGGCATATACACTGATGAGTGTGGCATACATCTTCCGCTGTAGTGGGAGTCTCATAGTCATTATCCTGTCATTGATTGGCACCGGTTCCTCATCAAGCGTTGCTGCTATCTCCTTTCTAACTGCAAAGCCCACTCCTGCTTCTCTCCTTTCTTGAGTTGATCTCCCACTCCAAAAGAAGATGTACCCATGGTCTTCCAAGCTGTCATATCCAGGCAATCTTGTTTCACTAAGTGCAGCTGTGTCTACATTGTACCAGTTCATTTCCAGGGCCACAAGCGCGGTCTGTCTTTCTGGGTGCTGTGATGTTGTTCTGTCCAACAGAGTGCGTACATTCCATTCTGCTACACACAAGATTGCTGTTTTCCTCTTCTTTTTTCTTCCTGCTCCTAGCTTACTTTTCGCTGCCTGTCGGAGTGTGAACAGATCAGTGCGGACCTTGTAAGCCTGGGCGACGTCAGAGCCGGTAAGAGTTTCTTTCTGATTGTCTATTTCATGAAACTGCTTGCAAAGTACACTACCGTTCAAAAGTTTGGGGTCACTTAGAAATTTCCTTATTTTTGAAAGAAAAGCACTTTTTTTCAATGAAGATAACTTTAAACTAATCAGAAATACACTCTATACATTGCTAATGTGGTAAATGACTATTCTAGCTGCAAATGTCTGGTTTTTGGTGCAATATCTACATAGGTGTATAGCGGCCCATTTCCAGCAACTATCACTCCAGTGTTCTAATGGTACAATGTGTTTGCTCATTGCGTCAGAAGGCTAATGGATGATTAGAAAACCCTTGTGCAATCATGTTAGGTCTGCAATGCTGTAATTGCTGCAAATGGAGGATTCTTTGACGAAAGCAAAGTTTGAAGGAAAAAATTATTATTTCAAATACAAATCATTATTTCTAACCTTGTCAATGTCTTGACTATATTTTCTATTCATTTTACAACTCATGGTGGTAAATAAGTGTGACTTTTCATGGAAAACACAAAATAATTGTCTGGGTGACCCCAAACTTTTGAACGGTAGTGTATTTGAGTACTGCTAGCTTTTGCTGGACTAGCAGCACATTCTTGGCAGATAAAGGTATTATCAGTGGCCAGGACAAGCCAAGACAAACTGACTCCAGTATCTGTTGCAGTGACTGACCAGATGATAGGTTTGTTTATCTCTGCTCTTTGTGTAGTGCATGTCACAATGCACTGACTGGCACAGTCCACCACAGACCTTGCGACAGATGTGTTTATCTGCCAGGATGTCCAGTCTCACCCTGTGTAACTGGGAGTGGTCCACCACAGACCTGTGACAGATATTGTTTTTAGTTCTGCCAGGATGCCCTGTTTCACCCTCCATGCCTTGGAAGGGTGGGGATGCCGGTTGAGTCGCCGACGGCCCGACCCATGAGACAGGTAGTACCGGTTTTCATGGTTATCTGGTAGCAAGCAAGCCAATGCCTGACCTGACACAAATGCCTGAGCTATTTGGTACGCCACCTTATATGATGTTAACTGTGCTCGCTGGTTTACTGAAGTAGCATTCACAAAGCCGGATGATTGTTGGCAATATTGGGCACATTTTCGGCACGTTTTCACTGAAAAAACTCAAGCGGCTTATCAGCGTGACTGGGGTGTAATGTCTTTAAGTGACGCCTTAATTTATTTGGCTTCATGCTGTCCGCTGCCAACATTTTTAGACACAGTAAATACACCGGTCTTTCCTCGTCTCCCGCCGTAGTCACAGTGAAGCCAAGCGCTACATACACTTCTTCATATTTCCTCATCTTAGCTTTCGGGAGACTTTCGTTTGTCTCATTATCTCCGTCTCTCTCTGCCTTTCTTTTCATCACTATCAAATATTTTTCCATGGTGTCTCTTGAGGGTTTGTTCACTGCACTTCATATCTCCTGCTCTGTGCTATGTGTGCACATGCACGGTGCAAAAAAACCCTTCACCATAGAGCTAATACTCTCTGTGCACACTCTGACAATGAGAGCGCCACTGCCACCTACTGTAGTGGGTGTGCAATTACACTTTATTCTAGTATGGCAAAAAAAGCATGTTCCCCAGGGTCACACGCGCCCCCTCTGGCATCGCACCACCCCACTCTTTGAGAAAGACTGCTCTAAAATACCCTTTCTCTTCTCACTGCACGATTTACAATATCCTCTAATCTTCTGTTGTTAGAGGCATTTTCTGCACTTCTTTGCACTTGCTTTTATATCCACTCAACTAATTGCGCAGACTTGGTTGTTTGTTCATCATGTGGCTTTGGTGTGTACAATAATTTTCACGCCATTATCAGTCTCCCAACATCACCTCTAAGTGTCGCCAACGGACCAATAACAGTAGAAACGTACAGTATGTACAACCAGCCATGAAGTTGGCGTGGGACTGCACATATTTCCACGGTCATTTCATTCTTGATACATCTGAAATTTTCTGTGGAAAAGGACGTATGCCATATTTTTGTCCATAAGTACCCTTTGAATATTAGGCCTCTGGTTCGGGCTCGTGGGGAGGGACGTCCACGGCGAATATGGGCCAAACAACAGCCAGAGGGTCACTGGGAACAGCTGCGCTTTGTGACGAAACGAGGCGCAGCTTACTTTCAGCTGTCAGATGGCTCATGGAGGCACGCCAATGAGCTGTGTCGTGCCTGGGAGGAGGCTTCTACCATAGCAACAGTAACCATGGTGCTGCCTGCCTTTGAGCTTTGACATGGTTACCATGGCAACAGTAGCAATGGTGAAACCTGTCTTTGATCTTTGACATCACAACTCGTTCATTGATGCCTCCCTTTGATCTTTGATGATTTGTCTGCCTGGCAACAGTAACCATGGTAATGCCTGCCTTTGATCTATAACATCACACATCTGTGCGTCTATGATGTCATAGCAATGTCATAGCTATGAACACCCATAGGGGAGCTAAGGACATTCATTAAATATTTCCCCTCCTAAACTTCTACATATCCAGGGAGGCTGAAATTTGGGGATGCACACCCTCGTAACCTCAACACAGCATGTATAAAATCTGAGCCCAGTCTGACGAATGGTTTGGGAGATACGCGCGGAACACACACACAGACAAACAAACACACACACAGAGATTTCTTAAATTATAATAGGACTAGTGCATACCCGTGCATGCTCGTAGAAACCAAGTATAAGCAAGTATTTTTGCATGCTCGTAGAAAGCAAGTGTAAGCATCTGAATTTACATCTGAAATTTTCTGAAATATTCATATATTTATTCCATCCAGCTACAATGCTCTGCACTGTGTGTCTGTGTGTGTGTGTATATATATATTTTATAGTAATATGTACATATGTATATTAGCTGCTCTTGCTTGCTTGTTTTTTTTTTTTTTTCTTTTTTTTTCTTGCCTTCTGATTGTTGCTCTGAGTGTTGCTATCCCTGTGCTGTTGCAATCCTGGAATTTCCCCGTTGTGGGACTAATAAAGGCTTATCTTATCTTATCTTATCTTAAGCAAGTATTTCTGCATGCCCGTAGAAAGTTACTGTTTAACCATGGTGATGCCTGCCTTTGATCTTTGATATGGCTACCATGGCAACAGTGACCATGGTGAAACCTGCCTTTGAGCTTTGACACCACCACTCGTTCAGTGATGCCTGCTTTTGACCTTTGATGATGTGTCTGCCTGGCAACAGTAACCATGGTAACCATGTCATAGAGTAACCATGCCATGTTAGTAATCATGTCATAGAGAGATCAAGGGACTCTATGACACTGTAGACGCACAGATGTGCATCTATATCTCATAGCTACAGTGGTGTGAAAAAGTGTTTGCCCCTTCCTGATTTCTCATTTTTTTGTATGTTTGTCACAAATGTTTCAGATCAAACAAATTTAAATATTAGACAAAGATAACACAAGTAAATGCAAAATGCAGTTTTTAAATGAAGGTGTTAATTAAGGGTAAAAAAAAAAATCCAAACCTACATGGCCCTTTGTGAAAAAGTGATTGCCCCCTAAATCTAATAACTGGTTGGGCCACCCTTAGCAACAACTGCAATCAAGCATTTGCGATAACTAGCAATGAGTCTTTTACAGCGCTGTCGAGGAATTTTGTCCGCTCATCTTTGCAGAATTGCAAATTGCAAATTATCTGATAGAATAATTATAGTAGTGTGGTATATATGACTCTTATATCCCATATCTACTTATGTTAGAACAAGTGGAAATGTTTTGTGACAGCATATGTAAGGAACTTCACACCTGGAAAGGACAAAGGATCTCCCCCGCCGGGTTAAAGTCAATGGACCTCCCAAGACGCGGCGGCGGAGACGGACTTGACACCTTTACCCCCTAAGGCGAGAGGAGAAGTTCCCATCACCTCCCAAGACAAGGAGAGGAGATAGCAGAACAATGGGGGGGTTAAGATAACGGGGGGATGTCAGCTTTTTCAATGTGTGGCTCTGATGTCAGCTTTTTCAATGTGTGGCTCTATGTGTGCTTGTATTTAACCAGCGAGCGGAGCAGAGACCACTCTCTTGCCTTCTGCCAAGCTCTACACCTGATGAGACTCGATAGAAGAGCTATTCATTAAAAACCCTGTTTTAATACAGAAATCGCCTCGTTATACCGGCTCCTCTACACTGGTGACCTTGACGCGAGAATATGGACCGGAGGCGTTCTTCAAGCTGCTCATCCATGGTGACTCGGGCATACGCCAGCGACGACGCAGACGAGGGAACAAGCAGACAGCTGTTCCCCACGGCAGAGGGCACTGAGAGAGCTCAACCGAGCTCCAGCACCGCCGTGAGAGCCGTAGAAACGCACTCTCACCCGGCGAGCACGACAATGATGGTGTGCACGAATGCCGTCGCTGTCAAGCTGCCAGACTTCTGGAGAGAAGACCCTGCATCTTGGTTTCAGCAAGCTGAAGCCCAATTTATACTGGCGGGCATCACAGCAGATGATACTAAATTTTATCATATCATCTCCAAACTCGACTCCGCAACTTCGAAGTGTGTGCGGAGCTTGGTCCAGCGACCACCAGCCCGGGACAAATATGAGACACTCAAGGCTACCATCGTGGCGAATTATGTCCCGTCAGCGGAGGAAAGAGCCGAAAAGATCCTGGTGGTCTACGGCCACAGAGGGGGCAATCCGAGGACCCTCATGGAGGATTTGCTACAGCTCAAGGAAGAGGACAATGATAATTTCCTTTTCCAGTACATTTTCCTCAGCACGCTACCACCGCATTTGAGAGGGACACTAGCCAGTATGAGGTGCAATAATCATCAGGACTTCTGCACACTGGCCAACGAGGCTTACCGGCTCGTCAACGCCTGCAGAGAACGGGCACCCACAGCGGCATCCGCAGATCTGAAAACTGACACCCCGAGCCTTGGAGAGACTCAACCCACGGTGACAGCGGCGCGGCCCAAGCACAACAAGCAGAACGACCTCTGCTATTATCACCACCGCTTCGCAGAGAAAGCCCGCAAATGTGTTCCCCCCTGCAAGTTTACGAGGTCGGGAAACGCCAAAGCCGAGGGCCATTAACAGCAGCGGTCCTCGGCGTAAAGAATAAGCTGTTATACGTGACGGATGGATACACAGGCAAGCAGTTCCTCATCGACACGGGAGCTCAGCTGAGTTTCGTCATGCCCTCCCACGCAGATCGAGCCATGGGCACCCGGGGCAACGGAGCAGTGGCAGCCAACGGCTCTGACATCGACACGTTCGGGGAAAAGAGCCTGCACCTCCTCATCCACGGCCGCAACTACAGATGGACATTTGTTGTAGCGGCGGTGAGTTTTAACTTGTTAGGCGCAGATTTTCTGTGTGCACACGGGTTATTAGTGGATCTTGCAAATAGGCGCCTGGTTAATGCACTATCTTTTGCTTCTATTCCATGCTCAGCTCGAGTTTCTCCACCACCTGTGCAGGCCAACGTCACCACGGCGGGAGGTAAGTTTGAGCAACTCCTCACCCAATTTCCAGCACTCACAACCCCCAAATTCTCAGCCACTGTAGCCAAACACGGAGTTAAACACTTTATTCCGACAACCGGATCTCCTGTTTTTGCCAAAGCTTGCCGCTTAGATGCGGCCAAACTCAACATAGCAACGGATGAATTTGCAGCTCTCGAAATATTGGGCATTGTTAGACGCTCGAAGAGCCCCTGGGCTTCACCACTTCACATGGTTCTGAAATCCGACGGTTCTTGGAGACCGTGCGGAGATTACCGCAGGCTAAACAACGCTACAGCGCATGACCGCTACCCCATTCCTCACATTCAGGATTTCTCACTACATTTAGCGGGTGCGCGCATTTTTTCAAAAATAGACTTAGTCCGCGGTTATCACCAAGTCCCAGTCCGAGCTGAAGATATTCCTAAAACAGCGGTTATAACCCCTTTCGGCCTTTTTGAATTCCTAATAATGCCGTTCGGCCTCAAAGGCGCTGCTCAAACTTTTCAACGGATGATGGACGCAGTCCTACGCGACCTACCCTTTGTTTTTGTCTACCTCGATGACATGCTGGTAGCCAGCTCATCCGAGGAAGAACACGAGCAGCACCTCACTACCGTTTTTCAGAGGCTGGAAGAGCACGGACTTATAATCAATCCAGCCAAATGCAAATTCGGCGTATCACAAATTGATTTTTTTGGACATAGGGTCTCCCCGACAGGGGCATTTCCGCTTCCAGACAAAGTTCGTGCGATAGAAGGTTTTCCACGGCCTCAAACGGTTAAATCGCTACAGGAATTTTTGGGGATGGTTAATTTTTACAACCGTTTCCTCCCCCACGCAGCTCAGCTCATGCAACCCCTATATGACGCGCTCAGAAAAAAGAAGGCTTCCAACACGGTCGAATGGACCCCGGAGCGCGAACGCGCTTTCGCGGAAGTAAAAAACGCCTTAGCTAACGCCACAATGTTAGTCCACCCAGATCCCTCAGCCCGCATTGCTCTGACCACAGATGCTTCTGACCTGGCTATAGGGGCAGTTGTAGAACAACTTGTCAGCGGGGTCTGGCAACCTTTGGCATTCTTTAGCAAATCGCTAAACCCAACGGAACGCAAATACAGCACTTTCGACAGAGAGCTGCTAGCGCTTCATTTGTCCATCCGCCACTTCCAGTTTTGGTTAGAAGGGCGGAGTTTCACGGTCTTTGTGGACCATAAGCCGCTCACTTTTGCTATGGCTAAAATTTCAGAACCATGGTCGGGCAGACAACAAAGACAGCTAGCTGCGATTTCAGAGCTCACCACAGACATTCGACACGTAGCAGGCAAACTTAACGTTGTAGCTGACTGTCTCTCTCGCGCTGTGACACCGCCAGAGCACGAGGAGACAGATTACACCGCCTCAGCAGCGGAACTCTTCACTAACGCACACACATATGCAGCACCTATCCAGGATGGAATAGATTATGCAGCCATGGCGGAAGAACAAAGCAGTGATGCAGACGTGCGTGCGCTCCTGTCCGGACCAACAGGGTTAAGGCTGGAGAAAAAAGGGTTGCGCGATGGCGTGCCCCCCCTAATATGCGACGTTTCAACCGGCCGACCTCGCCCGTTAGTACCAGCTGCTTGGCGCTGCCGTATTTTCGACGCAATTCACTCCCTCGCGCACCCAGGTGTGCGCGCCTTGGTCAAAATGGTTGCTGAAAAGTTTGTGTGGCCAGGCCTGCGGAAAAACGTAAAAGAATGGGCAAAAACTTGCATTCCTTGTCAACGCGCCAAAATACACAGACACACAAAAGCCCCTCTGGAGCCTTTTCCAATTCCTGCTAGAAGATTCAACCACATTCACGTCGACCTCGTGGGGCCGCTACCTTCCTCCCAAGGTTTCACACACCTGTTAACAATGATAGACCGCACCACGCGCTGGTCAGAGGCAGTCCCTCTAGCGTCAACCACAGCGGAGGAAGTCGCTCGTGTTTTTCTAGCAAACTGGGTGGCACGTTTCGGCGTTCCATCAGACATCACGTCAGACAGAGGGCCTCAATTTATCTCAGAGCTCTGGTCAGCCATGTTTAATAGTTTAGGGGCAACAATTCATCGCACCACCGCTTATCACCCTCAGGCTAATGGGTTATGCGAGCGTTTTCACAGGTCCTTAAAGGCTGCCCTCAGGGCCTCACTAACGGACACAAATTGGGTAAATAAACTTCCCTGGGTTTTATTGGGGTTGCGTGCAGCACCTAAAGAGGATTTAGACGCTTCTCCTGCAGAATTAGTTTTTGCCCAGCCTATCAGACTCCCAGGAGAATTTTTACCAGAGAACCCAGAACCAGGACACCTTCCAGTCCCAAGGTTTTTAGGCAGCAGTGGACCGGACTCCCTCCACGGTCCAGCTCATCACTCTTTTCCACGAGTTTTTGTTCCTCAAACTTTAAAAAACGTTGAGTTCGTTTTTGTTAAGCATGAAGCCATTAAACCAACGTTACGCCCAGTTTACGATGGCCCGTTCAGAGTGCTGGAAAATGGTGACAAACACTTTGTGCTTGATTATGGGGACAGAAAGGAAGTGGTCAGTGTTGACAGACTCAAACCTGCTTTCTTGCTGAGAGACGAACCTGCACAGTTGGCACGAGCACCTCGGCGTGGTAGACCCCCCAGAGGAAAAGTCCCAGCCCCCAGGCAGGGAACAAATAATCTCTTTCCTTCCCACAATGCAGATTCACCACGAGGAGGTCCCAGCGGGACACCTAAGCCAACCTACAGCAGTTTTGGGAGAAGAATAAAGCCCAGACAGCACAGGGACTGATACCAACCACCCCGCAATTATTCACTAATTGTGCTACAACAGTTTAAGGCTACTTATGATTTCACTATGCCGTTATGTTTACCACTGAACTTTCTTAGGAGCATGGCTGCTAGAAAGCTTCTCCTGTGGCAACAGTTGTAACAAGTAGTATTTCATAGTTATTATCTTAGACTGTGATTCTTTCTGTGTCCTTTCCTAGTGTTTGGGGGGCCTGTGGTATATATGACTCTTATATCCCATATCTACATATGTTAGAACAAGTGGAAATGTTTTGTGACAGCATATGTAAGGAACTTCACACCTGGAAAGGACAAAGGATCTCCCCCGCCGGGTTAAAGTCAATGGACCTCCCAAGACGCGGCGGCGGAGACGGACTTGACACCTTTACCCCCTAAGGCGAGAGGAGAAGTTCCCATCACCTCCCAAGACAAGGAGAGGAGATAGCAGAACAATGGGGGGGTTAAGATAACGGGGGGATGTCAGCTTTTTCAATGTGTGGCTCTGATGTCAGCTTTTTCAATGTGTGGCTCTATGTGTGCTTGTATTTAACCAGCGAGCGGAGCAGAGACCACTCTCTTGCCTTCTGCCAAGCTCTACACCTGATGAGACTCGATAGAAGAGCTATTCATTAAAAACCCTGTTTTAATACAGAAATCGCCTCGTTATTCCGGCTCCTCTACAGAAGGGGACTTTAATATACATGTGGATGTAGATAGTGACTGCCTTAATGTGGCATTCAATTCAATATTAGACTTGATTGGGTTTTCTCAGAAAGTAGGAAATTCTACTCATTACCTCCACCATACATTGGACCTTGTTCTGACATATGGCATAGAAATAGAAAATCTTGTAGTGTCTCCTCATAACCCTGTACTGTCAGACCATTGTCTGTTAACCTTTGATTCTACTATTTCTGACTATTTGGCTCCTAAAGAAAAATATTATTACAGTAGATGCCTCTCAGATCATGCTGTTTCCAAATTTATGCAGATTGTTTCCTCTATGCCATGTGTCAACACAACGGAAATAAGCTATAGACAGCTTGCTCCTTCTGTAATTGATAACATGGTGGATAGTGTTTCAGCTTCTCTGCATCAGACTCTAGACTTGGTGGCCCCCTTAAAAAAGAAAAAGTCTAATCAGAGATTTCTAACTCCCTGGTTCAACACAGAAACTCGTAGCTTAAAACAGAAGACTCGTCAATTAGAAAGAAAATGGCGCTCTACTAATTTAAATGAAATCTATTTAGCTTGGAGAAATTATCTTTTAATTTATAAAAAATCTCTTAGAAAAGCTAGAACGAGTTATTACTCTGCATTAATAGAAGAGAACAAGAATAATCCCAGGTTTCTTTTCAGTACTGTAGCCAGGTTGACAAAGAGTCAGGACTCTGTCAATCCTAGCATTCCCTTAGAGCTTACTAGTCAGGACTTTATGAACTTTTTCAATAATAAAATTTCATCCATCAGAGATAAAATCAATCAGATTCTTCCCATAGTTAACTTAAATACTGTAACTACTACAACTCCTTCTATTGATCTCTAAATGAACATCTGACAAAAAAACCCCGCTGAATTAGCACGGCAGGCACGGATGCTGAAAAAACAAAATAAGATACAGGCAACATGGACAAGAAATTGTAGAATTTGGATTAAACTAAATGGAACACCTGAGCAAGCAAGGAGTATAATGATCAGAGATGCTACTGACTTAAATAAGTACAGATGAACACCGATTAAAAAAATTATGAGTCAATGATAATCCATATTCATACACACGATAAGAATAGTTCTTTTGATACACCATGCCAAAGTACTTTAAAAAAAATAAGCAAAATAAACAAAAACTTATGATCGACTCGAGTAGACATCAATTATCCCCAGCTGGAAGAAGTCATCTGACACAGAGTGAGGAAACTCAAACTCTGAAAATATGCCACTATGCTTTTTTTTTTTTTTTTTTTTTCCATATGACGTATTATGAGGAGTTTCTTGGATAGCTGCACCTCATTAGTTTTTGTGATGTGTGTGCATTCCTCTCTGTTAAATCGTCATTGACTGCCATTTTTGTTGGTTTTAACCATCAGAAATACATCTGTTGGTCATGTGATTATTGAAAAAATATCAAAACACTCACTTCTTTAAAAAAGATTTATGTTCAGCCACTATGCTGAACATAAACCACAAGAGATGGAGAATGATATTGATCCTGATAACCACTTTTTCAATAATATTCACAACCACTGTGAATATTACACTGAAAAGCAATTCAAAAGTCAAGTGCAATTAGATGGTAAACTGTCAATAATACACTTCAATAGCAGAAGTCTTAACAAAAACTTTCCACAGATTCAGGATTATTTAAAACAGCTAGACAGAAAATTCACAGCTATTGCAGTCTCTGAAACCTGGCTTAATGAAGATCAGGCTCCCCTGATGGCAATAGAGGGATATCAGATGTTTTATATTAACAGAACTCAAAAAAAGGGTGGTGGTGTTGCACTGTATATTGATGACCTGTATAGGTGTAAGCTTGTAAATGAAATGTCCTCTGCACTACCAGGGATTTTGGAATGTGTTACTGTTGAGATTGACCTAGACAAAACAAAAAATCTAATCATAAGCTGCATATATAGAACGCCGGGAACTTGCATTGAGACATTCAGAGATAAATTAGTCGAGCTGTACAATAATATTACCAGTAAGAAAATGGTAGCAATTTGTGGAGATTTCAATATTGATTTACTGAATCCACATCAACAAAATGTAGTTACAGAGTTCATGAACTCTATGTACAGCATGAGTCTATATCCCACAATAACACATCCCAGTAGAATCACAGTTCACTCTGCTACTCTTACTGACAACCTGTTTGTCAATGTTATCGATAAGAAAATAGAAAGTGGATTATTGATAAATGATATAAGTGACCACTTGCCAACCTTTGCACTTAACCATGGCCACACGGGGCCCAACGCAGAAAAAATTTCAAAATCGTTCAGACACAAATCACCAAATGCAATCAATTCTCTTAAAGAGGACTTGCTGAAGCAAGACTGGACAGAAGTCTATGTATCAGATGTAAATGAAGCCTATGACACATTTATAAACATTGTAACCACTCTTTATGAAAAAAACTGCCCATTAGTTAAAAAAAAGCTTAAACACAAATTTGTTGATAAGCCATGGTTAACCAAAGGACTACAAAAGGCGTGTAAAAAGAAAAATTTATTATATAAAGCTTTCCTAAAGAAAAGGACAATAGAAGCAGAGCAGCGGTATAAAACATACAAAAATAAGTTAACATATATAATAAGATGTAGTAAAAGAGACTATTACAGTAAAGAACTGGAGAAAAACAAAGACAATATTAAAAATACATGGACAATACTCAACAGTATCCTTGGAAATAAAAGCAGAAATACAAGCTACCCAACTAATATTCCAAAAAATAATAAAACGACTCAGAGTGTGAATATAGCTTCACCTGCAGATGAATTTAATAATTTTTTTGTTAACATTGGACCTAAACTGGCCCGAGAAATACCCACTACGGTGCCTACAGGTGATACAATATGCAATAACACTGCTGTAAAAGACTCCATCTTCATAAAGAACACAGACGAAAGAGAGGTCATTGAAATTGTTAAATCGTTCAAAAGTAAAACATCTACGGACTGTGATGGTATTGACATGCTATTAGTCAAAACTGTTATCGAATGCATAGTAAAACCACTGACGTATATCTGTAACCTGTCTCTCCAATCAGGTATATTTCCCAATGCAATGAAAATAGCTAAAGTAATTCCGATATACAAGACGGGCGACAGAGGGGAACTCTCAAACTATAGACCAATTTCACTATTACCGCAATTTTCCATGAAACTTGAAAAAATATTCTATGAGAGAATTGACAACTTCATACTGAAGAATGATTTATTGTGTGAGCATCAATATGGGTTCAGACACAAGAGGACAACTGCATATGCCCTAATGGAATTTACAGAAAAAATATCAACAGCCATTGAAAATAAAGAGTATTCAGTTGGAGTATTCCTGGATCTTAAAAAAGCATTTGATACAGTAGATCACAATTTATTATTAAAGAAACTACAAAATTGTGGTATTAGAGGGGTAGCACTGTCCTGGTTAAGTAGTTACTTAAGGAATAGATATCAGTATGTATGTGTTAGCAACAAAAATTCAGAGTTACTGAAGGTCACCTGTGGAGTCCCACAGGGTTCAGTTTTGGGACCATTATTATTTAATATGTATATAAATGATATATGTAAAGTTTCAGAAAAAATGGACTTACTATTGTTTGCCGATGACACTAATCTGCTATGCAGTGGAAACAATTTGGAACAACTTCTGGATACACTCGGAAAGGAATTAGGAAAGCTTAAACTGTGGTTTGATTCAAACAAATTAACGCTCAATTTAAGTAAGACAAAATTTATAGTCTTTAACAACCATCACAACAACCCAGTACCCAAACTCAGTGTAAATGGTGTAGAGATTGAAAGGGTATCTGAAATTAAATTTCTTGGAGTAATAATTGATAACAAACTGTGTTGGAAGTCACATATTAATTATATTAAAGGTAAAGTATCCAAATCAATTGCAATATTACACAGAGTGAAATATTTGCTGAATCAACCCACACTATACACCTTGTATCATTCATTAATACTCCCATACATGACATATTGTAATGAAGTATGGGGAAATACATATAAAACAAACATATATCCACTCTTTATGCTTCAAAAGAGAGCTATTAGAATAATAAACAAAGCAGCTTACAGGGAACCAACAAACCCACTTTTTCTTAAACAAAAAACTCTCAAGTTGAAAGATCTGGTTGACTTTAAAACCGCAATAATAATGTTCAAAGTGAAGAATTTATCACTGCCCGCAAATATCCAAAAGCTGTTCCAAACAAGGGAGAAACGATATCACTTCAGAGGAACATGTATATTTCAAAAGCCTACAGTGAGAACAACCACCAAGCAACACTGTATTTCAGTGCAAGGAGTCAGATTATGGAACGATTTTGGACCTGAATTAAAATCATGTACAACGCTTGGACAATTTAAACAAAAACTAAAGGAAGAAATACTCCAAACATATTTACAAGACGACATGTAAACTCACATAAGGATTGACATATCCAGCCTGTGTTGTGTTGTAGCTTAGTTTTTTTTTCTTTTTTTCTTTTTTTCTCTGTGACATTTTGTCTTAGATTTGTTTTTGAATAGTAACCGCTTAACTTAGCCTAGCTTAGTTTTCTTTTTTTCTCTCAGTCACATTTTGTCTTAGCTTTGTTTTAAATTGTAATCGCTCTTGTCTTGTTTTCTCTTTTTTCTCTTTTGAATTCTTGGATGGAATATGGGCGGGCAATATAAGCTGCGGCTTCAGCCATCACCCATTTCGGATAACTCACGTGGAATTGTATAGTAGGAGGAGTCTTTGTCTAATTTGACCTTGTTGTTATATTATACAGTTTCTTTTAACCTGTACTGTACTATCCGAAATAAATTCATTCATTCATTCATTCTTTCATTCATTCATCTCTGTCTTGATGAGTTTACTCCAATCGACCTTCGTGAGTTAGACAAAATAGTTTCCTCATCCAAACCTTCAACTTGTCTTTTAGACCCTATTCCTACCAGGTTATTTAAAGAAGTCTTCCCACTTATTGGTAGCTTTATTCTTCATATAATCAATTCTTCATTAACTTTAGGCCATGTACCGCAGGCTTTTAAAACGGCTGTAATTAAACCCTTACTCAAAAAGCCAACGCTAGATCCAGGAGCTTTAGCTAACTATAGACCAATCTCTAATCTCCCTTTCATTTCAAAAATCTTAGAAAGAGTTGTTGCTACGCAATTATTTGACCACCTGCAGGGAAATGGTTTACTTGAAGAGTTTCAATCTGGGTTTAGAATCCATCATAGTACTGAAACAGCCTTAGCGAAGGTCACTAACGACCTCCTCATTGCATCTGATAATGGACTGGTTTCTGTACTTGTCCTTTTAGACCTTAGTGCAGCTTTTGATACTATCGATCATAATATTCTACTTGATAGATTAGAACACTATGTTGGACTTAATGGAACTTTGTTGCAATGGTTTAGATTTTATTTATCTGATAGGTTCCAGTTTGTTCATGTAAATAATGAGTTTTCTTTCAACTCAAAGCTTAGTCATGGAGTTCCACAGGGATCTGTGCTAGGCCCTACTCTTTTTAGTTTATATATGCTTCCGTTAGGCAACATTATTAGAAAGCACTGTATACATTTTCATTGTTATGCAGATGACACACAATTATACCTGTCAATGAAGCCAGATGATAGTAATCAATTAGCCAAGTTAGAAGCCTGTCTTAAGGAAATCAAAGCTTGGATGACTTGTAATTTCCTGCTATTAAATTCAGATAAGACTGAAGTCATTCTTGTTGGTCCAAAAAACCTTAGAAATTCCTTTCCAAATCAAACTTTCAGTTTGGATGCAGTTACTCTTTCTCTTAATAGCTCTGTGAGGAACCTTGGAGTTATTTTTGATCAGGATTTGTCCTTCAATTCACATATTAAATTTGTTTCTAAGACTGCCTTCTATCATTTGCGTAATATTGCCAAGATTAGGAGCATCTTGTCTCAGAGTGATGCTGAGAAGCTGATCCACGCTTTTGTTAGCTCGAGATTAGATTATTGTAATTCTTTATTATCAGGCTGTCCTAAAACATCTTTAAAAAGTCTTCAGCTGATCCAAAATGCTGCAGCAACAGTTTTAACAGGTACTAGAAAGAGAGATCATATCTCTCCGGTTCTGGCCTCCCTTCATTGGCTTCCCATAGAGTTTAGAATTAAGTTTAAAATCCTTCTTCTTACTTACAAAGCTCTAAACAATCAGGCTCCTTTTTATTTAAAAGATCTGATACTACCGTATTATCCTAACAGAGCACTACGCTCCCAAAATGCAGGATTACTTGTAATACCTAGAATCTCCAAAAGTACAATGGGAGGCAGAGCCTTCAGTTATCAAGCTCCTCTCCTGTGGAATCAGCTGCCAATCTGGATTCGGGAGTCAGACTCGATCTCTGTTTTTAAGAATAGGGCTAAAACCTACCTTTTTGATATAGGGAGGGATCATGTGTTTCTGAACCCTCCCTTAGTAATGCTGCTAATAGGTTTAGTCAGCCGGGGGACCTCCAGTAATGCACTGGGCCTCACTCCTTTCCTCACTCTCTATGAAACATTTTTTTTGCTGGTCATTAACATCTGTTTGTTCTCTCCCATAGATTGAGTCCCCATCGTGCTGTTTGCTCTCTACATGTCTGTTCTTTTCTTCTTCTCTATCCCCTCACCCCCCAGCCAGTCGCAGCAGATGACTGCCCCTCCCTGAGCCTGGTTCTGCTGGAGGTTTCTTCCTGTTAAAAGGGAGTTTTTCCTCTCCACCGTCGCCAAGTGCTTGCTCACAGGGGGATCGCCTGATTGCTGGGGTCTTTCTGCAACTGTGGTGGTTCCCCCCTACAGTTGATAGTGCTATGAGATGACTGTTGTTGTGAAATGGTGCTATATAAATAAAGTTGAATTGAATTGAATTGTTGTAATTCAGCCACATTGGAGGGCTTTTGAGCATGAACTGCCTTTTTAAGGTCATGCCACAGCATCTCAGTCGGATTCAGGTCAGGACTTTGACTAGACCACTCCAAAGTCTTCATTTTGTTTTTCTTAAGCCATTCAGAGGTGGGCTTGCTGGTGTGTTTTGGATCATTGTCCTGGTGCAGAACCCAAGTGCGCTTCAGCTTGAGGTCCCAAACAGATGGCCAAACATTCTCCTTCAGGATTTTTTGGTAGACAGCAGAATTCATTGTTCCATTTACCACAACAAGTCTTCCAGGTCCTGAAGCAGCAAAACAGCCCCAGACCATCATACTGTGGGAATGTGCAACTGAAGAGGCAGGTTTGTCTCAAGGCAGTTTTATTACACATTCACCAACATCACAAAGTAGAAAGAGGACATCTCAGAAAAACTCGTTCCATATATACCCAAGTCCCCCACAGTTCACAAGTCACATTCATTCACATCAAAAGTAACAATGCATTTCCCCTTAAATCCTTTAGCATCCCCCCTCACAAACTTTGGCCCACAAAGGCTCTTCCAAGCAGTCTCTCAGCACACAAAGGATTACGTTTTCACAGCTTCCTGTTATCTCCAAGGAAACTCTGCACTCTGTTCTATTTAAGATGTGGAGTACACTGTAAGGCATTAAGTAAGACACATGTGTGGCTAGTGTGGCTACAAGGCATTAAGTAAGACACGTGTGGCTACACAACCCCCCCTCCCAAAACATTTTAGATTGAACAAGAGAATAACAGTATGCATGCCGTGATAGAATCAATACACATCAGTCCACATGCCGCTTGGGCTTCAATCTCCTGCTGTATCTGCTGTAACCAGGATTCAACGCCTCCGCGGCGCTGCCATGCTGGGGAGCTGCTGTCTGGGGATGAAAAGCTTTTGTCAGTCCCTGCGGGTGTTCTTGGTAAATATTACTCTGTGAAGCTCCCCATGGGGGTCTTCCTCGCTGCGGGGCCCTTGCCAACAGCACTTGCTCATCCGCCACCACAAAAGCGGGTTTGGGTCTGTTTATGCCAATTTTTTCTTTCCTACCCCCCAAATCTAGCAAAAAATGCTTGTCCCCTGTTTCCAGCACTCTGAATGGTCCATCATAAGGTGGTCGCAGTGGGGGCCGATGTGCATTGTGTCTGACAAAAACAAACTCTGCGTTTTTCAAAGTTTTAGGCACAAAAACGCGCGGAAAACTGTGGTGAACGGAGCCGGGCAGTGTGCTTGATTCTCTGCTAGTCTGCAACAGCTGAGACGTGGAGCTGTCCGGCGCAGGGTTATCTGGGAGAAACTCCCCGGGCAGCCAAAGTGGTTGCGCAAAAACGAGCTCAGCCGGGGAGGCTTCTAAGTCCTCTTTAGGCGCAGAACGTAACCCCAATAAAATCCACGGTAGCTTGTCTACCCAATTTGAATCCGTCAGCGACGCCCTGAGAGCCGCTTTCAATGACCTATGAAAATGTTCGCATAAGCCATTAGCCTGCGGATTGTACGCGGTTGTGCGGTGAATTGTGACACCCAGGCTGCGGGCCATTGTCGACCAAAGTTCGGACACAAATTGAGGGCCTCTGTCAGACGTAATGTCTGACGGGACTCCAAAACGCGCCACCCATGCTGTTAAAAACGCGCGCGCCACCTCCTCGGCCGTGGTTGACGCCAGCAGAACCACTTCCGGCCAGCGCGTGGTGCGGTCCACCATTGTCAGAAGGTGTGTGCACCCCTGTGACGGCGGAAGGGGGCCCACGAGGTCCACATGAACATGGTCGAACCTCTTGGCCGGGATGTGAAATGGCTCCAAGGGAGCTCTCGTGTGCCTGTGTACCGTGGCTCGTTGACACGCCATGCAGGCTGCTGCCCACTCTTTAACTTGTTTGCGAAGGTTCGGCCACACAAATTTCTCTCCTACCATTTTAACCGACGCGCACACTCCCGGGTGCGCCAAAGAATCAATCGAGTCAAAAACGCGGCGGCGCCACACAGCCGGTACTATCGGACGCGATCGTCCAGTGGAGACATCGCAGATTAGGGGGGGCATACCGTCTTGCAGCACCCTGTTCTCCAGCCTTAACCCTGTTGGTCCAGACTGGAGCGCGCGCACATCCACGTCACAAACCTGCTCCGCGGCCATGGCTGCGTAATCTATCCCTACGCGGACTGGGGCCGCCACGGCGTGCGAGAGGCAATCTGCCACTACATTCAGTTTACCCGCCACATGCTGAATATAAGATAAGATAAGATAAGATAAGATAAGCCTTTATTAGTCCCACAACGGGGAAATTCCAGGATTGCAACAGCGCAGGGATAGCAACACTAAGAGCAACAACCAGAAGGCAAGAAAAAAAAAATAAAATAAAAGCAAGCAAGCAAGAGCAGCTAATATGCATATGTACATATTACTATAAATATATATATATATACACACAGACACACAGTGCAGAGCATTGTAGCTGGATGGAATAACTATATGAGTATATAAACACACAGTGCGGAGCATTGTAGCTAGATGGAATAAATATGTAGATATATAAACACCCACAGTACGGAGCACTGCAGCTAGGTGGAATAAATATGCAAATATATAAACACACAGTGCGGAGCAATGTAGCTAGATGGAGTAATATGTAGATATATAAACACACAGTGCGGAGCATTGTAGCTAGATGGAATAAATAAATAGATATATAAATATAAATATAAACACACCCAGTGCGGAGCATTGTAGCTAGATGGAATAAACATGTAAATATATAAACACACACAGTGCAGAGCATTGTTGCTAGATGGGATGAAACAGCACAACCGTCTACTTAGTTATCCTACATGGTATGATTATGTGCCCATACATATTCTCACCCTCCATAGCGACCGGTATTTTCCTAGTTGTATGCCGGAGAGGACCATTGTGTAAGTCTATTGCATCTTTTGCATTCAAAAAACTATTAGGTTGTTACGTCTTTTTGCTATCTCTGCAAGCAGCCCTGCTTAGGTTGTACAGTCTGACAGCCGTTGGTAGGAAGGACCTGCGAAACCTCTCGGTTGTGCACCTCGGATGATGTAGTCTGCTGCTAAATGAGCTCCTCAGTGCATTCAGTATGTCCTGCATAGGGTGGAACTCGGACTCCAGCAGAGATGACAGTTTAGCCATCGTCCTTCTCTCTCCTATCTCCTCCACCGGGTCAAGGCGCTGCCCCAGGACAGAACTAGCTTTCTTGATCAGTTTGTTCAGTCTCTTCCTATCAGCTGCAGTAATGCCACTGCCCAAGCAGACCTCTCCAAAAGTGATGGCTGATGCCACCACCGTGTCATAAAACGTCTTCAGCAGCGCCCCTTGTACACCAAAAGACCTGAGTCTCCTCAGTAGGAACAGCCTGAGCTGTCCCTTCTTGTAGAGTGCGTCAGTATTGTGTGACCAGTCTAGTTTATTGTTCAGATGAACACCCAGGTACTTGTAGGATGTCACCATCTCAATGTCTGTTCCCTGTATATTTACTGGTGCTGTGAGGGGTTGTCCATGCCTGCGGCAGTCCACCACCAGCTCCTTAGTTTTCCTCGCGTTGTCATATCAGTCATATCAATATCATATCAATATCAATGTCATATCAGTATCAGTAGTAAACTCTGAAATCGCGGCCAGCTGTCTCTGCTGCCGGCCTGACCACGGTTCCGAAACCTTGGCCATCGGGAATGTTAGCGGCTTGTGGTCAACGAACGTGGTGAAACAGCATCCTTCTAGCCAGAACTGAAAGTGGCGGATGGCCAAGTGGAGAGCCAGCAGCTCCCTGTCGAACGCGTTGTATTTACATTCACTATCGCGCAAAGTCCTGCTGAAGAAGGCGAGGGGCTGCCAAACCCCGGCTACATGCTGCTCCACGACCACCCCTATGGCCACATCCGACGCGTCAGTAGTGAGCGCTATGCGGGCCGTTGGGTCTGGGTGTGCCAACAATGCAGCCTTTGCCAGGGCTGCTTTTACCTCCAAGAACGCTCGCTCCCTCTCCGGGGACCACTCGACCTTATTAGCAGGTTTCTGTTTTTTGAGCGCGGCATAAAGCGGTTGCATTAGTTGCGCTGCGCGGGGGAGGAAACAGTTATGAAAATTCACCATTCCCAAAAACTCCTGTAACGCTCTGACCGTCTGCGGCCGGGGGAAATTTGCTACCGCGCGCACTTTGTCAGGAAGCGGAACCGCTCCTTCGGGGGAGACTCGGTGTCCTAAAAAATCGATCTGGGCCACCCCGAACTGACACTTCGCTGGGTTGATTATTAACCCGTGATCTCCCAACCTCCGGAAAACTGCCGCTAGTTGGTTTTCGTGTTCGTCTTCGGACGCACTGGCTACCAAAATATCGTCCAAGTAGACGAACACGAAAGGGAGATCGCGCAGCACCGCGTCCATCATGCGTTGGAACGTCTATGCAGCCCCTTTAAGCCCGAATGGCATGCGCAAAAACTCGAAAAGGCCAAATCGAGTTATCACCTCTGTTTTGGGTATGTCCTCAGCGTGCACTGGGACTTGGTGGTAACCGCGGACCAAATCTATTTTAGAAAAAACACACGCCCCTGCCAAATGAACAGAAAAATCTTGAATATGCGGGATTGGGTAGCGGTCATGCGCTGTGGCATTGTTCAACCTGCGGAAATCCCCGCAAGGTCGCCACGAGCCGTCAGCCTTCGGGACCATGTGTAGCGGGGAAACCCATGGGCTGTTCAGACGCTTGATGATGCCCAACCTCTCCAGGTTGGCGAACTCCTCGCGCGCTATGGCCAGTTTAGCTGCGTCCAAGCGCCGAGCTTTTGCAAAAACGGGCGGTCCGGTAGTGGTAATAAAATGTTCCACCCCGTGTTTAGCGACGGTTGCCAAAAATGTGGGGACCGTGAGTGCTGGGAACTGAGTGAGCAGTGTGTGGAACTTACCGCTCGCAGCTGTGACGTTGGCTTGTGCTGTTGGCCGGGTCACTCGCGCTGTACAGGGAATAGAGTCAAAAGAAAATGCATTAACCAGGCGCCTGTTAGCGAGATCAACCAACAAACCATGTGAGCACAAAAAATCAGCCCCCAACATATTGAAATTCACTGCTGCTATAACAAAAGTCCACTCGAATGTACGGCCGTGTAGAGACAGAAGTAGAGTCCTCTCACCAAAGGTCTTAATCTCCTAGCCGTTCGCTGCTGCCACCCCGGGACCTCTGGAACCTGCCAGCCTGTCAGCATAGGAAGGTGTGATGTAACTCAACTGGGAGCCTGTGTCCACGAGGAAATGCCTCCCCGAGCGTGCGTCCATCAAGTAGAGCAGCTTGTTCTCCTCCCCGAGGGTCGCAGCTGCTACCGACCCCCGGTCTTGGCGTTTCCCGAACGCTTGAACTGGCACGGTGGTACACATTTGCTTGCCCTCTCTGCAAAGCGGCGGTGGTAGAAACAAAGGGTGTCTCCTCCGCGTTTCCTGGCCCCCGCCGCCGCCATCGTCGGTGGTTCTCCTACCGCTGCCCCTGGCCCCCTGCCATCTCCGGCCGTCGCGCCGAGTTCCACCGCTGCAGCTGTGGCCGCGCGCTGTCTGCTGGCGTTGACAATTCGATGCGCCTCCTGGGCCAGCGCGCGGTAGTCCCGCTGGGCCAACAACGGCAAACTGGCCAGGGTCGCTCTCGTCGCTGACGGTAGGGTCCTGAGGAAGAGGTGGGTAAAGATGAAGTGGTCATCGTCAGAGCCTTTCAACCTAAGCATCTTCTCCATCAGGTCAACGGGCGTGCCATCTCCAAACTCGGTCAGCGCCAGGAGTCTCTCTGCTCTCTCCTCCACCGAGAGAGTGTAGTGCTGGATGAGTGCAGCCTTCAACGCGCCGTATTTGTCGCTGGCTGGTGGCTGCTCCAGAAGGCTCTCCACATGCTGAGCCGTGTGGTTATCAAGTTTTGCGACCACATGGTAGAATTTCGTGTCATCTACCGATATCCCCCGGAGGTTGAACTGTGCCTCAACCAAGTGGAACCAGGAGCGCGGGTTGTTCTGCCAAAACTCCGGTAGCTGGACCGTAGCGGCATTCGCTTGGCTGGGGGCTCCTGATGACACTGGCCCCGGGGAATTCTCTTCTTGATGCATGCTACGTCTTGGGTCACCAGTGTGGGAATGTGCAATTGAAGAGGCAGGTTTGTCTCTAGGCAGTTTTATTACACATTCACCAACATCACAAAGTAGAAAGAGGACATCTCAGAAAAACTCGTTCCATATATACCCAAGTCCCCCAAAGTTCACAAGTCACATTCATTCACATCAAAAGTAACAATGCATTTCCCCTTAAATCCTTTAGCATCCCCCCTCACAGACTTTGGCCCACAAAAAGGCTCTTCCAAGCAGTCTCTCAGCACACAAAGGATTACGTTTTCACAGCTTCCTGTTATCTCCAAGGGAAACTCTGCACTCTGTTCTATCTAAAGCCCCATTTCCACCAGTATCACCTGGGCTTTACTTTTTTTTTACTTGTTTCGGTTTTTCGCCATTTCCACCCAAGTCCTCACGGTTTAACCGTTATGATTTTCGTGCCTGTTCAGAGGCAGGGTACAGCCGAGCGAAAAGCGAGGTGTGATTTGACGTCAATCGACTGCTAAACGCTGATTGGTCAGGGCGTAACATCACCAAACGCGTCCGTTTTGTTTTCTGTTGAAGCTACACGACCGCCATTTGTAATTTCAGCGAGTAACCGCGGTGACTGGATTCACAATTGTGTTCTCATATAACGATGTCCACGCGCAAGTTTATTCCATGAACAAACGAGGAGGTGCAGACTTTTCTGTCCCTCGTAGCCGATGACTACATCTAGAGCGAGTTGGTGGGGCAACTCGCAATGAAAAAATATACCAGGAAGTGTCCGGCCTGCTATAATGGCAGAGAATTTGGACTCGACACGGCCACGCAATTGGAAAACGGTGACGGTGAGTGTTGTTTTGTTATTGTCCGTCTTCTTGCCTTTCGGTCAAAAGCGCACTTTATTTAAGCAATAAAGAAAGTTGTTTGATTGTGGGCAATTGTGGTGATGGCTAGCCCGCTAATAGCTAGCTACCTCTGTACCTTGCTGCTACCTCGCATCAAGCTGCTGAATCGCGCTTTTATTTCAGTATTCACGTGAGAAAAACGTTGACGTAAGCTTATTGTATTCTGGTTAAAAAGTTTTGTGTTTGCGGTACATGTTGCACTTTGTTTGTGAGCTTTATTGTGTGTTTTTTCCTTCTATACACAGTTTTCAAATCCCTTGGGGTCCGCCTCACTGGACTGCCAGCTCCATCACCATCCTGCATCTCCCGGTCAAGTGCTGGTAAGGCACAACAAACTGAAAATTACCACCCGGTTGTTTTTATATGTGATTGTTATTTTCTATAGACGCATAATAAGGAATTTAAAATGTCTTTCTACGTTTATAAAAATACTAGATTCAGTGGTGTTCATAGCCACAGTGGCCCAGTGTTATAGGTGTGTTGGTGGTGGAAATACTGTTGTATTTTCACAAAAAAACAAAGGAGCACATGTACCGACTTCAAATCAAAATGCTTGATTGAAATTCTTCAAGTCAGCTAACACTATTAACCCATTCTGATTTATGAGGCCACAGTACAAAGAAATTCTTTTAAAAATAACCCATTAAATCAAAATACTTTTTACAATTAATCCTTTTTGAAATGAAGGGGGGCCTAACCACATCACCACAGAATTTGCATATAGTCCACTCTACTGCGGGGCAACAACATGACAGTTGAGCTTAAATACAGCAACGAAGCATCCCACCACAGGCTTTCAACAGTTTAATTCCATAATATTTTTTCTGACATGTTTTGATCCGGTGTTATCTAAATACAATGACTTCTGTCTTTCATATAGGCAAGCTGAAAAGCAGCAACATTGCAGACCTTGCATCACTGATGGCCCAGAATCATGCTGAGGAGATGCGGATCCATGAAAGGATGCTCGAACAGCATCAACGGCAGCACGAGCAGCGTGAAAGACACCTGCAGTTAGTCGCATTAAGAAGGGATGAGCTGACAGAGACGGCTTCTTTCCACGGATACTTCCTAAACCATTTTGGCAGTCTGGTCGAAGTACTGAAAGCTCCCCATTTGTTAACATGTTTTGGGAATATTTGTAATGTAATAAAATGTTAGTCTTTTGGATAAAAGTGTGGTTTGTATATTATAACACTGGATGATAAAGGCGAATAATTACATACACATTCCATTGCCTCATATGACCCTAATCCTGCTGTTCAGCCATAAAGGTGTCAAGATTTTTAACGGTAATGTAATTGTTATTGTTAAATTTAATAAATATTACCACTGCTGTATCCATTGCTCTACATTGGGTACAGTTTTTAAGTAAAATTGTAAGCAGTTGCACAGGTGTAATTTACATTCAGCAGTAGACACTGATAAAGGTAAAAGTCGAATTAGGTAAAAGGTAAGTACATGTGAATTGAATGTTATATCGGCATTCCAAATTCTGAGAATTCCAATAAATTATAAGCAGTCTAGTATAATATAAAGCGAAAATACCCATACATGTAAACCCAAATATAACATTTCGATGTTGTAAACGTTGACATGAATATGATAAACCTATGCTATTGTGATTCAATAGATCCATAGTGATCTTTGGTTTGAAAAAGAAAATTATAATTTGGTGTTGGGCAGTGTGACAATGTCACAGTATTTAGTAGGATTAAAAAAAGTTTCATCATAAAATTTCTAGGTTCATTGGCAATTCCATCAAACCAAAAGTGAGTTGTCTAGCTGCAGCATTTTTTTTTTTGAGTCATTTCTACGTTGTTTTAGTGTGTAATTAGCCACCACTGAACAGATAACCCTTATAAATAACAATAGATGGGAAAAATGATACTCAAATGATACACAATGGGCCTAGATTTGGATTGGCTTTTTTATAATATTATCAATTATTTGGTAAGTTAAAGTTAACTGGAAGTATAACAAGTTTCCACATATAATTCCAAGGTCAATTGGCAATTCCATCAAACCAAAAGTGAGTTGTCTAGCTGCAGCATTTTCTTTGCAGTCATTTTCTACGTTGTTTTAGTGTGTAATTAGCCACCACTGAACAGATAACCCTTATAAATAACAATAGATGGGAAAAATGATACTCAAATGATACACAATACAAAAAATGGGCCTAGATTTGGATTGGCTTTTTTATAATATTTTTAATTATTTTGTAAGTTAAAGTTAACTGGAAGTATAACAAGTTTCCACATATAATTCCAAGGTCAATTGGCAATTCCATCAAACCAAAAGTGCATTGTCTAGCTGCTGCTTTTTTTGGGAAGTCAGTTTATCATCAGTGTATCATTATTACACAATACACAAAATGGGTCTAGATTTGGATTGGCTTTTTTATAATATTATAAATTATTTGGTAAGTTAAAGGGGTTTAGGATTAAGCTTCTGCATTATTTTAAATTACCCCGGTGTTTCAGCATTTAATTAACCGTCTATTAACATTTAACCGTTTTGAACAACAGAGGCGACGTAGTTTAAAAGTGCGCAACATTTTATTTAAAAAACACGTTTGACATATGTATGCACATGAACACTGAACAAATGAAATGATCTCTGCTTCATATGCAGCTGCTTCAGATTCCTCCTGGGCAACCGCTATTCTCCTCTCCTGCTCCAACGTGTGTTGTCTCAATCCACGTCGTCTTCTCCTGTAAAATTCTCTTGTCTCGTTAAAGATATTCATTGTGTTAAAAACCCACAGAAGAATAGTGACCACCGTGGAAATCCTCTGCTCGTAATCCGCTATTTTTTTCTTTGCTGTTGAGGAGTCGGTCGCGTCCTTTACTACGTCAGCAGTGTAGCGCCACCTCGATCCCGCCCACCCCAGCAATACTCGGCTTTGCACGGTTGTGATGGAGGCGCTGCCGCGGGAGAAACAAGTAGTAAAGAAAAGAAAAGAGTAGCGCAGAACTATATAGTGGAAATGTGGCTTAAGATGTGGAGTACACTGTAAGGCATTAAGTAAGACACATGTGTGGCAAGTGTGGCTACAAGGCATTAAGTAAGACACGTGTGGCTACAATACTACCACCACCATATTTTACTGTTGGTATGATGTTCCTTTTTGGAAATACTGTGTTACTTTTAGGCCGGATGTAATGAGACACACACCTTCCAAAAAGTTCAACTTTTGTCTCATTAATCCACTAAGTATTTTCCCAAAAGTCTTGGGGATCATCAAGATGTTTTCTGGCAAAACTGAGATGAGCCTTTATGCTCTTTTTGCTCAGCAGTGGTTTTTGTCTTGGAATTCTGCCATGCAGGTCATTTTTGCCCAGTCTCTTTCTTATGGTGGAGTTATGAACACTGACCTTAACTGAGGCAAGTGAGGTCTGCAGTGCTTTGGATGTTGTTGTGGGCAAGGGCGTAAATCCCGGGTGGAGGGGGATCATGTCCCCCCCTTCCATAAAGCTGTCCCCCCCCAAAAATCACATTGTAAACACAAATATGTTTTATTTGAACAGCATAGTAATGTTTGTTGAAGGCACAATACAAGTGGTGCGACTTTAAAGCACATTGTTTGACATTTATAACTATTGAAAGATTAGAACCCCCCCCCCCCCCCATCCTCACAGTAGTTTAGTCCATTTGTTTCTCCCCCATGGGCAGGACTGCTGCGGCTCCTTACACACACACTGACAGAAAGGCAGAGAGCAGTTAGGAGTAAGTAAGTGCCTTGAAAGCTTAATGAGTGAACGGTTAATAAGTTATTTATCAGTCCATTCCAGGAGTTTGTTGGATCCAGTGACACCAGAAGAAAAGCATTTGGTTTTTATGTTTAGAGAGATGGAGACCAGTTTGCTGTGACATGGTGTCCCAAAGAGTGCAAGATAGTTCCCTCCTCCGTTAGGAGCCAAAGCGTGCATTTACTTCAAGATTCTTGACCCATTTCCTGTACAATTGCTACTATATGAAAAACAGCCAAATGAATAAGTAAAATGTTGCAAATGTAATAAAAATGCATAGATGGCCCTTTAGATAGTTAGGAGAATGTGTTTTAAATGCACATTCCCTCATTGCAGACACAAAATGTTTTCTTATCTGGTGTCACTGATGATGAAAAATCATCAGAATAAAAAAAGGAGTGGGACATTGCTGTTTATATTGCAAATAATACATTTTGTATGATAGAGTAATATTTTCAGTATTTTTCACTATTGAAAAGTGGTTCAAATACACTGTTGCCCATAAAGTTTATGTAAATTTGTTCATTTTTTCTAGATTTTGCTGCCAATTGTGTTTGTTTTCTTTGCTTATTTTGTTTATTTTGATGCATTTTTGTCTATATTTGTTAATTTCTTCAGTCATAAGTCTTTTTGCCTCCACAAAAAGAAAAATAAATAATAATGGATGGGGATTAATCATGATTACTGTAAATGAATCCATAGTATCACTATGATTAATCAGATTAAAAGATGTTATTATTTGACAGCCCTAGTTTAAAGACATATTGAGATTTTGTTTTGTTGTTGCTTATTAATAAATACATACTTTTGAAGAATAGTTCGATGTAGTTTAGTTATTCATTAAGGTATTTTGTCTAGTTTTAGAACTTATTTTGAGCTTTAAATTCTTGTAAAGCTGCTGTGGTGGGGATCAGACCAGTGTTCATGGTGAGGAAAGACATTTTGTTAGATCATACAGTATATGGTGTAATTGACACCGACCACCCAATACAACTTTTGGTATTGCTGGCTGATCGTGTAAAAACTTGTAGACAGGATTTGGACTAATAAGGAACAGTGACATAATTATCTAATATCATTATATAACACACTTGAGAAAGTATCAGACAACACAGCAAAAATGGCATTTTTTATGTCCCCCTCAAAAATTAAGCTCTCAAATTTTCCTGTTTATTGTCCCCCCAACAGTGAAATGGGATTTTTGCCCCGGTTGTGGGATCTTTTGTGACCCCTTGGATGAGTCGTCGCTGCACTCTTGGGGTAATTTTGGTCGGCCGGCCACTCCTGGGAAGGTTCACCACTATTCCATGTTTTTGCCATTTGTGGATAATGGCTCTCATTGTGGTTCGCTGGAGTCCCAAAGCTTTAGAAATCGCTTTATAACCTTTTCCAGACTGATAGATCTCAATTACTTTGTTTCTCATTCGCTACTGAATTTCTTTGGATCACCACATGATGTCTAGCTTTTGAGGATCTTTTTGTCTACTTCACTTTGTCAAGCAGGTCCTATTTAAGTGATTTCTTGATTGAGAACAGGTGTGGCAGTAATCAGGCCTGGGTGTGGCTAGATAAATTGAACTCAGCTTTCCAAAGATGTGATAAATCACAGTTAATTTATGCTTTAACGGGAAATCACTTTTTCACACAGGGTCATGTAGGTCTGGATTGTTTTTTTTTTTACCCTTAATAATAAACACCTTCATTTAAAAACTGCATTTTGTGTTTACTTGTGTTATCTTTGTCTAATATTTAAATGTGTTTGATGATCTGAAACATTTAAGTGTGACATACAAAAAAATGAGAAATCAGAAAGAACTGAACAGAACAGAAACGTCCATAGCTTAGTCTGTAACACGGGATGTTTGTTCATCATGTGTCTCTGGTGTATACAATAATTTTCACGTCATTATCAGTCTCCCAACATCACCTGTAAGTGTCGCCAATAGACCAATAACAGTAGAAACGTACGTACGCCAGTCATGAAGTTAGCGTGGGGCTGCACATATTTCCACGGTCATTTCATTCTTGATACATCTTAAATTGTCCGTGGAAAAGGACGTACGCCATGTTTTTGTGCGTAAGTACCCTTTGTACATGAGGCCCCTGTTTCGGGGAGGGACGTCCACGGTGAATATGGGCCAAACGACAGCCAGAGGGTCACCGGGAATGGCTGCGCATCATGGTTAAATGGGGCGTAGCCTGCTTTTAGCTGTCAAATGGCTTGTGGAGGCACGCCAATGAGCGCTCCCATTGGCGTTAACCCGGTTTACGGACTGGCTGGATTGTTTGGCTAGCCCGCAGACGTTTCCACTGGCTCCATTGTTTCCTAGTAGCTCCCGGCTCCCGCTAGCCACCCACCCGGGCACGGTCTTCTCCTCGGCTAACTCCCGTCCCCAGTCCCATTCGTTTTAGTGGAAAGCTAGGGTGGGGGCGTGGGGTTTCATTATGCAGTGTGAGATAGTGTTTCAGCGGGTACCAGAGGATTTCAGGGGATTGTTATTAATTTATTAAATCTGTTATTAATATGTTATTAATTTGTTAGAGGGGTGAGCTCTAGCTTGGGCTTATGGCGTCATGGCTAGGGCAAATTATTCCAGCGTGACTTATGTGCAGTTTGTCAGTGAGTTCAAGGAAGTATTTGACCACTCTGACCATGATGGTGTGCTTACCTCCCGGCTGCTTAACCTTAGGCAGGGAACTCAATCTGCGGCAGATTACGCAGTCGACTTCCGGGTGGTTGCTACAGAGGTCGGGTGGGAAGATGCTTCACTGTGCAGTATTTTCATTAAGAGTCTTACCCCTAGCCTGCAGGATGAGTTGGCTCCCTTGGAGAAGCCGGGTAGGCTTACTGAATTAATCTCCTTAGCCATTAGTCTGGATAACAGATTAAGGGAGCGGGCAGCGGAACGTAGGTCCTCTGGTCGCTCGGGTGCCCAATCTCATCATTCCCCACGGCCCTCTCTTTTGGTCCTGCCTTCCTCAGATTCCCCGGAGGGTCCGGAACTCACGTCAGCTAGGCAATCCAAGCTTTCTTCAGCGGAGAAACAGAGCCGCCGTAAGCTGGGGTTGTGTCTGTACTGCGGGAGCAAGGAGCATGAGGTAGTGCCATGTCCTGAGCGGCCAAAAGGGGGAGTCCGTGCGTTGCAGTAGGGGGGACTCACGGACTCATCTTTAGCCAATCTCCTATCTAGATTATGTCTCCCTATTCGCTTCATTCACAAACATACTGAAATAGGGACGCATGCACTGATTGATTCGGGGGCTGAGCAGAACTTCATCTCAGGGGAACTGGCAACCAGGTTGGGTCTTCCCTGCCTATCACTCAAGGTTCCATTGAGACTTATTGCTCTGTCCAAAGCCCCTCTCGTTACCGTATCCCAGCAAACCCTCTCAGTGGCTGTCATCTTTTCACTTCCGGCGCCACACGAGTTGGCTGCCTTTTGCAACAGCGGCTCAATTCTGAGTCTTTTTATCTTCCTACTTCTTTCTGATCCGGTGATAACTTTCTGATCCGGTACACCTTTCACTCTATATATATCACGGACACACAGATCGCCCCAAAGGTCTCCCGAGTCGGCGGACAGAGCCTCTGTTTACAGCAGGAGACGATACAGCAGGGAAGAGCTAGCTAGCACTCAACTGCCACCCGGTGCTAATGGAGAAACTCGACATACCGGGAGAAACTGAAGCGAAAACGACGCGGGTGCCGGGCTGGAGTTTAGGCGGCGTGCAAGAAATATAAGACAGAATAATAAAGAGCGATGGCAAGAACCAAGCAGACCGCCCGTAAATCTACTGGAGGAAAAGCCCCCAGGAAGCAGCTGGCCACCAAGGCTGCTCGGGAAAAGCGCTACAGCCACCGGCGGAGTGAAGAAGCCTCACCGTTACAGGCCCGGTACTGTGGCTCTGAGAGAGATCCGTCGCTACCAGAAATCCACGGAGCTGCTCATCCGTAAGATGCCCTTCCAGCGCCTGGTGAGGGAGATCGTTCAGGACTTCAAGACCGACCTGCGCTTCCAGAGCTCCGCCGTCATGGCTCTGCAGGAGGCCAGCGAGGCCTACCTGGTGGGTGTCTTCGAGGACACCAACCTGTGCGCCATCCACACCAAGAGGGTCACCATCATGCCCAAAGACATCCAGCTGGCCCGCCGCATCCGCGGAGAGAGAGCTTAGACTTTCTGCTGCACATCCACCAAACACAATGCTCCGCACTGTGTGTCTATATACTATATATATAATATATATATATATATATATATATATATATATATATATATATATAGTATATATACAGTATATATACAGTGGGGCAAAAAAGTATTTAGTCAGCCACCAATTGTGCAAGTTCTCCCACTTAAAAGATGAGAGAGGTCTCCAATTTTCATCATAGGTATACCTCAACTATGAGAGACAAAATGAGAAAAAAAAATCCAGAAAATCACAATGAAGGATTTTTAATGAATTAATTGGTAAATTCCTCGGTAAAATAAGTATTTGGTCACCTACAAACAAGCAAGATTTCTGGCTCTCACAGACCTGTAACTTCTTCTTTAAGAGGCTCCTCTGTCCTCCACTCATTACCTGTATTAATGGCACCTGTTTGAACTCGTTATCAGTATAAAAGACACCTGTCCACAACCTCAAACAGTCAAGACTCCAAACTCCACTATGGCCAAGACCAAAGAGCTGTCAAAGGACACCAGAAACAAAATTGTAGACCTGCACCAGGCTGGGAAGACTGAATCTACAATAGGTAAGCAGCTTGGTGTGAAGAAATCCACTGTGGGAGCAATTATTAGAAAATAGAAGGCATACAAGACCACTGATAATCTCCCTCGATCTGGGGCTCCATGCAAGATCTCACCCCGTGGGGTCAAAATTATCATGAGAACGGTGAGCAAAAATCCCAGAACCACATGGGGGGACCTAGTGAATGACCTGCAGAGAGCTGGGACCAAAGTAACAAAGGCTACATCAGAAACACACTATGCCACCAGGGACTCAAATCCTGCAGTGCCAGACGTGTCCCCCTGCTTAAGCCAGTACATGTCCAGGCCCGTCTGAAGTTTGCTAGAGAGCATTTGGATGATCCAGAAGAGGATTGGGAGAATGTCATATGGTCAGATGAAACCAAAATAGAACTTTTTGGTAAAAACTCAACTTGTTGTGTTTGGAGGAGAAAGAACACCATACCTACTGTGAAGCATGGAGATGGAAACATCATACTTTGGGGCTGTTTTTCTGCAAAGGGACCAGGACGGCTGATCCGTGTAAAGGAAAGAATGAATGGGGCCATGTATCGTGAGATTTTGAGTGAAAACCTCCTTCCACCAGCAAGGGCATTGAAGATGAAACATGGCTGGGTCTTTCAGCATGACAATGATCCCAAACACACCGCCCAGGCAACGAAGGAGTGGCTTCGTAAGAAGCATTTCAAGGTCCTGGAGTGGCCTAGCCAGTCTCCAGATCTCAACCCCATAGAAAATCTTTGGAGGGAGTCGAAAGTCTGTGTTGCCCAGCGACAGCCCCAAAACATCACTGCGCTAGAGTAGATCTGCATGGAGGAATGGGCCAAAATACCAGCAACAGTGTGTGAAAACCTTGTGAAAACTTACAGAAATCGTTTGACCTCTGTCATTGCCAACAAAGGGTATATAACAAAGTACTGAGATGAACTTTTGTTATTGACCAAATACTTATTTTACCGAGGAATTTACCAATTAATTCATTAAAAATCCTTCAATGTGATTTTCTGGATTTTTTTTTTTATTTTGTCTCTCATAGTTGAGGTATACCTATGATGAAAATTGGAGACCTCGCTCATCTTTTAAAGTGGGAGAACTTGCACAATTGGTGGCTGACTAAATACTTTTTTACCCCACTGTATATATATATATATATATATATATATATACACAGTATATATATATATTAATATGTACATATGTATACTAGCTGCTCTTGTTTTTTCTTGCCTCCTTATTGTTGCTCTGAGTGTTGCTATCCCTGTGCTGTTGCAATCCTGGAATTTCCCCATTGTGGGACTAATACAGGCTTATCTTATCTTATCTTATAAGACGGAGACCTAGGGAGTCCATCGGAGACCAAGGGAGACCGACGGAGACTGAGAGAGATCGACCGAGACTGACCGAGATCAACGGAGACCAACGGAGACCGAGAGAGAGCGACAGAGTCCAAGAGACACCAAAAGAGACCGACGGAGACCGATGGAGACCAACGGAGACCGACGAAGACTCACGGAAACTGAGAGAGACATCGACGAAGTCCGAGAGAGACTGACGGAGACCGATGGAGACCAAGAGAGATCAATGGAGACCGAGAGAGACCGACGGAGAACTAGAGAGAACGACGGTGACTGAGGGAGACTGATGGAGACTGACTAAACTGAGAGAGATTGAGAAAGAGACCGAGAGAGACCGACGGAGACTGATGGAGACCGAGACTGAGATCAATGGAGACCGGGAGAGACCGATTTAGACCGAGAGAGATTGACGGAGACCGACGGAGACTGAGAGAGATCGACGGAGACCGAGAGAGATCGACGGAGACCGAGAAAGATCAACAGAGACCGACGGAGACCGAGAAAGACCGATGGAGACCAACGGAGACTGACGAAGACTCACGGAAACCGAGAGAGATCGACGAAGTCCGAGAGAGACTGACGGAGACCGACGGAGACCAAGAGAGATCAATGGAGACCGAGAGAGACCGATGGAGAACTAGAGAGACCGACGGTGACCGAGGGAGACCAACGGAGACTGAGAGAGATCGACGGAAGCCGAGAGAGACTGACGGAGACCAAGGGAGACCGACAGAGACCGAGAGAGATCGACCGAGACTGAGCGAGATCAACGGAGACCAACGGAGACCGAGAGAGAGCGACAGAGACCAAGAGACACAAAAAGAGACCGACGGAGACAGAGAAAGACCGATGGAGACCAACAGAGATCGACAAAGACTCACAGAAACCGAGAGAGAGAAAGACGAAGTCCGAGAGAAACTGACTTTGACTTTTAAAAAAAGGCTTTATTGCACATTTCAAAATTGCAGAAAGACCAATATCAGGTGTCCAAGTGTGTCACATCTCAAAAGTGCAAACATAACTCATCCCCCTGACCCACTGAACACAAAACATTCCCTACAGCCCATCTATTGATGAACGCCTCCAGATTGTCTACCATGTGATAGTAAGAGAACTCTACCCGGAGTCTGACTGTCAACAAGACCTTGAAAGCAGACAGGATCCACATTGCCAGCATTGCTTGCCCGATTTTTCCTCGTCAGCCAGATGGCAAGCTTAGCAGTCCCAGATAGGAAGTTCATCAAAGGGTGGGCAGCCTTCCTTGCCACTTTGTACTTCGGACCGTAAATGAACAGACCAAAAGAGAATCATTCACCCAAATCCCGAAACCACTCGAGCAAAATGTCAAAAAGTCCAGATAAACAAAAACAGTGGACAAACAAATGGTCGAGGGTCTCAACTTGGGAACAAAACAAACATTCCCCCCCCCACAGTCGGATCAAGGTGTGCCCTGTATTTATTTGCGCCGAGATCAACGGAGACCGATTGAGACCTAGAGAGACCGTTGTAGACCGAGAGAGACCGACGGAGTCCGAGGGAGACCAACGGAGACCGAGAGAGAGACCGACGGACACCGAGGGAAACCGACGGAGACCGAGAGACACCGACGGAGACCGATGGAAGCCGAGAGGGATCGACGGAGACCAAGAGAGATCAACGATCGACGGAGACCGAGAGAGATCAACGGAGAATGAAAGAGACATACGGAGACCAAGAGAGAGATCGACGGTGTTTCAGAGAGACCGACGGAGACCGACGGAGACAGAGGGAGACCGAGACAGAGACCGACTGAGACCGAGGGAGACCGACGAAAGAGACCGAAAGAGACCGAGAGAGATTGACGGAGACCGACGGAGACCGAGAGAGATCGACGGAAAGCCAGAGAGACTGACGGAGACAGACAGAGACCGAGAGATATCAACAGAGACCGAGAGAGACCTATGGAGACCAAGAGAGAGATGGACGGAGTTTAAGAGAGACCGACGGAGACCGACAGCGACCAAGAGAGACTGACGGAGACCGAGAGAGATCGACGGAGACCGAGAGAGACCAACGGAGACCGACGGAGACCGACGGAGACCGAGAAAGAGATCGACGGAGTCCAAGAGAGACCGACAGAGACTGAGGGAGATCCACGGAGACCGACGGAGACCGAGCGAGAGATCGACAGAGTCAGAGAGAGAGACCGACGGAGACCAAGGGAGACGGATAGAGACCAAGAGAGATCGACGGAGACTGAGAGAGACCGACAGAGAACTAGAGATACCGACGTAGATAACGGGAGATTGACGGCGACCGAGAGAGACTAGAGAGACCAACAGAGACCGAGGGAGACCGACGGAGACTGACTAAACTGAGAGAGATTGATGGAGACCGAGAGAGACCTACGGAGACCGATGGAGACCGAGACAGAGATCAACGGAGACCGAGAGAGACCGACTTATACCAAGAGAGACTGACAAAGACCGACGGAGACTGAGATAGATCGACGGAGACCGAGAGAGATCAACGGAGACCGAGAGAGACCAACGGAGACCGACGGAGACCGACGGAGACCGAGAGAGAGATCGACAGAGTCAGAGAGAGAGACCGACGGAGACCAAGGGAGACGGATGGAGACCAAGAGAGATCGACGAAGACTGAGAGAGACCGACAGAGAACTAGAGATACCGACGCAGATAAAGGGAGATTGACGGTGACCGAGAGAGACTAGAGAGACCAACAGAGACCGAGGGAGACCGACGGAGACTGACTAAACTGAGAGAGATTGATGGAGACCGAGAGAGACCTACGGAGACCGATGGAGACCGAGACAGAGATCAACGGAGACCGAGAGAGACCGACTTATACCAAGAGAGACTGACAAAGACCGACGGAGACTGAGATAGATCGACGGAGACCGAGAGAGATCAACGGAGACCGATTGAAACCTAGAGAGACCGTTGTGGACCGAGAAAGACCGACGGAGACCGAGGGAGACCAACGGAGACCGAGAGAGAGACCGACGGCGACCGAGAGAGATTGACGGAGGCCGAGAGTCACCGACGGAGACCAAGAGAGAGATTGACGGAGTCTAAGAGAGAACGACGGAGACCGACGGTAACTGAGGGAGATTGACGGAGACTGAGGGAGACTGACGGAGACCGAGAGAGACCGACGGAGACCGAGAGAGATTGATGGGGACCGATGGAGACCGAGAGAGATCGACGGAAACCGAGAGAGACTGACGGAGACCGACAGAACTGAGAGAGATCGACGAAGTCCGAGAGAGATCAACAGAGACCGACGGAGAACTAGAGAGACCGACGGTGACCGAGGGAGACCGACGGAGACTGAGAGAGATCGACGGAAACCGAGAGAGACTGACGGAGACCGAGAGAGACCGACGGAGACCGAGAGAGATTGATGGGGACCGATGGAGACCGAGAGAGATCGACGGAAACCGAGAGAGACTGACGGAGACCGACAGAACCGAGAGAGATCGACGAAGTCCGAGAGAGATCAACAGAGAACGACGGAGACCTAGGGAGTCCATCAGAGACCAATGGAGACCGAGAGAGATCGACCGAGACTGAGCGAGATCAATGGAGACCAATGGAGACCGAGAGAGAGCGACAGAGACCAAGATACAGAGACCGACGGAGACTGACGGAGAACTAGGGAGACCGACAGAGACCGAGGGAGACCGACGGAGACCGACAGAACCGGGAGAGACCAAGGGAGACCTACGGTGTCCATCGGAGACCAAGGGAGACCGACGGAGACCGAGAGAGATCGACCGAGACTGAGCGAGATCAACGGAGACCAATGGAGACCGAGAGAGAGCGACAGAGACCAAGAGACACAAAAAGAGACCGAAGGAGACCGAGAAAGACAGATGGAGACCAACAGAGACCGACGAAGACTCACGGAAACCGAGAGAGATCGACAAAGTCCGAGAGAGACTGACGGAGACCGACGGAGACCAAGAGAGATCAATGGAGACTGAGAGAGACCGACGGAGAACTAGAGAGACCGACGGTGACCGAGGGAGACCGACGGAGACTGAGAGAGATCGACGGAAACCGAGAGAGACTGACGGAGACCGAGAGAGATCGACGGAGACTGATAGAGATCGACAGAGACCGAGATAGATCAACGGAGACCGAGAGAGACCTACGGAGACCAAGACAGTCCGATGGAGACCCACGGAGACCGAGAGAGATCAACAGAGACAGAGAGAGACCGACGGAGACTGACGGAGAACTAGGGAGACCGACAGAGACCGAGGGAGACCGACAGAACCGGGAGAGATCGACGGAGACCTACGGTGTCCATCGGAGACCAAGGGAGACCAACGGAGACCGAGAGAGATCGACCGAGACTGAGCGAGATCAACGGAGACCAATGGAGACTGAGAGAGAGCGACAGAGACCAAGAGACACAAAAAGAGACCGAAGGAGACCGAGAAAGACAGATGGAGACCAACAGAGACCGACGAAGACTCACGGAAACCGAGAGAGATCGACAAAGTCCGAGAGAGACTGACGGAGACCGACGGAGACCAAGAGAGATCAATGGAGACCGAGAGAGACCGACGGAGAACTAGAGAGACCGATGGAGACCCACAGAGACTGAGAGAGATCAACGGAGACCGAGAGAGACCGACGGAGGCTGACGGAGAACTAGGGAGACCGACGGTGACCGAGAGAGACCGACGGAGACTGAGAGAGATCGACGGAAACCGAGAGAGACTGACGGAGACCGAGAGAGATCGACGGAGACTGATAGAGATCGACAGAGACCGAGATAGATCAACGGAGACCGAGAGAGACCTACGGAGACCAAGGGAGTCCGATGGAGACCCACGGAGACCGAGAGAGATCAACGGAGACCGAGAGAGACCAAGAAAGACAGATGGAGACCAACAGAGACCGACGAAGACTCACGGAAACCGAGAGAGATCGACAAAGTCCGAGAGAGACTGACGGAGACCAACGGAGACCAAGAGAGATCAATGGAGACCGAGAGAGACCGACGGAGAACTAGAGAGACCAACGGTGATCGAGGGAGACCGAGGGAGACCGACGGAGACTGAGAGACACCGACGGAGACCGACAGAGGCCGAGAGAGATCGACCGAGACTGAGCGAGATCAATGGAGACCAACGGAGACCGAGAGAGAGCGACAGAGACCAAGATACACCAAAAGAGACCGATGGAGACCGAGAAAGACCGATGGAGACCAACGGAGACTGACGAAGACTCACGGAAACCGAGAGAGATCGACGAAGTCCGAGAGAGACTGACGGAGACCGACGGAGACCAAGAGAGATCAACGGAGACCGAGAGAGACCGACGGAGAACTAGAGAGACCGACGGTGACCGAGGGAGACCGACGGAGACTGAGAGAGATCGACGGAAACCGAGAGAGACTGACGGAGACCGAGAGAGATCGACGGAGACTGATAGAGATCGACAGAGACCGAGATAGATCAACGGAGACCGAGAGAGACCTACGGAGACCAAGAGAGTCCGATGGAGACCCACAGAGACCGAGAGAGATCAACGGAGACCGAGAGTCACTGACAGAGACCGAGAGAGATTGACGGAGACCGACAGAGACCAAGGGAGACCGAGAGAGAGCGACAGAGACCAAGATACACCAAAAGAGACCGATGGAGACCGAGAAAGACCGATGGAGACCAACGGAGACTGACGAAGACTCACGGAAACCGAGAGAGATCGACGAAGTCCGAGAGAGACTGACGGAGACCGACGGAGACCAAGAGAGATCAACGGAGACCGAGAGAGACCGACGGAGAACTAGAGAGACCGACGCTGACCGAGGGAGACCGACGGAGACTGAGAGAGATCGACGGAAACCAAGAGAGTCCGATGGAGACCCACAGAGACCGAGAGAGATCAACGGAGACCGAGAGTCACTGACAGAGACCGAGAGAGATCGACGGAGACCGACAGAGACCAAGGGAGACCGAGAGAGACCGATGGAGACCGAGAGAGATCGACGGAAACCGAGAGAGACTGACGGAGACCGAGAGAGATCGACTGAGACCGACGGAGACCGAGAGAGATCGACGGTGACCGAGAGAGATCAACGGAGACTGATTGAGACCTAGATAGACCGTTGTAGACCAAGAGAGACCAACGGAGACCGAGGGAGACCGAAGGAGACCGAGAGAGATTTACAGAGACCGACGGAGACCGAGAGAGATCGATGGAGACCGAGAGAGACTGACGGAGACCAAAAGAGACCGAGAGAGATTGACGGAGACCGACGGAGATGGTGAGAGATTGACGGAGACCGATGGAGACCGAGAGAAATCGACGGAGTCCGAGAGAGACCGACAGAGACTAAGGGAGATCCACGGAGACCGAGAGAGACAAACGGAGACTGAGAGAGTCCGATGGAGACCCACGAAGACCGAGAGAGATCAACGGAGACAGAGAGAGACCGAGGGAAACCGAGGGCAACCGACGGAGACCGACGGAGACCGAAGGAGAGATCGACGGAGTCAGAGAGAGCGAAGGACGGCCACCAAGTGAGACGGACGGAGACCAAGAGAGATGGAAGGACACTGAGAGACACCGACGGAGACCGACAGAGACCGAGAGAGATCGACCGAGACTGAGCGAGATCAATGGAGACCAATGGAGACCGAGAGAGAGCGACAGAGACCAAGATACAGAGACCGACGGAGACTGACGGAGAACTAGGGAGACCGACAGAGACCGAGGGAGACCGACGGAGACCGACAGAACCGGGAGAGACCAAGGGAGACCTACGGTGTCCATCGGAGACCAAGGGAGACCGACGGAGACCGAGAGAGATCGACCGAGACTGAGCGAGATCAACGGAGACCAATGGAGACCGAGAGAGAGCGACAGAGACCAAGAGACACAAAAAGAGACCGAAGGAGACCGAGAAAGACAGATGGAGACCAACAGAGACCGACGAAGACTCACGGAAACCGAGAGAGATCGACAAAGTCCGAGAGAGACTGACGGAGACCGACGGAGACCAAGAGAGATCAATGGAGACTGAGAGAGACCGACGGAGAACTAGAGAGACCGACGGTGACCGAGGGAGACCGACGGAGACTGAGAGAGATCGACGGAAACCGAGAGAGACTGACGGAGACCGAGAGAGATCGACGGAGACTGATAGAGATCGACAGAGACCGAGATAGATCAACGGAGACCGAGAGAGACCTACGGAGACCAAGACAGTCCGATGGAGACCCACGGAGACCGAGAGAGATCAACAGAGACAGAGAGAGACCGACGGAGACTGACGGAGAACTAGGGAGACCGACAGAGACCGAGGGAGACCGACAGAACCGGGAGAGATCGACGGAGACCTACGGTGTCCATCGGAGACCAAGGGAGACCAACGGAGACCGAGAGAGATCGACCGAGACTGAGCGAGATCAACGGAGACCAATGGAGACTGAGAGAGAGCGACAGAGACCAAGAGACACAAAAAGAGACCGAAGGAGACCGAGAAAGACAGATGGAGACCAACAGAGACCGACGAAGACTCACGGAAACCGAGAGAGATCGACAAAGTCCGAGAGAGACTGACGGAGACCGACGGAGACCAAGAGAGATCAATGGAGACCGAGAGAGACCGACGGAGAACTAGAGAGACCGATGGAGACCCACAGAGACTGAGAGAGATCAACGGAGACCGAGAGAGACCGACGGAGGCTGACGGAGAACTAGGGAGACCGACGGTGACCGAGAGAGACCGACGGAGACTGAGAGAGATCGACGGAAACCGAGAGAGACTGACGGAGACCGAGAGAGATCGACGGAGACTGATAGAGATCGACAGAGACCGAGATAGATCAACGGAGACCGAGAGAGACCTACGGAGACCAAGGGAGTCCGATGGAGACCCACGGAGACCGAGAGAGATCAACGGAGACCGAGAGAGACCGAGAAAGACAGATGGAGACCAACAGAGACCGACGAAGACTCACGGAAACCGAGAGAGATCGACAAAGTCCGAGAGAGACTGACGGAGACCAACGGAGACCAAGAGAGATCAATGGAGACCGAGAGAGACCGACGGAGAACTAGAGAGACCAACGGTGATCGAGGGAGACCGAGGGAGACCGACGGAGACTGAGAGACACCGACGGAGACCGACAGAGGCCGAGAGAGATCGACCGAGACTGAGCGAGATCAATGGAGACCAACGGAGACCGAGAGAGAGCGACAGAGACCAAGATACACCAAAAGAGACCGATGGAGACCGAGAAAGACCGATGGAGACCAACGGAGACTGACGAAGACTCACGGAAACCGAGAGAGATCGACGAAGTCCGAGAGAGACTGACGGAGACCGACGGAGACCAAGAGAGATCAACGGAGACCGAGAGAGACCGACGGAGAACTAGAGAGACCGACGGTGACCGAGGGAGACCGACGGAGACTGAGAGAGATCGACGGAAACCGAGAGAGACTGACGGAGACCGAGAGAGATCGACGGAGACTGATAGAGATCGACAGAGACCGAGATAGATCAACGGAGACCGAGAGAGACCTACGGAGACCAAGAGAGTCCGATGGAGACCCACAGAGACCGAGAGAGATCAACGGAGACCGAGAGTCACTGACAGAGACCGAGAGAGATTGACGGAGACCGACAGAGACCAAGGGAGACCGAGAGAGAGCGACAGAGACCAAGATACACCAAAAGAGACCGATGGAGACCGAGAAAGACCGATGGAGACCAACGGAGACTGACGAAGACTCACGGAAACCGAGAGAGATCGACGAAGTCCGAGAGAGACTGACGGAGACCGACGGAGACCAAGAGAGATCAACGGAGACCGAGAGAGACCGACGGAGAACTAGAGAGACCGACGCTGACCGAGGGAGACCGACGGAGACTGAGAGAGATCGACGGAAACCAAGAGAGTCCGATGGAGACCCACAGAGACCGAGAGAGATCAACGGAGACCGAGAGTCACTGACAGAGACCGAGAGAGATCGACGGAGACCGACAGAGACCAAGGGAGACCGAGAGAGACCGATGGAGACCGAGAGAGATCGACGGAAACCGAGAGAGACTGACGGAGACCGAGAGAGATCGACTGAGACCGACGGAGACCGAGAGAGATCGACGGTGACCGAGAGAGATCAACGGAGACTGATTGAGACCTAGATAGACCGTTGTAGACCAAGAGAGACCAACGGAGACCGAGGGAGACCGAAGGAGACCGAGAGAGATTTACAGAGACCGACGGAGACCGAGAGAGATCGATGGAGACCGAGAGAGACTGACGGAGACCAAAAGAGACCGAGAGAGATTGACGGAGACCGACGGAGACGGTGAGAGATTGACGGAGACCGATGGAGACCGAGAGAAATCGACGGAGTCCGAGAGAGACCGACAGAGACTAAGGGAGATCCACGGAGACCGAGAGAGACAAACGGAGACTGAGAGAGTCCGATGGAGACCCACGAAGACCGAGAGAGATCAACGGAGACAGAGAGAGACCGAGGGAAACCGAGGGCAACCGACGGAGACCGACGGAGACCGAAGGAGAGATCGACGGAGTCAGAGAGAGCGAAGGACGGCCACCAAGTGAGACGGACGGAGACCAAGAGAGATGGAAGGACACTGAGAGAGACAGACGGAGACCGACAGAGAACTAGAGAGACCGACGTAGATAAAGGGAGATTGACGGAGACCGAGAGAGACTGATGGAGACCAAGAGAGAGAGATGGAGTCCGAGACAGTCCGACAGAGACCGAGGGCAACAGACGGAGACCAAGAGAGAACGACAGAGACCGACAGAGACCGACGGAGACTGACGGAGAACTAGAGAGACCAACAGAGACCGAGAGAGACCTACGGAGACCGATGGAGACCGAGACAGAGATCAACGGAGACCAAGAGAGATCAATGGAGACCGAGAGAGACCGACGGAGAACTAGAGAGACCAACGGTGATCGAGGGAGACCGAGGGAGACCGACGGAGACTGAGAGACACCGACGGAGACCGACAGAGACCGAGAGAGATCGACCGAGACTGAGCGAGATCAATGGAGACCAACGGAGACCGAGAGAGAGCGACAGAGACCAAGATACACCAAAAGAGACCGATGGAGACCGAGAAAGACCGATGGAGACCAACGGAGACTGACGAAGACTCACGGAAACCGAGAGAGATCGACGAAGTCCGAGAGAGACTGACGGAGACCGACGGAGACCAAGAGAGATCAACGGAGACCGAGAGAGACCGACGGAGAACTAGAGAGACCGACGCTGACCGAGGGAGACCGACGGAGGCTGAGAGAGATCGACGGAAACCGAGAGAGACTGACGGAGACCGAGAGAGATCGACGGAGACTGATAGAGATCGACAGAGACCGAGATAGATCAATGGAGACCGAGAGAGACCTACGGAGACCAAGAGAGTCCGATGGAGACCCACAGAGACCGAGAGAGATCAACGGAGACCGAGAGTCACTGACAGAGACCGAGAGAGATCGACGGAGACCGACAGAGACCAAGGGAGACCGAGAGAGACCGATGGAGACCGAGAGAGATCGACGGAAACCGAGAGAGACTGACGGAGACCGAGAGAGATCGACTGAGACCGACGGAGACCGAGAGACATCGACGGTGACCGAGAGAGATCAACGGAGACTGATTGAGACCTAGATAGACCGTTGTAGACCAAGAGAGACCAACGGAGACCGAGGGAGACCGAAGGAGACCGAGAGAGATTTACAGAGACCGACGGAGACCGAGAGAGATCGATGGAGACCGAGAGAGACTGACGGAGACCAAAAGAGACCGAGAGAGATTGACGGAGACCGACGGAGACGGTGAGAGATTGACGGAGACCGATGGAGACCGAGAGAAATCGACGGAGTCCGAGAGAGACCGACAGAGACTAAGGGAGATCCACGGAGACCGAGAGAGACAAACGGAGACTGAGAGAGTCCGATGGAGACCCACGGAGACCGAGAGAGATCAACGGAGACAGAGAGAGACCGACGGAAACCAAGGGCAACCGACGGAGACCGACGGAGACCGAAGGAGAGATCGACGGAGTCAGAGAGAGCGAAGGACGGCCACCAAGTGAGACGGACGGAGACCAAGAGAGATGGAAGGACACTGAGAGAGACAGACGGAGACCGACAGAGAACTAGAGAGACCGACGTAGATAAAGGGAGATTGACGGAGACCGAGAGAGACTGATGGAGACCAAGAGAGAGAGATGGAGTCCGAGACAGTCCGACAGAGACCGAGGGCAACAGACGGAGACCAAGAGAGAACGACAGAGACCGACAGAGACCGACGGAGACTGACGGAGAACTAGAGAGACCAACAGAGACCGAGAGAGACCTACGGAGACCGATGGAGACCGAGACAGAGATCAACGGAGACCAAGAGAGATCAATGGAGACCGAGAGAGACCGACGGAGAACTAGAGAGTCCGATGGAGACCCACAGAGACCGAGAGAGATCAACGGAGACCGAGAGTCACTGACAGAGACCGAGAGAGATCGACGGAGACCGACAGAGACCAAGGGAGACCGAGAGAGACCGAGAGAGACCGACGGAGACCGAGAGAGATCGACGGAAACCGAGAGAGACTGATGGAGACCGAGAGGGATCGACTGAGACTGAGCGAGATCAACGGAGACTGAGCGAGATCAACGGAGATCGAGAGAGATCAACGGAGACCGAGAGAGACCGACGGAGAACTAGAGAGACCGACGGTGACCGAGGGAGACTGACGGAGACTGAGAGAGATCGACGGAAACCGAGAGAGACTGACGGAGACCGAGAGAGATCGACGGAGACTGATAGAGATCGACAGAGACCGAGATAGATCAACGGAGACCGAGAGAGACCTACGGAGACCAAGAGAGTCCGATGGAGACCCACAGAGACCGAGAGAGATCAACGGAGACCGAGAGAGACCGACGGAGACTGACGGAGAACTAGGGAGACCGACAGAGACCGAGGGAGACCGACAGAACCGGGAGAGATCGACGGAGACCTACGGTGTCCATCGGAGACCAAGGGAGACCAACGGAGACCGAGAGAGATCGACCGAGACTGAGCGAGATCAACGGAGACCAATGGAGACTGAGAGAGAGCGACAGAGACCAAGAGACACAAAAAGAGACCGAAGGAGACCGAGAAAGACAGATGGAGACCAACAGAGACCGACGAAGACTCACGGAAACCGAGAGAGATCGACAAAGTCCGAGAGAGACTGACGGAGACCGACGGAGACCAAGAGAGATCAATGGAGACCGAGAGAGACCGACGGAGAACTAGAGAGACCGATGGAGACCCACAGAGACTGAGAGAGATCAACGGAGACCGAGAGAGACCGACGGAGGCTGACGGAGAACTAGGGAGACCGACGGTGACCGAGAGAGACCGACGGAGACTGAGAGAGATCGACGGAAACCGAGAGAGACTGACGGAGACCGAGAGAGATCGACGGAGACTGATAGAGATCGACAGAGACCGAGATAGATCAACGGAGACCGAGAGAGACCTACGGAGACCAAGGGAGTCCGATGGAGACCCACGGAGACCGAGAGAGATCAACGGAGACCGAGAGAGACCGAGAAAGACAGATGGAGACCAACAGAGACCGACGAAGACTCACGGAAACCGAGAGAGATCGACAAAGTCCGAGAGAGACTGACGGAGACCAACGGAGACCAAGAGAGATCAATGGAGACCGAGAGAGACCGACGGAGAACTAGAGAGACCAACGGTGATCGAGGGAGACCGAGGGAGACCGACGGAGACTGAGAGACACCGACGGAGACCGACAGAGGCCGAGAGAGATCGACCGAGACTGAGCGAGATCAATGGAGACCAACGGAGACCGAGAGAGAGCGACAGAGACCAAGATACACCAAAAGAGACCGATGGAGACCGAGAAAGACCGATGGAGACCAACGGAGACTGACGAAGACTCACGGAAACCGAGAGAGATCGACGAAGTCCGAGAGAGACTGACGGAGACCGACGGAGACCAAGAGAGATCAACGGAGACCGAGAGAGACCGACGGAGAACTAGAGAGACCGACGGTGACCGAGGGAGACCGACGGAGACTGAGAGAGATCGACGGAAACCGAGAGAGACTGACGGAGACCGAGAGAGATCGACGGAGACTGATAGAGATCGACAGAGACCGAGATAGATCAACGGAGACCGAGAGAGACCTACGGAGACCAAGAGAGTCCGATGGAGACCCACAGAGACCGAGAGAGATCAACGGAGACCGAGAGTCACTGACAGAGACCGAGAGAGATTGACGGAGACCGACAGAGACCAAGGGAGACCGAGAGAGAGCGACAGAGACCAAGATACACCAAAAGAGACCGATGGAGACCGAGAAAGACCGATGGAGACCAACGGAGACTGACGAAGACTCACGGAAACCGAGAGAGATCGACGAAGTCCGAGAGAGACTGACGGAGACCGACGGAGACCAAGAGAGATCAACGGAGACCGAGAGAGACCGACGGAGAACTAGAGAGACCGACGCTGACCGAGGGAGACCGACGGAGACTGAGAGAGATCGACGGAAACCAAGAGAGTCCGATGGAGACCCACAGAGACCGAGAGAGATCAACGGAGACCGAGAGTCACTGACAGAGACCGAGAGAGATCGACGGAGACCGACAGAGACCAAGGGAGACCGAGAGAGACCGATGGAGACCGAGAGAGATCGACGGAAACCGAGAGAGACTGACGGAGACCGAGAGAGATCGACTGAGACCGACGGAGACCGAGAGAGATCGACGGTGACCGAGAGAGATCAACGGAGACTGATTGAGACCTAGATAGACCGTTGTAGACCAAGAGAGACCAACGGAGACCGAGGGAGACCGAAGGAGACCGAGAGAGATTTACAGAGACCGACGGAGACCGAGAGAGATCGATGGAGACCGAGAGAGACTGACGGAGACCAAAAGAGACCGAGAGAGATTGACGGAGACCGACGGAGACGGTGAGAGATTGACGGAGACCGATGGAGACCGAGAGAAATCGACGGAGTCCGAGAGAGACCGACAGAGACTAAGGGAGATCCACGGAGACCGAGAGAGACAAACGGAGACTGAGAGAGTCCGATGGAGACCCACGAAGACCGAGAGAGATCAACGGAGACAGAGAGAGACCGAGGGAAACCGAGGGCAACCGACGGAGACCGACGGAGACCGAAGGAGAGATCGACGGAGTCAGAGAGAGCGAAGGACGGCCACCAAGTGAGACGGACGGAGACCAAGAGAGATGGAAGGACACTGAGAGAGACAGACGGAGACCGACAGAGAACTAGAGAGACCGACGTAGATAAAGGGAGATTGACGGAGACCGAGAGAGACTGATGGAGACCAAGAGAGAGAGATGGAGTCCGAGACAGTCCGACAGAGACCGAGGGCAACAGACGGAGACCAAGAGAGAACGACAGAGACCGACAGAGACCGACGGAGACTGACGGAGAACTAGAGAGACCAACAGAGACCGAGAGAGACCTACGGAGACCGATGGAGACCGAGACAGAGATCAACGGAGACCAAGAGAGATCAATGGAGACCGAGAGAGACCGACGGAGAACTAGAGAGACCAACGGTGATCGAGGGAGACCGAGGGAGACCGACGGAGACTGAGAGACACCGACGGAGACCGACAGAGACCGAGAGAGATCGACCGAGACTGAGCGAGATCAATGGAGACCAACGGAGACCGAGAGAGAGCGACAGAGACCAAGATACACCAAAAGAGACCGATGGAGACCGAGAAAGACCGATGGAGACCAACGGAGACTGACGAAGACTCACGGAAACCGAGAGAGATCGACGAAGTCCGAGAGAGACTGACGGAGACCGACGGAGACCAAGAGAGATCAACGGAGACCGAGAGAGACCGACGGAGAACTAGAGAGACCGACGCTGACCGAGGGAGACCGACGGAGGCTGAGAGAGATCGACGGAAACCGAGAGAGACTGACGGAGACCGAGAGAGATCGACGGAGACTGATAGAGATCGACAGAGACCGAGATAGATCAATGGAGACCGAGAGAGACCTACGGAGACCAAGAGAGTCCGATGGAGACCCACAGAGACCGAGAGAGATCAACGGAGACCGAGAGTCACTGACAGAGACCGAGAGAGATCGACGGAGACCGACAGAGACCAAGGGAGACCGAGAGAGACCGATGGAGACCGAGAGAGATCGACGGAAACCGAGAGAGACTGACGGAGACCGAGAGAGATCGACTGAGACCGACGGAGACCGAGAGACATCGACGGTGACCGAGAGAGATCAACGGAGACTGATTGAGACCTAGATAGACCGTTGTAGACCAAGAGAGACCAACGGAGACCGAGGGAGACCGAAGGAGACCGAGAGAGATTTACAGAGACCGACGGAGACCGAGAGAGATCGATGGAGACCGAGAGAGACTGACGGAGACCAAAAGAGACCGAGAGAGATTGACGGAGACCGACGGAGACGGTGAGAGATTGACGGAGACCGATGGAGACCGAGAGAAATCGACGGAGTCCGAGAGAGACCGACAGAGACTAAGGGAGATCCACGGAGACCGAGAGAGACAAACGGAGACTGAGAGAGTCCGATGGAGACCCACGGAGACCGAGAGAGATCAACGGAGACAGAGAGAGACCGACGGAAACCAAGGGCAACCGACGGAGACCGACGGAGACCGAAGGAGAGATCGACGGAGTCAGAGAGAGCGAAGGACGGCCACCAAGTGAGACGGACGGAGACCAAGAGAGATGGAAGGACACTGAGAGAGACAGACGGAGACCGACAGAGAACTAGAGAGACCGACGTAGATAAAGGGAGATTGACGGAGACCGAGAGAGACTGATGGAGACCAAGAGAGAGAGATGGAGTCCGAGACAGTCCGACAGAGACCGAGGGCAACAGACGGAGACCAAGAGAGAACGACAGAGACCGACAGAGACCGACGGAGACTGACGGAGAACTAGAGAGACCAACAGAGACCGAGAGAGACCTACGGAGACCGATGGAGACCGAGACAGAGATCAACGGAGACCAAGAGAGATCAATGGAGACCGAGAGAGACCGACGGAGAACTAGAGAGTCCGATGGAGACCCACAGAGACCGAGAGAGATCAACGGAGACCGAGAGTCACTGACAGAGACCGAGAGAGATCGACGGAGACCGACAGAGACCAAGGGAGACCGAGAGAGACCGAGAGAGACCGACGGAGACCGAGAGAGATCGACGGAAACCGAGAGAGACTGATGGAGACCGAGAGGGATCGACTGAGACTGAGCGAGATCAACGGAGACTGAGCGAGATCAACGGAGATCGAGAGAGATCAACGGAGACCGAGAGAGACCGACGGAGAACTAGAGAGACCGACGGTGACCGAGGGAGACTGACGGAGACTGAGAGAGATCGACGGAAACCGAGAGAGACTGACGGAGACCGAGAGAGATCGACGGAGACTGATAGAGATCGACAGAGACCGAGATAGATCAACGGAGACCGAGAGAGACCTACGGAGACCAAGAGAGTCCGATGGAGACCCACAGAGACCGAGAGAGATCAACGGAGACCGAGAGTCACTGACAGAGACCGAGAGAGATCGACGGAGACCGACAGAGACCAAGGGAGACCGAGAGAGACCGAGAGAGACCGACGGAGACCGAGAGAGATCGACGGAAACCGAGAGAGACTGATGGAGACCGAGAGGGATTGACTGAGACCAACGGAGACCGAGAGAGATCGACGGTGACCGAGAGAGATCAACGGAGACTGATTGAGACCTAGATAGACCGTTGTAGACCAAGAGAGACCAACGGAGACCGAGGGAGACCGAAGGAGACCGAGAGAGATTTACAGAGACCGACGGAGACCGAGAGAGATCGATGGAGACCGAGAGAGACTGACGGAGACCAAAAGAGACCGAGAGAGATTGACGGAGACCGACGGAGACGGTGAGAGATTGACGGAGACCGATGGAGACCGAGAGAAATCGACGGAGTCCGAGAGAGACCGACAGAGACTAAGGGAGATCCACGGAGACCGAGAGAGACAAACGGAGACTGAGAGAGTCCGATGGAGACCCACGGAGACCGAGAGAGATCAACGGAGACAGAGAGAGACCGACGGAAACCGAGGGCAACCGACGGAGACCGAAGGAGAGATCGACGGAGTCAGAGAGAGCGAAGGACGGCCACCAAGTGAGACGGACGGAGTCCAAGAGAGATGGAAGGACACTGAGAGAGACAGACGGAGTCCGACAGAGACCGAGGGCAACAGACGGAGACCAAGAGAGAACGACAGAGACCGACAGAGACCGACGGAGACTGACGGAGAACTAGAGAGACCAACAGAGACCGAGAGAGACCTACGGAGACCAATGGAGACCGAGACAGAGATCAACGGAGACCGAGAGAGATCAACGGAGACCGATTGAAACTAGAGAGACCGTTGTGGACCGAGAAAGACCGACGGAGACCGAGGGAGACCAACGGAGACCGAGAGAGAGACCGACGGCGACCAAGAGAGATTGACGGAGGCCGAGAGTCACCGACGGTGACCAAGAGAGAGATTGACGGAGTCTAAGAGAGACCGACGGAGACCGACGGTAACTGAGGGAGATTGACGGAGACCGAGAGAGACCTACGGAGACCGAGACAGAGATCAACGGAGACCGAGAGAGATCAACGGAGACCGATTGAAACCTAGAGAGACCGTTGTGGACCGAGAAAGACCGACGGAGACCGAGGGAGACCAACGGAGACCGAGAGAGAGACCGACGGCGACCGAGAGAGATTGACGGAGGCCGAGAGTCACCGACGGAGACCAAGAGAGAGATTGACGGAGTCTAAGAGAGACCGACGGAGACCGACAGTAACCGAGGGAGATTGACGGAGACCGAGGGAGACTGACGGAGACCGAGAGAGACCGACGGAGACCGAGAGAGATTGATGAGGACCGATGGAGACCGAGAGAGATCGACGGAAACCGAGAGAGACTGACGGAGACCGACAGAACCGAGAGAGATCGACGGAGTCCGAGAGAGATCAACAGAGAACGACGGAGACCTAGGGAGTCCATCAGAGACCAATGGAGACCGAGAGAGATCGACCGAGACTGAGCGAGATCAATGGAGACCAACGGAGACCGAGAGAGAGCGACAGAGACCAAGATACACCAAAAGAGACCGATGGAGACCGAGAAAGACCAGTGGAGACCAACGGAGACTGATGAAGACTCACGGAAACCGAGAGAGATCGACGAAGTCCGAGAGAGACTGACGGAGACCAAGAGAGATCAATGGAGACCGAGAGAGACCGACGGAGAACTAGAGAGACCGACGGTGACCGAGGGAGACCGACGGAGACTGAGAGAGATCAATGGAGACCGAGAGAGACCGACGGAGAACTAGAGAGACCGACGGTGACCGAGGGAGACCGACGGAGACTGAGAGAGATCGACGGAAACCGAGAGAGACTGACGGAGACCGAGAGAGATCGACGGAGACTGATAGAGATCGACAGAGACCGAGAGAGATCAACAGAGACCGAGAGAGACCGACGGAGACTGACGGAGAACTAGGGAGACCGACAGAGACTGAGGGAGACCGACGGAGACCGACAGAACCGGGAGAGATCGACGGAGACTGAGAGATAAACAGAGACCGACGGAGACCTACGGTGTCCATCGGAGACCAAGGGAGACCGACGGAGACCAAGAGAGATCAATGGAGACCGAGAGAGACCGACGGAGAACTAGAGAGACCGACGGTGACCGAGGGAGACCGACGGAGACTGAGAGAGATTGACGGAAACCGAGAGAGACTGACGGAGACCGAGAGAGATCGACGGAGACTGATAGAGATCGACAGAGACCGAGATAGATCAACGGAGACCGAGAGAGACCTACGGAGACCAAGAGAGTCCGATGGAGACCCACGGAGACCGAGAGAGATCAACAGAGACCGAGAGAGACTGACGGAGACTGACGGAGAACTAGGGAGACCGACAGAGACCGAGGGAGACCGACAGAACCGGGAGAGATCGATGGAGACTGAGAGATAAACAGAGACCGACGGAGACCTACGGTGTCCATCGGAGACCAAGGGAGACCGACGGAGACCGAGAGAGATCGACCGAGACTGAGCGAGATCAACGGAGACCAATGGAGACTGAGAGAGAGCGACAGAGACCAAGAGACACAAAAAGAGACCGAAGGAGACCGAGAAAGACAGATGGAGACCAACAGAGACCGACGAAGACTCACGGAAACCGAGAGAGATCGACAAAGTCCGAGAGAGACTGACGGAGACCAACGGAGACCAAGAGAGATCAATGGAGACCGAGAGAGACCGACGGAGAACTTGAGAGACCAACGGTGATCGAGGGAGACCGACGGAGACCGAGAGAGATAGACGGAAACCGAGAGAGACTGACGGAGACTGAGAGAGATCGACGGAAACCAAGAGAGACTGACGGAGACCGAGAGAGATCGACGGAGACTGAGAGAGATCAACGGAGACCGAGAGAGACCTACGGAGACCAAGAGAGAGATCGACGGAGTCTCAGAGAGACCGACGGAGACCAAGGGAGACCGAGACAGAGACCTACGGAGACCCAGGGAGACCGACGGAGATCGAAAGAGACCGAGAGAGATTGACAAAGATCGACGGAGACCGAGAGAGATCGACGGAAAGCCAGAGAGACTGACGGAGACAGACGGAGACCGAGAGAGATCAACGGAGACCGAGAGAGATCAACGGAGTCTAAGAGAGACCGACGGAGACCGACAGCCACCGAGGGAGACTGAGCGAGAGATCGACGGAGTCAGAGAGAGAGACCTACGGAGACCAAGGGAGATGGATGGAGACCGAGAGAGACAAACAGAGACCGAGAGAGTCCGATGGAGACCTACGGAGACCGAGAGAGATCAACGGAGACAGAGAGAGACCGATGGAAACCGAGGGCGACCGAAGGAGACTTTTGACTTTTAAAAAAAGGCTTTATTGCACATTTCAAAATTGCAGAAAGACCAATATCAGGTGTCCAAGCGTGTCACATCTCAAAAGTGCAAACATAACTCATCCCCCTGACCCACTGAACACAAAACATTCCCTACAGCCCATCTATTGATGAATGCCTCCAGATTGTCTACCATTTGATAGTAAGCGAACTCTACCCGGAGTCTGACTGTCAACAAGACCTTGAAAGCGGACACAGGATCCACATCGCCAGCATTGCTTGCCCGATTTTTCCTCGTCAGCCAGATGGCAAACTTAGCAGTCCCAGATAGGAAGTTCATCAAAGTGTGGGCAGCCTTCCTTGCCACTTTGTACTTCGGACCGTAAATGAACAGACCAAAAGAGAATCGTTCACCCAAAGGCCGAAACCACTCGCGCAAAATGTCAAAAAGTCCAGATAAACGTAAACAGTGGACAAACAAATGGTCTCCGTCGGTCTCCGTCAATCTCTCTCGGTCTCCGTCGGTCTCTTTCGGTTTCCGTCGGTCTCCGTCGGTCTCCCTCGGTCTCCGTCGGTCTCTGTCTCAGTCTCCCTCGCTCTCCGTTGGTCTCCGTCAAACTCTATCGGTCTCCGTCGGTCTCTCTCTCGGTCTCCGTTGGTCTCCCTTGTACTCCGTCGGTCTCTCTCGGTCAACAACGGTCCGTCTAGGTCTCAATTGGTTTCCGTGATCTCTCTCGGTCTCCGTGGATCTCCCTCAGTCTCTGTCGGTCTCTCTCGGACTCCGTTGATCTCTTTCTCGGTCTCCATCGGTCTCCGTCGGTCTCTCTTGGTCTTCGTCAATCTCTCTCAGTTTAGTCAGTCTCCGTCGGTCTCTCTCGGTCACCGTCGGTCTCTCTAGTTCTCCGTTGGTCTCTCTCGGTCTCCATTGATCTCTCTTGGTCTCCGTCGGTCTCTGTCAGTCTCTCTCGGACTTTGTCGATCTCTCTTTTGGTTTCCGTGAGTCTTCGTCAGTCTCCGTTGGTCTCCATCGGTCTTTCTCGTTCTCTGTCGGTCTCTTTTGGTGTATCTTGGTCTCTGTCACTCTCTCTCGGTCTCCGTTGGTCTCCGTTGATCTTGCTCAGTCTTGGTCGATCTCTCGCGGTTCTGTCGGTCTCTCTCGGTTTCCGTCGATCTCTCTCGGTCTCCATCGGTCTCCGTCAATCTCTCTCGGTCTCCCTCGGTCTCTCTCCATCGGTCTCTCTCTCGGTCTCCGTTGGTCTCCCTCGGACTCCGTCGGTCTCTCTCGGTCCACAACGGTCTCTCTAGGTCTCAATCGGTCTCCATCAGTCTCCCTTGGTCTCCGAAGGACTCCCTAGGTCTCCGTCGGCCTCTGTTGAGCTCTATTGGTCTCCGTCGATCTCTCTCGCTTCTGTCGGTCTCTGTCAGTCTATCTCGGTTTCCGTCGATCTTTGTCGGTCTCCATCGGTCTCCGTCAATCTCTCACAGTCTCCGTCGGTATCCGTCAATCTCTCTCAGTCTCTTTCGGTCTTCGTCGGTCTCCCTCGGTCTCCATCGGTCTCTCTAGTTCTCCGTCGGTCTCCGTCGGTCTCTCTCGGTCTCTGTCGATCTCTCTCGGTCGCCGTCTGTCTCCGTCAATCTCTTTCCGTCTCCGTCAGTCGATGGAGACCAAGAGAGATCAACGGAGACCTATTGAGACCTAGAGAGACCGCTGTAGACCGAGAGAGACCGACGGAGTCCGAGGGAGACCAACGGAGACAGAGACAGAGACCGACGGACACCGAAGGAGACCGATGGAGACAGAGAGAGATAAACAGAGACCGTCAAGTCATGACATTTACTGAGCTAGAGAACGTCACGTATGAGGAAAACATTGTCCATAATGTTCCGGTCAGGAATACAATATGTTTGATCCCTATCCACAATCAGACCCAAGACAGTGTTCAGTCTGTTTGCCAGGGCCCTGGAAAGCACCTTGTAGTCCGTGCAAAGAAGAGCCACAGGCCTCCAGTTTTTCAGCAGGGCCAAGTCCCCCTGCTTTGGCAACAGAGACAGCACTGCACGGCAGCATGAGACAGGTTCCCTGTAACAGGCCGTCAGAACGTTGTAGAAGTCTGGTCCAACAACATTCCAAAAATGCTTAAAAAATTCTGAAGAAAGGCCATCCAGTCCAGGTGCGCATCCCAGCGCCAGCTGATTCACAGCCACAGTCAACTCATCCAAAGTCAGGGCACAGTCCAGAGCGGCCCTGTCGTCCTGGCCAAGCACCGGAAGGGCCTCGAAGAGCTGATTTTGAGATTCTTTGCAACACGTTTCCGCAGCAAACAGGGCCCCGTAGTAATCCACTGCATGGTGGCGCATCTCGGACGGGTCCGAGATCAGTGGAGACCGAGAGAGACCGACGGTGATCGAGGGAGACCGAGGGAGACCTACGGAGACTGAGAGACACCGACGGAGACCGAGAGAGATCGACGGAAACCGAGAGAGACTGACGGAGACTGAGAGAGATCAACGGAGACCGAGAGAGACCTACGGAGACCAAGAGAGAGATCGACGGAGTCTAAGAGAAACCGACGGAGACCGAGACAGAGACCGACGGAGACCGAAAGAGAGCAAGAGAGATTGACAGAGTCCGACGGAGACCGAGAGAGATCAACGGAGACTGATTGAGACCTAGAGAGACCGTTGTAGACCGAGAGAGACCGAGAGAGTCCGATGGAGACCAACGGAGACCGAGAGAGAGACCGACGGACACCGATGGAGACCGATGGAGACCGAGGGCAACCGACGGAGACCAAGAGAGATCGACAGAGACCGAGAGAGACCGACGGAGACTGACGGAGAACTAGAGAGACCGACAGAGACCGAGGGAGACCGACGGAACCGAGAGAGATCGACGGAGACCGAGAGAGATCAACAGAGACTGACGGAGACCTACGGTGTCCATCGGAGACCAAGGGAGACCGACGGAGACCGAGAGAGATCGACCGAGACTGAGCGAGATCAACGGAGACCAACGGAGACCGAGAGAAAGCGACAGAGACCAAGAGACACAAAAAGAGACCAACGGAGACCGAGAAAGACCGATGGAGACCAACAGAGACCGACGAAGACTCACGGAAACTGAGAGAGAGATCGACAAAGTCCGAGAGAGACTGACAGAGACCGACGGAGACCAAGAGAGATCAGTGGAGACCGAGAGAGACCAACGGAGAACTAGAGAGACCGACGGTGATCGAGGGAGACCAAGGGAGACCGACGGAGACTGAGAGACACCGACGGAGACCGACGGAGACCGAGAGAGATCGACGGAAACCGAGAGAGACTGACGGAGACTGAGAGAGATCGACGGAAACCAAGAGAGACTGACGGAGACCGAGAGAGATCGACGGAGACTGATAGAGATCGACGGAGATGGAGAGAGATCAACAGAGACCGAGAGAGACCTACGGAGACCAAGAGAGAGATCGACGGAGTCTAAGAGAGACCGATGGAGACCGATGGAGACCGACGGAGACTGAGGGAGACCGACGGAGACCGAAAGAGAGCGAGAGAGATTGACGGAGACTGACGGAGACCGAGAGAGATCAACGGAGACCGATTGAGACCTAGAGAGACCATTGTAGACCGAGAGAGACCGACGGAGTACGATGGAGACCAACGGAGACCAAGAGAGAGACCGACGGACACCGAGGGAGACCGACGGAGACCGAGAGAGACCGACGGAGACCGAGAGAGATTGATGGAGACCGATGGAGAACTAGAGAGACCGACGGAGAAAGAGGGAGATTGATGGAGACCGAGAGAGACCGACGGAGACTGATGGAGAACTAGAGAGACCGACAGAGACCGAGAGAGACCTACGGAGACCGGCGGAGACCGGCGGAACCGAAGAGACATCGACGAAGACCGAGAGAGATCAACAGAGACCGATGGAGACCTAGGGTGTCCATCGGAGACCAAGGGAGACTGACGGAGACCGAGAGAGATCGACCGAGACTGAGCGAGATCAACGGAGACCAACAGAGACCAAGAGAGAGCGACAGAGACCAAGAGACACAAAAAGAGACCGACGGAGACAGAGAAAGACTGATGGAGACCAACAGAGACCGACGAAGACTCACGGAAACCGAGAGAGAGATCGACAAAGTCCGAGAGAGACTGACAGAGACCGACGGAGACCAGGAGAGATCAATGGAGACCGAGAGAGACCGACGGAGAACTAGAGAGACCGACAGTGATCGAGGGAGACCAACGGAGACTGACTAAACTGAGAGAGATTGACGGAGACCGAGAGAGATCGATGGAGACTGAGACAGAGATCAACGGAGACTGGGAGAGACCGACTTAGACCGGGAGAGATTGACGGAGACCAATGGAGACTGAGAGAGATCGACGGAGACCGAGGGAGATTGAAAGAGACCGAGAGAGACCGACGAAGACCGAGAGAGACCTACGGAGACCAAGAGAGAGATCGACGGAGTGCGAGAGAGACCGACGGATACCGACGGTGACTGACGGAGACCAACGGAGAACTAGAGAGACCGACACAGTGCGGAGCATTGTGGTTGGTGAATGTGCATCAGAAAGTCTAAGCTCTCTCTCCGCGGATGCGGCGGGCCAGCTTGATGTCTTTGGGCATGATGGTGACCCTCTTGGCGTGGATGGCGCACAGGTTGGTGTCCACGAAGAGACCCACCAGGTAGGCCTCGCTGGCCTCCTGCAGAGCCATGACGGCGGAGCTCTGGAAGCGCAGGTCGGTCTTTAAGTCCTGAGCGATCTCCCTCACCAGGCGCTGGAAGGGCATCTTACGGATGAGCAGCTCCGTGGATTTCTGGTAGCGACGGATCTCTCTCAGAGCCACGGTACCGGGCCTGTAACGGTGAGGCTTCTTCACTCCGTCGGTGGCCAGAGTGCTTTTTCCGAGCAGCCTTGGTGGCTAGCTTCTTCCTGGGGGGCTTTTTCCTCCAGTAGATTTACGGGCGGTCTGCTTGGTTCTTGCCATCGCTCTTTATTATTCTGTCTTATATTTCTTGCACGCCGCCTAAACTCCAGCCCAGCTCCCGCGTCGTATTCGCTACAGTTCCTTGGTATGTCGAGTTTCTCCGTTGGCACTGGGTGGCGGTTGAGTGCTAGCTAGCTCTTCCCTGCTGTATCGTCTCCTGCTGTAAACAGTGGCTCCGTCCGCCGACTCGGGAGACCTTTGGGGCGATCTGTGTCCGTGATATATATATAGAGAGTGAAAGGTGTAGAAAGAAGAAGGAAGATTAAAAAAAAAAAGGCAGTTGCAAAAGGCAGCCAACTCATGTGGCGCCGCCGGTCCGGCGGAACCGGAACTGGAAAAAAAAAAAATCTTATTACATGGAGGGAATCTTATTATTAAAAATCTTATTATGTTATTACATCTGGGAACCATCGGGAGGAGCTGAAGTTTTTTGTGTTGCCGGTTTCCTTCTCCTCAGTTATTCTTGGGTATCCATGGTTTTTGCTTCACAATCCCTCCATTGACTGGCGCTCTGGGAGTATATTATCGTGGAGTTCGTTCTGTCTCGGCGCTTGTCTGCAATCGGCTGCTTACTCACTGTCATTGCCTCTGAATGTTTCCACCATCCCTCCCCCCGATCTGTCCAAGGTGCCCCCGGAGTATCACGACCTTGGCGCCGTGTTCAGCAAGACCCAGGCCCTTTCTCTTCCCCCTCACCACCCCTATGATTGTGCCATTAACCTCCGTGCCGGAGCCCCGCTACCGTCGAGTCGTCTCTACAGCCTGTCACCTCCGGAGCAGGAAGCCATGGAGGCTTATATTAAAGAATCATTGGCCTCCGGCATAATTCGGCCGTCATCCTCTGTGGTGGGGGTGGGTTTTTTTGTGGGAAAGAAGGATGGTTTGTTAAGGCCATGTATTGACTTCAGAGAACTGAATAACATCATTATCAAGGACAAATACACCCTGCCTCTTGTTAACTCGGCATTTGATTCCCTCCAGGGGGCTTCCTGGTTCACCAAGCTGGATTTGTGGAACGCTTACCATCTGGTTCGGATCCAGGAAGGTGATGAGTGGAAGACGGGGTTTCGGACCCCCAGCGGTCACTTTGAGTATTTGGTCATGCTGTTCGGGCTGACCAACACCCCCGCTGTGTTCCAGTGGTTAATCAATAATGTGCTGAGGGATTTTCTGGGTGTGTTCATCTTTGTCTACCTTGATGACATCCTTATTTTTTCACAATCCTTGGACGAACACCGTGTGCATGTGAGGCGAGTGTTGCAGCGACTCCTGGAGAACAAGTTATTTGTGAAAGCCAAGAAGTGCGAATTCCACGCATCCAAGACGACCTTCCTGGGTTTTATCATCTCCCACAATGAGATCATCCCAGATCCCAATAAGGTAAAAGCGGTGGTAGATTGGCCCACTCCCTCCTCCAGGAAACAACTGCAGCAGTTCTTGGGGTTTGCCAACTTCTACCGCCGCTTCATTAAAAATTATAGCATCACTACTGTCCCTTTGACCCATCTTACTTCCTCCAAGGTGCCCTTCAGGTGGTCTGAGGAGGCGGTTGCGGCCTTCGCTGATCTTAAGATACAGTTTTCGGACTCTCCCATTCTGGTCTAGGTGGACCCTGCAATGTAGTGCCTAGTGGAGGTGGACGCCTCGGATTCAGGGTCGGGGCCATTCTGTTCCAGTGTTCCCCAGTGGATGGCAAAGTTCACCCCTGTGCATTCTTCTCCCGACGGTTGTCCCCTGCAGAACGCAATTATGACATCGGCGACAGAGAGCTCCTAGTGGTTAAGCTGGCGCTGGCGCCATTGGTTGGAGGGGGCTTCCCAGCTGTTTGTGGTCTGGACGGACCACAAGAACCTGGAGTACCTTAGGATGGCCAAGCGCCTGAACGCCCGCCAGGCCTGCTGATCCCTGTTCTTTGGCCGTTTTGACTTCACCATCACATATCGTCCCGGGTCCAAGAATACCAAACCTGATGCCCTGTCCAGGCAATTTTCCTCTGACGTCATGGAGAAGTCGGAGCACCCCATCCTTTGTCCATCGTGTGTCGTGGGCGCCCTTTCATGGGGCATTAAGGAGAAGGTCTTAAAGGCGCTGGACGTTGAACCGGACCTGGGTGGGGGGCCAGCGGGGAAGCTGTTTGTTCCATCTGCCGTCCGGGGTGAGGTCATTCGCTGGGCTCATGCCTCCAGGTTCACGTGCCACCCCGGGAGGGGGCGCACGGTGGCCCTGTTGCAGAGGACATTTTGGTGGCCGTCTATCCAGAGGGACGTCAGAGAATATAACCGCGCCTGCCCCCAGTGTGCCGCGGGCAAGACGTCTTCCTCCTCTCCTGCCCGTCTGCTTCACCCCCTTCCAATCCCCGGCAGGCCATGGTCCCATGTGGCGTTGAACTTTGTCACCGGTCTTACCTTCCTCTAATCAGCATACTGTTATCCTCACCATTGTGAACAGGTTCTCCAAAGCCACCCACTTTGTCCCCCTGTGAGGACTGCCTACAGCTAAGGAGACGGCAGATCTCCTTGTCCAACACGTGGTGAGGCTACATGGAATTCCGCTGGACATCGTCTCCGATCATGGACCTCAATTCATCTCATAGGTTTGGAGGTCCTTCTGCAATGCCCTTGGGGCTACAGTAAGCCTGTCATCTGGTTACCATCCCCAGAGCAATGGGCAGTGTGAGAGGGCGAATCAGGAGCTGGAGGCTGCTCTGTGGTGTGTGACGACCACCAATCCGGCATCCTGGAGCACGCACCTTCCATGGATCGAATATGCTCACAACACCATGATCTCATCAGCGATCGGTATATCCCTGTTTGAGGCGTTGTTGGGCTACAATCCTCCACTATTCCCTGAAGAAGAAGGGGACATCGCCATTCTGTCTGTGCGAGCTCATTTGAAGCGCTGTCGCTGCCTGTGGAGAGCTACCCGGACCACGCTACGGCGCACAGCAGAACGCTACTCTATGGTGGCCAATTGTCACAGGACTGTGGGTCCTGCTTACCAGGTGGGTCAGCAGGTATGGCTATCAATAAGAAACATTAATCTGAAGGCTGAGCGGAAGAAGATGCAACGGTTTATTGGGCCGTTCACTATCACCCGCTTCATCAACCCTGTCTCTGTGCGTCTAGCCCTCCTCCCCCTCCCTTCGTATTTGCCCTACTTTCCATGTGTCTCAGGTCAAACCCTTCTGTTCCAGCCCTCTGTGTCCTCCTCCCAGGTCTCCACCTCTGCCGATGGTGATCGACGGCGACCCGGTGTGGAGGGTCAATTCCATCCTGGACGTCTGCCACCGGGGCCGCGGCCTGCAATACCTGGTGGACTGGGAGGGCTATGGGTTGGAATGGAGGTTCTGGGTGCGTCCCTCCTTCATGCTGGATAAAAATCTCATTCGGGACTTCTATCTGATGCACCCAGGCATGTTGGATCGACCGCCGAGAGGCGTTTCGTAGGGGGGGAGTACTATGATGGTCTGCTTTGGGTGTAATTATCCTCTCCAGCTGCGTACACACCTGTTTCTCATCATGGCCGGGGCTATATAATCCACGCTGCCTTGGAATCCATGTGGAGTCGTCTGTCTTACTCCATGAAGACCATGCACACCCTCTTCTTTGATTCCAGAGACCGTAGCCTCAGCCTGATTGCATTCTTGCTGTCTACCTCCAGCCCGCCTGCGCTTGGAAGGAAATTCTCCACCACGCAAGTAAGCCTCAGCCTTCCCTCACCTCTATTTCAGTCCCCTGTGCACAGGTGGAGCTCCGTGGCGGCGGACCCTTTCCTCTCTGGCGGTGGACTGAACCTCACCCTCTCACGGATTACACGTCCATCATCTACACGCTGCAACTGGCACTGTGGACGCTGTCCTCCTGGCCATAGCCACCGAGCTAACCTGAGCATCACAACATCTCAACAAACAGTAAGCTGCAGATTAACCAGCACATTCTCAGCTGTGGAGACACTAACCATCCTGCCTCTGTTTGTCCCTAGGGTTGCCAGGTCGAACGGCGTTCTGCTCTCCCCCAGCTGCAGCAAGAACACACACCCACACATTCACACACTACACATTATTGTAATAAAGATAATTGTATCTACTCTGGTCTCCGAGTCTGCTCACTGGGTCAACAAACCATGTCAGCTTTATGAAAATGATTGAGGGTTTTTTTTTTTTTAACAGAATCAGCAGTTCATGATTGTAGGAAGACCTAAGCTCCACATAATTGTCACACACACACATAAGTTGAGAGCAGAGTTTTTCAACAAAGCTTCCATCGTTTACCACATAAGTTATGAACCCTGTCTAAATTACTAGACCATCCATCTATTTTCTATCGCTTTTCCGGAGGTCCAGGTCACAGAGACAGCAGCTCAAGCAGAGAAGCCCAGACTTCCCTCTCCCCGGCCATCTGCTCCAGCTCTTCAGAAAGGATACCAAGACGTTTCCAGGCCAGCTGGGAGACATCGTCTCTCCAGCGTGTCCTGGATCTGTCCTGGGGTCTCCTCCCAGTACGAGACCATTACAAGACCACAGAATTCTAAAAACATTTGCAATAATACCACATAACGCTCTGTTGTGCTATCCACCCTCACCACAGGGGAAATTCCTCCACCATGACAGCATTACTTGGAGCAAAAGGAAATGTGGTCTCCATCCACATTACTTACTTACTTACTACTCCTGTGGGGTGAGGGCATGGTGGCCATCACCATGTGTAGAGCCAATCAGGTTAACCAGTGTGTGTCAACATTGCCGGTTTTGGGCCAGCTCCTCTGCGTCGCCAACAGTGACTCCGAGCTGTCGGAGGTCTCTCCCCATCACATCGAACCATCTGGTGCGTGGCTTGCCTCGAGGTCTTTTTCACCCTGAGGCCCTGGGGTCAAACATGAGGGTGACTTTTGTCAGGTGTTCTGGTGGGAGGTGGAGGACATGGCCAAACCAGCAGATGTGCCGCTGTGTAATAAGGTGGGATGCTGCAGGCTGATGTGTGTGTGCTCGGAGTGTGTCATTAGAAGCACGCTGGACAACATTTGGGCAAGCCAGTAAAACACTGGGAGAATATAGTCTCTTCAGATGAGACCAAAATTGAACTTTTTGGATGCCACAATACAGTATGCTTGGACCAGAAATGGCACTGCACATCCCATCATGGTGTTTGTTTGTTTTTCAGCACATGGTACAAGCAGACTTCATATAATTGAAGGAAAGATGAATGGGCAAATGTACAGAGACATCCCTGATGAGAATTTGTTGCCATCTGCCAAGATGCTGAAGATGAAATGAGGGTGGACATTTCAGCAAGACAATGATCCCAAGCACTCAGCCATAGAAACTCTCAACTGGCTCCAGAGAAGAAAAATAAAGCTGCTAGAATGGCCCAGTCAGTCACCTGACCTGAATCAAACTGAAAATCTATGGAACGAACTGAAGATCAGAGTTCATAGAAGACACCCACGGAACCTTCAAAATGTGACAGTTTGTGTGCAAGAATGGGCTAAAATCACTCCTGAGCAATGCCAGCACCTAGTTTCTTCATACAGAAGGCATCTGGAAGCTGTTATTGCCAACAAAGGCTTTTTTTTTACTAAATATTAAAGGAATTTCACCAAGTGTGCTCAATACTTATTCCTTGTGTCATTCCACTTTATTAAATATAACTTGTTTTGTGAACACAGTTGCCTTGATTTCTTTGTATGTATGGATTACTTGGGTTGTTACTGATATCTGGTGAAAATTTCAGGTCAATGGCTCCATCAGAAATATGTTTAATGAGAAAAATGTTGACATGTTCAATACTTATTTTCCCCGCTGTGTATGTCTTATACTCAGCACTGTGGAGCTGTCTTTGTTAAAGCCCTATAGCCTGATCATCTAGGAAAAGGTGTAGTGTTTAAAGATGTTTCAGAGTGTTTTGTCAAAGACACAGAGCCTCAAGTCAGCTTGTCACCAAAAACTGACTCTTCTGTCATCATCTTTGCAATCTCTCCTCACTTTCTGAATTGCTATTTGGTTAATTTTGATGTTCAGTTGTTCTCAAGTGCATATTTAAAAAACAACTCTGAAGGTAACAATTTTGAGGAACATTAATGAATGATTTAAGTTAATGCACAATGTGTTATTGTTTCAGTGTATATACAGTATATCTTAATGCAGACAGGCGTTTTTGACCATTCATTTCAGGTTTGTTCACCATGAGGGATAAAAAGCGAAGTAGATGACTCTCCATCAAGATTAATGAAAACCCAACAAACTCATAAGTCACGTGCTTCTCAGATTTATTTAAGTTTACAGTTGAGCCAAAGTAATTAACAATACCTGTTTAAAACTAAAAATTAAATGTTATTTGACCAAATGCAGAGACATTAAGCACAGTGACGACTGCACTGACATTCCTCATGGGATTCTGCCTTCTCCCACAGGTCAATGCTCTTCTCGGTGATGCTTGCATCAGTGGGTACATTTGATTCTGAAAAAGGAAGCAGAGTAAAGCAATTATAGGCACTTTAAAAGGTGACAAAGATTATTCGGTAGTTTAAACCTTCTGTGTTGTCTTGTAGACTCACCGACAGGGAGGCAGTGGAAGCCAAGAGTGACATTTTTAGTTTTCACAGGTACGCAGCCAGACAAGCATTGCATTACAAGGTCAACAGAGTAGCATTTGGAGTCTTCACCCCTGATCTTTTGTCTCGACTGCAGTTTCACAGATGCACGCCTCATGTGACACCCTGAGTGAAAACCACAAAGTAATTTTAGGGGTGCATGTGTATGTACAGATTCTCGTGTATATAATTTCTCTGCTGCATTATTGTGGGGTTGTTTTCCACATGCATGCTTGAACATAGGTGGTTTTCTAAAAAAGACCATTACCGTCTTCATTGCGGCATGAATCCTTAGACAGAACCCAGGAATGAGCGAAGCTGACTGCATTGTTTGTCACCCGCTGGCTGGGTGTACTGAACTCCCATATGGTTTCTCCATCACCTCTTCCACACATGCCACAAGTTTGGCTTCTCATCCAGTCAGAAACTTGAATCTGGAAAAAAGGTATATTTTGAAATCACAAATTAATGAATGGTTAAAGAATACTGTAGATGCAAAAGAAAATCAGATGAATTCTCACCGTCAGTCTGTTGGCATCGAAAGAGATCTCCTGAAGTCCTTCCTTGGGAGCATTGATTACAATGGCTTCTCCCTTTCTTTTCATCATTATATTACCTAAAAGAAATACAAAAATGCACATTTGTAAGTTTTAACCTCTTAACATACTGAATAATCTGGAAGTTAAATTTGATTCTATGGAAATAAAAACCTTCTGGATGTATATAAGGCATACTCCTGTCAGGGATTTCCATTCCATTAATTGTTGGCACTACAGTATTGCCCTTAAGACTGAGGCCAATCTCACTGTTGATAAACAATTTAAAAACCTGTGTTATAATGATTTTCTTGGCTTTAGGTTAACTTGGTAAAAATATATTCTCTTCTTACATGTTAGCGACCATCACAAGGATGGAGTACTGATCCCGTTTCTTCATTTGCTGAACAATGAATTTAAGTTCGTCTGTGCAATCTTGAGCCAAGACCTGGTGGCAAGATTCTGGCATGTTATTTGGAATTGTTTTGTTGTTGAATGTGGTCACTGTGTCTTGTTTCACGATGCATTCAGCTGTGGGATTAAAAAAGTGATGTCAATCTGAATGTCAAACTGTAAAATTGTGAGACTATGTGAGATTATTTTGTAAATGTTTACCCGTGTTAGCCTTAGCAAACAAGTAGGAGAACTGGTCAGCCCAGTTCTTCTGGTATGCTTCCAACTCAACAGCAGTCTCTCCAATGGGCAGAGCAACAGGAAGTCTCACTGCAGGTTTGTAAATGGTTGCCTGTGATATTTAATTAATGACAAAATTAAGAAATAGTTAAGCAGTGTGTGCAACAGTGTGATGCAGATGCATTTTGCGTCTAAATAAGGACAACGCCATACCTTTCGTGTCTGAAGCACTACATTGAGGCTTGTTTCAGAAGCAGCAGATATAGTCAGTTTGGCCTGATTACGAGGATTTCTGACCTTGACAATCCTTGCACCATATTCTGGAGCCATATAGTACACATATTGGTAGACCCTATAGAGACAAATTGAGCAAGTTTTTTTTTTTTAAAGCATTTTATAATATTCCAATAATGATGGCTCATGATGTATAGCTGCATTGGGGAAAGTAAAGTTAAGATAAAGGATTTCCCAAACATTTCATTGCAGTGCATTTCTTAGACAAGAATAGTTTTCAATTATGCAGTACATTGTGACATTACTTCTTTGCATAGCGCCTCATCTGCTTTGGAACAATGTCCCAAGACAGCTTCAGACGAACTGCAGGCTCTTCACCCATCATACCAGTCTCAGCAATTCCCATGACGGCATACTGCTTGCAATTAGTGCCCCAGGCCATCTTGGTCTAAAAGTAGTTTTCAAAGCAATCTGTAACTTAAGCAGCCACACTGAGTAATATTCACAAGTAATAATGTAAAAAGTTCTGACCACGAGTTTGTGGGAGCTCAGCTTCACAGCATCAGCACAGAGTTTAAACTTGTCCTTCTCTGCCACTCTGGCAAAAATGACCTGGAGTCTGCTGGCGTCTTTGTCAAGGTAAGCAGCTAACTGGTATCCCTGCTTCTTGAGGTCAACTCTCACAGCACGGACTGCAATGCTCAGAGCAGGACTGACAGTGCTAGCTAGGTACTTGGCCTGAAAGCACAAATCAGACATTGATATAGAACACTTTACTTGGTACTACATGTGTAAAACCTTAATTAAAATTCTTGATATGATAACTCACCTTATTATAGATGGAATCGAAGCTGCGGGCACTGCTGTGGCTGCTACGTTGTTTAGAGATAGCATGCTGCAAACAAAGAAGCACCAATTTTAGTATGCTAAAACAGGATACATGATCTGTTGATCTCATGCAGTTATTACCAGGTGGATGTGACGTCCCTTAAACTTCTTGAGAAGGAGTTGTCGCTATAAAGGAAAAGGAATGCATTAATCACTGCACATTTTACACAATACTGTTTTTATATAAAGGAAAAGTGGACTCACTGCAGACTGATGGTTGGACTTGGACCAAGCGCTGCTTCTGCTGCTGCTGCTGCTGCTGCTGGAGCGGTGAGATGCATTGCTGGATGAGCTGCTGACGGTGCTGTTTGAACCTTGGCTTGATTGGTTGCTGGAGGAACTCTTTGAATGACTCTTTGATTTCCTGACAGCAGGAGCAAGAATGCTGGCCTTTCTACTACTGCGGCGAAGGGAGGAACTGGAGGAAGAACTCTGGGAAGATTTAGAGGATCTGGAGGAAGAACTCTGGGAAGATTTAGAGGATCTGGAGGAAGAACTGGATGATGATGACCTGGAAGATGAAACACTTGAACTGGATCTGCTGGAGCGAGAGCTGGATGAACTTGAGCTGCTGGAGCGGGACCTAGATGAACTAGAGCTCCCGGAGCTGGATGAGGATGATGTGTTGTTCAGAATTTTCCTGAGTTTCAACAGGACTTTCTTGTCCTCAAGAACTTCCTCCTCCTCACTCAGGCTAATTTCTTTCATCATATTTTCTGCAGCTTTATCTCCAAACTGCAGCTCAACCTCAATCCTGTCAATGACTGGCCCTCTGGTTGCTGAAATACATATAGATAAAGATGTTGTTTGTACTCCTTTGGGAGTTACATGAATTAGAAACTATGGTCCAAGATTTTATTTACCTGGAGTAACCTTAAGTGAAAAGGTGTGATTTCCCATGATGCGGTAGAGAGGATCATTTCTGATAAAGGCAGCATTATGAGAGACAATCTCACTGACAGCTTTGAATCCAAAGGTTTTGCTGTAAACTTGCATTTTCTTCTTATAGGCTTTAGGAAGTTTCACTTTGTTGGCAAGTTTTTTGGGCAGATCAGCATGAAGTACTTCAGATGATGCTGACTGTAAAAACCACAGCAGAGGTTGCCACATTAACTTGGACCAGGGTAAATGTCAAAAGAGTCAAAAAAGTAAATAAAACTCACCATGCCACCAGTCATAGTGGATGCTATCCTAGACAGTCTTGCAGAGGTGCCTATAGACAGTTGTCTAAGAGCTTCAGGTGGAATCACTGGTGTTTTTTTGACAGCTGCAGAGTCTTCTGAATTTCTTACAACAGCAAATGTCTCAACACTGTTTGAGAAAATAAATAATTGTAGTAGTTCCACTAACAAAAACTATAAAGACTCATTTTACTTTATGACATAATGGGTACATACTGTGCAGATGCAAGCTTATCAATGCCCTGAGCAGACAGGAACTCAACCTTGAATTTGCCCTTAGCAATGTCAATTTTTGCTTTGATCTGTGCAGGAATAGCTGTCTGAACTTTGGCTTTTGTAGTCAAGGCAGCTTGGATGAAAGGAGTATTTATACCCACTGTGACATAACTCTGCATAGAAAAACTGCAAGGAAAAGAAAATGTTAGCATTTAGGGTGAAACATTTTTTTTCTAGATAGTGAGGAAAAAACACGAGGCAAGCAGTCAGATTTGGGGCAAAGGGGTTACCTTGGAGCAAATGTAGCCCTTATATCAATATCAGTCTCCAATAGTGCAGCGGGGTGGAAGCTTGCAGGTAGAGGTGGTGAAGTATTAATGTGAACTATGAAAACAACATTATGTCACTGTGATTGCCAATAACTTTCCTCATATAACCAAAGAAATTACACCAAAAATAAACTACTGAAACATACGGTCAACAGCTGCACCAGCCACAGCAGCAGAAAGCAAACTCAACTCCACAGGCACACCAACAGTGGTAGGTAGAATGCGACGGAGCTCAATTTGTCGCATTGGGGTGACAAAGTGTTTTGTGACGCCAGACATCAGAGCGCGCAGAGCATCCCGGCTTCTACTGTGGAATACATTTCTATTTGCAAGCTGTAAACAGATTGATATTTGTCAGGCAAAAGTTTTGGGGCAAAATATATCTACACTTATTTTTAGACAGTTATGTGAAGTTTTGGGTGATTCTTTAATGTACCTGAAGAATCTCATCAAACTTATCCTTGTCAATGTTGATGAATGATATTTCTTGACCAAAGAGCTTCACAAATATGGAGGCCAGGGGCTTACGTGAAGGATTAGCCTTCCAGTCGGAAAGCTGTTGTAATAAGTAAGAGAAATTCATTGTGATTTGTTATACAAAGAAACTTGAAAGTCAAAACAAGTGCTTATGTTCAAAATGTGACGAATTGCTTTAATATGAAATTAAACTTACAGCCCTCATGGCTTGTTTGATCTTGTTGACTCTGTCTTCGTTTTCAGAACTGACACGCTGCCTTTTCAAGAAAGCCTCCTGGAGTCCCTCAGTTCTCACTCCAATCTGAGAAAAAGCAAAATGAAGGAAGAAAGAAAAGCATATTACCAACAATGAAAAAGGAAAGGTTTACATAGACATTACAACTGAGATAGTCAACAGACATTACATCACATACTAGAAAAAACTAATTAGGGCTGACAGTTAATTTTGTAATTAAAACTGCAGACATTAGTTCTAAATCAAATCCCTTTTACCTGTCTTCGACTGAGCAAGGCAGTGTTTTTTCCTTTTATGATCTACTGTAGTGATACATTTCTTTTTATGTTTCTTTAAAATTAAGTAATTTGACAATCTCACCTCAAAAGCATCGACATAGACTCCGGCCATGTAAGCACGAGTTTTAGCCATGATGAATTTTGGAAAAACAGTTGCAGCATCATTGATGTGGTAAACACTAGCAGCAGCACCCATAATATACGGATCTGCAGGGCAAAGGAACAGAAAAGTGTCACATCACATGCTTAATCTGCAATCTATAATGAAATTATTCATTTGATATCCTCTTACTATAGAAAGTGTCAACGTGGAATGCTTTGCTGTAATGACAGTCCAGTCTGGCGAGTTTGGGGTTGAGGAACCTTAAGGCAACATTGCATGCTGCAGCGCTGAAAGGAGAAAATCCAAATATTTGACAGTCAGTCTAATGAAGTTTCTAAATATATAATGCAATAGAACAGTGGTTGTTTAGGTTCTTACATAGAAGCATAGTCTGGGGCAGTGGTTCTGGTCATGGCCTTAATGTATGAGTAGACAAAGCTTGCAACCTGAAGGTTTCCTTCTGCAATGCTTCCCTTCAGCAATGAATTGGCCACAGCAGTCACCATGCCCATGGGCATCTTGGTCTCAAAGAGCACAATAGCAGCAGTGATGCGGAGCTCTGGGTGTTGATTCTTGTCCATTAACAGTTGAATTGCTATTTCCTGAACCTATTTCACAAAACCAAATGTACTCATCACTTGGAATATTCATTTACTAGTATATTTTATTGCTCATGTTCACAAAAATCATAAAACTAGGCCTCACCTTCCTGGGCTCCTTCCTTGCAATTCTCCTCAGGGCCAAAACAGCATCAACATGAACTCTGAGTGGGAGATTTGCAGCTTGACTGCTAAAACCAGGCAGCAGCTTCTGGATTGCCTTAATGCTTGCAGGATGTCCAGCATTGTGCAAAGATTTGACAGCAGCAGTGATGAGATCCTCGTTAGCCTTGCCAAGTGCTTCCACAAGAAGGTCCTGGATGGGCTGTGAGAGAAATTAAAAATACATCAATGCCACCAATTTCATTGCTGAATATAAACCACTCACCAACAGTACCTTCACAAATTTATCGGAGCAAGTTGGGTGCTCGTCACAATATCTTCCAACCATGGAGCCCCACCCCAGAATAACAACTTTCTGTAGCATGGGATTTGCCCGGACTCTGGCATTTCTTGCCATTTCCTAAAAAGTGGTAAAATAAAGAACTGATTATATGTAGTGTTCATCATGTTATTGCAAAAAAAACCAAAAAAAAACCCCAAAAAACAAAAACAAAAACAAAAACAAAAAACCCATATGAATATTATCTTGCCTCAGCAAGCATGATTGTTTCTTGGTCAGCTTTCACAGATTGCATTGCTGTCATCAGAGCAAGAGCAGCTTCAGTATGAGTCATTTCATCAATCTCTATCTTCTCTTTGAGGAACTTCAGTGCAGCATAAGTACGCACAGAAGGAACAGCACTCAGGAACCAGTACCTAGGAAGAGGAAATATTATTCAGCTCTTCATCCATGGAATGTTGTCTTCACTGTTTTTATCTCTGACTAAAAGCTGGACTTACCTATATTCAGGTCTGTCCCTTATGAAGTGAGCCCAGATGGACTTAATACTCTCAAGCCTGGCTACACGGAGCAGTTGGACAAGCTCAATAAACTTCAAAGGAGCATCTTCTTGGACCCTGGCAGCATTGGCGGCTACCAGTTGTTTAAGACTATCGATAATCTGTGAGGAAATAAAATGTTTAACATGACAAGATTACACTTGGGTGCAATATCATTTCAACAAAACTTCATTATAAAGGGAGGTTTTCTGAAGTACCTGAGCCTCAGCATTGTGAACCCTCAGAATATTAATGGGTGACTGGAGATACTCTTTGTCAAAGTCGTACTGCAGGGATCCATAGTGAACATAATCAGCTGAGGCCGGTTCCACAAGGGTTTTCTCAATGTCCATCAACTTCAGTTTTTGCCTGTGAACATACATGTACATTAGACCAATCTGCAACTTGACAGTAAGTGCCAACTCAAATCATTTTAATTCCAACACATACTTAGCCTGCATCTGGACAGCGCCATTTAGGATGTTGAAAGGTGAGTACTGGATGACCTCTGCAGATGTAGCCTCTAAGATGAGAGCACCATGATGTTCTTGCTTCATGACATAGTTGTAGGAAGCTGACCCTCTCAGGCTCTTTCCTCGCTGCAATGAAAAAAAGCCCAGAAATTTATCAGACAATGTTAAAGTGTTTTCTAAGTATGAAGCCAGGAGTAAAATGCACTTACAGTTTGACATTCAGAGCATTTTTCCATGAAATCCAAGCCAATGTCCTTAATGATTTTCTGCTGGCAGTGGTTCAGGTCCTTAGTTTTGGTCAAACGGATGCGATCAGCCTTTTGGTCCTCTGTGATGGTATAGCTGGTCTTGCACATGCCGTGACTTCCAAGCTAACACATAAAAGTTTAAACATAGTTTGCTGGTATTCCTTTGGTAGATATTGCAGGATTCTTTTAGCATTTGTCTAATTAAAAAAAAAAATTGTACCTCATGCAGTTCATACACATTCTGTGTCTGCTTTACATTCATCTGGAGGATATTAAGGACGCCCTTGTAGATATTCAACACGGCTGCAGGCATACCGGATGGTGCATACACTTTGCTGACATCACCATTTAGGTACTCAAACTTGATGGGAGCTGAGAGTTTAGCAGCCAGGACTGAACTGAGCTTTGCAGCTGGCTTGAATTGATCTTTGGGCCAAATACCACTGTACTCAAAGAGTTCAGGGTCTGCCAGCTACATGATAGATAGATAGATGGATAGATGGATAGATATTTAAATAAAGTGGACTGTTTTTAATTCAGTGCATTATAATGGATTTTTGTTAACGGGCTTTACCTTCATAATGTAGACATTGGCCTCAGTTGTTGCACTGATCAAAATCTTGCTCTGGATTTTCACCCCAGCTTTTGCCAGGCCCTCTTCAGGCAACCCACTCATAAGAAATGCTTCATATTTGTAAACATATGTCTTCACAGAAGCAAAGCCTGGAGCTGCAAAACAACATTTTGAACACAATTAGCATTTCAGTTTCATTTTGAAACTGCAACAGAAGCTTTTTCATATTGTGGGCCATCTATATGTGTATTCAGGAAGAGAGAATAACAACTTGCCTATGTTGCGCTGATGACCCACTACAAAAGAGGAAAAAAAATGTTAATTTGGCATTCATAAAGGGTTAACAATAAGTGAAAATTTGTTATGAATAAAAATCTTAAAAGGATTTTTTCCTTGAACTGTAACAAGACATTTGGTTAAAACAGGATTTACTGTAGATTATATTTTACAATCTTGGTTATGCATATTGCAGCATTGTACTTTCAGCAAGAGCAGAAATAATTGTCTTTAACTATTTTGGAGGGGAAGCGCTGATTTTTCTAATGTTGTCCCTTAAAGAAAAAGCCTTTTCAAATCATTTAACCAGTACTGTTTCTTTAAACAAGTGTGCTCTCTGTGTTAAAGTTAAACCTACAGTATGTACTTACAGATGTCAAATAAAGTTATACAGGTACTCACCCACTAGGGCCACAGCAAGAGCTAGCACAAGCACCCTCATGGCTGGTGGATGTGAAGATCTGCTACCAGAGGCCTCCTTTTCAAGCAGATTTTTTGGCTGAGGCTGCCCATCAAAATATATCATTAACCAAATGCCTGCGGTCATTTCTATTGATGTTACCTTGCCCTGATCATGCTGATTACACAAAGTAAATAACCTAATGAAAAACATCACTGATGTACTGAGTTGTTTTGACCTGATTAGTCCCTAAAATTTTCCAGGCTACCAAATACAAAGATATTTTTTACACATATCCTTGTTCACCTTTAAACTGATGAAGTGCAACTCTTGTTTTTACTGTAAGATTATATATTGTCACAATAAAATAAATATATTGTGCTTTTATTATATCAAACTACATACAGTATTATATGAATACACATGCAGTATCTCACAAAAGTGAGTACACCCCTCACATTTTTGTAAATATTTTATTATGTGTTTTTATGGGACAACTCGCCGTAAGATGCTGGGATAGGCTCCAGCCCCCCCGCAACCCGAAAAGGATTAAGCAGAAGAAGATGGATGGATGGATGGATGGATGGATGGGACAACACTGAAGATATGACACTTTGATACAATGTAAAGAGGTCAGCGTACAACTTGTATAACAGTGTAAATTTGCTGTCCTCTCAAAAAAAACTCAACACACAGCCATTAATGTCTAAACCACTGGCGACAAAAGTGAGTACACCCCTAAGTGAAAATGTCCAAATTGTCGATATTTTGTGTGGCCACCATTATTTTCTAACACTGCCTTAACTCTCTTGGGCATGGAGTTCACTAGAGCTTCACAGGTTTTCACTGGAATCCTCTTCCACTCCTCCATGACAACATCACGGAGTTGGTGGATGTTAGAGACCTTGCGCTCCTCCACCTTCCCTTTGAGGATGCCTCACAGATACTCAATAGGGTTTAGGTCTGGAGACATGCTTGGCCAGTCCATCACCTTTACTCTCAGTTTCTTTAGCAAGGCAGTGGTCGTCTTGGAGGTGTATTTGGGGTCGTTATCATGTTGGAATATTGCCCTGCGGCCCAGTTTCCGAAGGGAGGGGATCATGCTCTGCTTCAGTATGTCACAGTACATGGTGGCATTCATGGCTCCCTCAATGAACTGTAGCTCCCCAGTGCCAGCAGCACTCATGCAGCTCTTAAACCATGACACTCCCACCACCATGCTTGACTGTAGGTAAGACACACTTGTCTTTATATTCCTCACTTGGTTGCCCCCACACATGCTTGACACCATCTGAACCAATTAAGCTTATCTCGGTCTTATCAGACCACAGGACATGGTTCTACTGATCCATGTCCTTAGTCTGCTTGTCTTCAGCAAACTGTTTGTGGGCTTTCTTGTGCATCATCTTTAAAAGGGGCTTCCTTCTGGGATGACAGCCATGCAAACTAGTTTGATGCAGTGTGCGGCATATGGTCTGAGCACTGACAGGCTGACCCCCCACCCCTTCAACCTCTGCAGCAATGCTGGCAGCACTCATATGCCTATTTTCAAAAGACAATCTCTGGATTTGACGGTGAGCACGTGCACTCAATTTCTTTGGTCAACCATGGTGAGGTCTGTTCTGAGTGGAACTTGTCCTGTTAAACTGCTGTATGGTCTTGGCCACCGTGCTGCAGCTAGTTTCAGGGTGTTGGCAATCTTCTTTAGCCTCGGCCATCTTTATGTAGAGCAATAATTCTATTTTTTTTTCAGATCCTCAGAGAGTTCTTTGCCATGAGGTGCCATGTTGAACTTCCATTGACCAGTATGAGAGTGTGAGAGCGACACCAACACCAAATTTCACTTAGACCAAATTTAATATACCTGCACCCCATTCACACCTGACACCTTGCACAATTTTGACAAAATCCAAACCTACATGGCCTGTGTGAAAAAGTGCCCCCCCCCCGGTTAAAACATAAATAAACTGTGGTTTATCACATCTTTCAAAAGCTGAGTTCAATTTCTCTAGCCACACCCAGGCCTTATTACTGCCACACCTGTTTTCAATCAGGAAATCACTTAAATAGGACCTGCCTGACACAGTAAAGTAGACCAAAAGATCCTCAAAAGCTAGACATCATGCTGCAATCCAAACAAATTCAGGAACAAATGAGAAACAAAGTAATTGAGATCTATCAGTCTGGAAAAGGTTATAAAGCCATTTCTAAAGCTTTGGGACTCCAGCGAACCACAGTGAGAGCCATTATCCACAAATGGCGAAAACATGGAACAGTTGTGAATCTTCCTAGGAATGGTTGGCTGACCAAAATTGCCCCAAGAACGTAGCGACGACTCATACAAGATATCACAAAAGACCCCACAACAACATCCAAAGAGCTGCAGGCCTCACTTGCCTCAGTTAAGGTCAGTTTTCATGACTTCACCATAGAAAGAGACTGGGCAAAAATGGCCAACAAGGCAGAGTTCCAAGATGAAAACCACTGATGAGCAAAAAGAACATAAAGGCCCATCTCAGTTTTGCCAGAAAACATCTTGATGATCCCCAAGACTTTTGGGGAAATATTCTGTGGACTGATGAGACAAAAGCTGAACTTTTTGGAAGGTGTGTGTCCCATTACATCTGGCATAAAAGTAACACAGCATTTCCGAAAAGGAACATCATACCAACAGTAAAATATGGCGGTGGTAGTGTAATGGTCTGGGGCTGTTTTGCTGCTTCAGGACCTTGAAGACTTGCTGTGGTAAATGGAAGCATGAATTCTGCTGTCTAGTAAAAAAAATGTTTTAACAGGGGGGCAATCACTTTTTCACACAGAGCCATGTAGGTTTGGACTTTTTTTTACCCTTAATAATAAACACCTTCAATTAAAAACTGCATTTTGTGTTTATTTGTGTTATCTTTGTCTAATATTTAAATTTGTTTGATGATCTGAAACATTTAAGTGTGACAAACATACAAAAAAATGAGAAATCAGGAAGGGGGCAAACACTTTTTCACACCACTGTAATTCCACAGAGGAAAATCAATTAGAAAAAAGTTACTGTGCCCTGACCAGCACTTTTCACAATCATGTCATCTTGCTTTACAGATTCCTGCCTTTCCAAAGTCAACAATCCAACATATGTTTACTTAATTTCCATTTTCACAGTTTCAGAATCACGAATTGAAAGCAGTTAAGTTACTGCTTATTAAGTTACTGCTG